>UFQX01000859.1:9066-69523 GCA_900497675.1 Arapaima gigas | reverse complement strand
GGGGGGGGGGGGGGGGGGGGGGGGGGGGGGGGGGGCAAGGCGCAGGTCACCAGTGCCAGTAGCCCAGCCCCAGGCTCTCCTGTAAGGCACGCAGCTGCTCCTCGCCCAGCCGGATCTTGTCCTCCAGCTGCCGCTGCTCCACCAGCAGAGCCGCCTTCATCTTGACAAAGTGGCCGTAGTCGCGCAGCTGCTCGGCGGTGAGGCAGCGGCCCAGAACCCGGCACACGGCCTCCTCCCGGCGGTCCACGTGCTCCTTGAGCTCACGGGCTTCACCCAGCTGGCTCAGCAGCAGCTGCTTCTTCTCCAGCAGGGGGTGCTGTGGGGCACAGGGCAGAAGGAGAAGTGAGCGAGAAGCGGCGAGAGGAACGCAGAACGACCGGCAGAATCACGACAAACTCGAAGCTCCAAACCAGTAACTTTTTACAACAAACGTGAACCATGATCTTTCCCTGTAAGTACAGTATTGCACGCGTTTGAAATTCTCTTTTGCCCCGTTCTGCGGCCCCCGGGAGCAACGTGACCCAGAGACACCGTTGCCTCACCCGCTCGTGGTGGCTGGCGTCGGCGCCGAGACAGTCGAGGGCGCTTTCCACGCGGAGCAGCCGTCCCGACAGCGACAGCAGCAGGCTCACCACCTTGTCCAGGTCCCCCACCAGCATGCGGAATTTGTCCACCTCGCTGGGGCGGCACACGGCCAGCACCAGGGCCTCCACCTCCTCGCCCAGCCGGGTGTTGGCGCGCACCTCCTCCTGCAGCCCCCGCTGTGCCTCCCGCAGCACAGCCAGCTTCCTCTGCAGGCTCTCCACGAGCTGCCTCTGCAGGGGGCGACCGGACAGGCAGAAACCACTAACTCCTCTGCTGTGGCCCAAAGGGGACTCAAGTTCCAGAGCCCGGCCGTCAGCCGGCAGTAAAACACAGTCAAACGGTAGCGGCGTGTCGGACCATCTTAAGTCAACTCGCTTTCACGGTGTTCACAGCTTGTGTCTGGTGTTTGCGACAGTTGACCACTCACCTCTGTATGGAAGGTTTTTTATTTTTAGTCATCTTATTTTTTTTTTTCATACTGCACTTCAAAGAAATGCTAAAAGACTTACAAATCATGTGTGACGGGACATTTACAGAACCCAGGCCATAAAATGTTTCTCAATAAATAAATGACGGAACATCTGCATTATTAATCCTTCACTAACAATGTCTGGGGCAAAAGCGAAATTGGAATTACAAACAAATCAAAGTGTGTTTGTACAATGAGCAGACAGTGCTTACATTTTAAAATATACTGCATCACATACTGAGCAGGTGGTCCTGCCAGAATTTTTTGAGCATCATATGTACATTTATTCTGCAAAGTTTCACACGAGCTCTTCCAACATTGCGCTACCTTGTAAGACAGCTCCTCCTCGTCCCGCTCGGCCTCCTCATCCCCGTCCACTGGTCCCGGCACAGATGTGGAGGAGCAGCAGCAGGACGAGCAGCTGGCACCTGGGCCTCGAACCCCTGCTGACCCCCGGCTGGCGCGCCTGCAGGGGATACGCGGCCAGTGAGACGCCAGGAAACTCCCTGCAGTCCAGCCTGCGTTTTAAACTCTCTCTTTTTGCTGTCTGTCAGACACCGTCAAGCTGAATTCCCTCGGCAGACGAGACGTGGAGCCTCAGAACTCCCTCCAACCGTCGTCGTCGCAAAAAACCGCTGCGACGGCCTTCCGACGGACAGCGATGAACGAAGGCGCAACGTTGAGGAATTCGTGACCCACGTTTTTCTTTTATGATCATTTCCTCATTAGAAAGCGTCTAAATATGATAAAAATAAAGTCAAACGGACCACATCTTGAGCGTCTTTTTATGGGTAAAGATGCTTCCTTCCATC
The DNA here is from genome assembly GCA_900497675.1 of Arapaima gigas. NCBI lineage: Eukaryota > Metazoa > Chordata > Actinopteri > Osteoglossiformes > Osteoglossidae > Arapaima > Arapaima gigas. Next base: position 67,657 of record UFQX01000859.1, on the reverse strand, counting down.
CTGCCTACAGACCTTTGACTACAACTTTTATTTTTTTCTCTCTAGAAATCAGCAAAAATGAGTCAAAAATGGAGCAAAGCAGCCCCTTCACATCCTCACTACCTGTGCTGAAGAAGAGGCTGTTGGTAATACTGCACGTCTATTTTAACACTTTGTTTCATTTGATCTATAAATTTGCTCTGAGTGAAATTTTTTTCTGGACTAAAATTGTATCGCAAGCAAAAACGTAAGCAGCAAACCTAAGAACAAGCTGACAGGTAAAATGAGCTCATCTTGTGGACCACAAACACACAAAGTTCACGCTGATCCCTGGACGTCACCAAATTGCTGCTGTGGATCTAGGTGAGATCAGGAGGTGTTTTGTGTTCCGGGGGGAGAAGATCCCACCTTTCTAAAGAGTCCGCGTTGAGCTCCAGGCAGCTGCCCCTCCACGTCTCCGCACCAGCACCTCCCCCCCCAGCAGGGGGCAGCAGCTCCTCCAGGAGGTCGGCCCGACTCTGGGCCTCGGCGTCGGCAGCCAGCAGGGATTCCACCAGGGAGCAGCGGCGCGGGGCGGCAGAGGTGAGAGGCTGCTCTGCCTCGGGGACCACGTCTATGTCCGTCTCCAGGACGGTCGCGGGCCGAGCGAAGCCGCAGACCTCCGCCTGCGTTCCGGCTGCAGCCTCGTCTTCGCCAAAGTCGTCCTGAACCTCATCGATGTCCGTCTCCAGCGGCCGCCTGTCCTCCTGCCGCTTGCACCTTGGTTCTGGCTCCGTGGAGTTCAGCGAGCTCCTCTCACTCTGCTGCCACCCCGCACAGTTCACGGCCAGGTAGAACTGGGGCGAGTGCGCCCCCTGCTGACACACCTTCTCCCCCCTGTCCCGCTCGGCTGCGCGGCGGTGTTCGGTGAGCACGGGTTTCAGGAGCGCCGGCCGGTCCTGCGCAGCGAAGTCACGTGACCTGCAGCACAGCAGAAGACAACAGGACTGGCGTCTACGTTTATCCTTCTGACCGACCACAGCAGATCGCTCACGTTTAACCGCTCGTAGAGCTCGCTCATTTCTGCACTTTCCGTCCTCAAAGGCAGGAGGTGCGATTCGCACCTGGACCCACAGCTGAGCTCAGAGGCAGCAGCTCTAGCCACTACACCCCCTGCTGACCCTACACAACAACGACAAACAAACAAAGCAGCCGTTTTCCTTACTCTCCGCGCGACTCGGCCGAGGGGCGGAGCCGGCCGCTCGGCCACGGGGGGTCAACGGGGTGGAACGGTGCGACCGGCTCCCTCGAGGGCGTGCCCACTGGTCGGAATGCCCGGCGCGTGAAGGCCGGACTGCGGGCGGCTCCGAAGCGCTCCTGACCGTAGCGCTGGCAGCTCTCAGGCTCCGCCCCTGAAGGCAAGCTCTGAGATCGCTGCCGGGTCACGTCAAGGTCACAGGATGGAGGGAAAGGGCTGCTTGGGCTCCGCTGGGGTCCAGGGGAAGGGGTGGAGAAGAAGTTTTGTTGAGATGTCCGGCGACGGTGAAACTCCTCCCATTTTGGAGGTGGCGGCCTTGGCGGGGGTGGCCCCTTTTTTCTCGACATGCCGTTGGTCTCTTCAATCTGTGTCAGAGGGGACCCCGAAAGGGCAGCTGGCTGCGGGCGCAGGCCCTGGGGGTCCAAACGGACGTCGCTCTCTGACAGGGCGCGACTTCGCTGCCCACCCGCTTCCGGTGGCTCCTGCACGTTGCGGGCCAACCGTCCGTTTGCCACCCTCAGGTTGCCCCAACGCCCGGTACAGCCTGGTTGCACAGCGCCCTCTGCTGGCTGGGGGTCGTGTCGGCAGCCGGCGTAATCCCTGCAGGCGGAAAGATGAGCGCACTTGCTTATCTCCCTTTCCACAGCTGTCTGGCTACAGTTACAGCTGCAAAGTCGAAACTAAGGTGCAGAAGGGAAACATTTGTAGGCTGTATTACACTCCAGTTTTTACATCACTGTTTCGCTTTCTCCCCCCAAAGGAATGAGCCCCAGATAGGTGGCGAAAGGACAGTGAATCGAGGTTTCGCTGGGTGCGTCTTCGCTGTTTCTGTCCCTTAACGCGAACCAAACAGGACATAAGTGCTGCAATAACTACAAGGCAAAATTCATATTAGGCCACTATTTGCAGTACCGGGGTATAATATGTCAGGACTACACAGTTGCTGTCACTACAGCCACTCTCACACCATCAATACAGTTTCTACTTGGTCCATGACAGCTTCCTATGATCCTTGTGGGACAGAACTGTAGGTCTAAGGTTGTTAATGTACTTATATTCATACTCAAGGTTCAAATCCCACCTCTTACAGTAAGACCTTAATCACGCTACTGAAATGTGCCTAAAACGCAAAAAACACACAGTGGAATAAATGGACAAATTGGTGTTGGTCAAGTTGAAGAAGTACCAGCTAAATGATTACTTGTAATTCAAGTCAGTCAGTCTCTAACCAGGTGGTTAACTAGCAGAAATTCGGCACACAGTAACTTGTCGGCAGGAAACGCAGCAGAACGATCTCTACCTACCAGGTTACACAGCCACACACCCCACATCACCGGCCAGTGAAACAACCCCTTCCTTAAATTGTTCTACCTGCAGCACTTGTTCCATCAATTAGAAACACTTCATTTTTCTGCCTGTGTGACAAACCCGCAGCTTATTTCGGGTTTTGGTGAAAATGTCCTCTTTAGTATCCAACATATAGCATCTATTGCATCATTTAACCTGCACAGTCACTTTTCCAGCTCCCAATGCATAAATCACAGCGATCGTGCAGGAACACCCAAGCTTAACTAAACTCTTCATAAACAAACACGGAAAGTGGTTGCTGAGACACATTCTGCTGCATTTATTACGCTGTGAATGTGTGAATTTGCTAGAATATGATCCCAGCTAGGAATTCTGGGATGCATCCTTTGTTTGAAGCGTTTTGTATTCTTCAGAGGAGAGCAAGAAAACAGCCCCTCAGCCCCACTCGCACATCTCCCCTCCATAAAAACGGTGCGTTTGTCTGGAACGAATCTGTGCTCTAGTGACGGGAAACCGTACGTTTCAATTCATAAAAAGACTGTGAGACAAACCATCTGCTCTGTTTCCATCGCCTCCAAAGGGCCGCCAGCCTTCAATGGAAATGGACGAGGACCAAAAGGGAAGTGCCTTACCTCTCAGTCAGGCTGAGCTTCCGGTTCAGTTTAGCTTGTTCCCTCTCCTGCACAGGGTGTGCCTGCAGAACACATTCATCACACGTTGAGCTGGGAGAGAACACAAGGTGGTGACCTGCGCTAGGAGGGGCCGCGGAGGCCGGGGGCACAGCGGAGAGCACGGCTGCGAGGCTGGACATGACAGGCGGCGCATTGCGGACATACAGCACACAGTCAGGCCGAATCACATAAGAACTGCCAGCAGCCAGCATCCTCTCAAGAGATGAATCCTGCTCCACGAACCCTTTAGTCCCCACGTGACGCAGCCTCTGGACCTCTGTGGCTCTCGAGTGACACGTTAGATCGTGGCCTGCACATCTGCTAATGCTAAACAGGAGATGGACTCGTGGGTCAACATAAAACAAATTTCCAGTGATTATCTTTGTCACACACGTCAACAAGGCCTTCAGTTGCAGACCTTTTAAAATCCGATCTGCACTCAGTAAAGGGATGGAGGCTGAAGCACAGCTGAATGAAGTGCATCTGAAGCTGCAGCAGTCTAAATAACATGCTGTGTAGCCATGCGGCAGGAATGTAACAAAACAGTTCCTACATGCCAACGTAATGTACTAAGGCAGTAAATAAGAGCGCTGGCATCAGAAGCAGTCGCAATCTGTTCTGTCATCCCTCACACGTTACCATAAGCAGGTTAGTTGTAAATGCAAAGGTTAAAAAAGGGAACCGGGTGCCACAAGACCGCAAATTTTCTCTAAGCCTTCAGTGGTCAACTTGGCTGCTCTGTCCTGTGAAGAATTAAAGAAGCGACATGCGGTCTCACCTCTGCGGGGGTGCAGCTCCTGCAGTCGTTCCCACGTAGACGTAGTTGGCAGTCGCTGCTTTCCTGCGCAGCTGTGGGCTGGAATGTGGACCGGAGGGCTTTCTTGTCATACTGCTCCACGGGCGGCAAGCCATTGCTCTGCACGTGGCCCTGCGGCCTCAAGTCTCGCTTTGGGACTGCAGCGCGATGTCGGTCCTCTCTTTCGTGATCGGTGCTTTCGCTTGGCCTCCGGGCTTGAGGGGGGCGCTGGACGCAGCTCTGGTAGGAGTACCGCCTCTGGCTGGTCCCCGCGGCAACTCCTGTCTGCTTCACTTCAACCTGACTGATCTGCTTCTGGCTACGGCTCGTCAAGCTCGGTACGTTGCACGCAGACAAACTCCGGCTGGTCTCCTCAAAGAACTTCATTCGTTCTGCGAAAGGAAGGATGTCACAGTCGTCTGTTCTGGAGGAGAAGCGTGAGCTGGCAACTCTGCCCCCGCCAGGCTGGGTCCCACTGTCGGCGCCGCTCTCCAGCTCCAACTCCGGCTGCAGTTTGTGTTCTGGTGTCCAACGCCACCGCCGGACCCTCCCGGGGTGGTTCGGCTCATCCGCCACTTGGTGGCAGCCTGGCGTGGGGGGCTCGGGACACCGAGGCATCCAAGTAGGATTCCGCGGCTGGGCCTGAGGAATGGGCAGCCTGTACGATGGAGCCGGGACGCTGCCGGAAGGCAGAGGACGAACTTCCATCTGTGGCGACTCCTCGCATTCAATGTTGTCCTCTTCCTCCACAGTCTGGTCCCCATACCAGGAAGCAGCAGGGCCTTGACATCTCTGCAGCTGCGCCTTCTTGCGCTGGATCTCGTTGCGCAGGTTGGTGGCAAAGCGATCGCTGCGGCGGCGTGCCTTAGCAGAGCGGCGCTGCCGCGACGAGCCCGGCTTAGACCGGGTGCTCTTGCTTCCGGCGGCCTGTGTGTCATCCAACAGGGTGTCCACACTGGCTGCTGCGCTCAGCCCGGGGGACGAAGCACACGCGAGAGCGGCGCCCGCAGCTTCCCCAGGCATGCTGAGCGATCGTCCGTAAACCTGCTGAAAGGGGTCGCTGTGGGCAAAGTGCTCCTGCTCCCAGGCACCGCTCGAGGCCGGAGTGGAGCACTGGCTTCTGTCCAGGCTGTCCGAGGATGGGACGCTCCCCACGTGGCCCTCCAGCTCGTCCCCGGGTGACCCAGAGCGCTGGCTGCAGGGTGACGGAGTGCGGCAGGACAGGCTGCTGGAAAGTTCGAGCTGCCACAGCTGAGCCGACAGAAGCTTTTCGGGAACACTGTGCCTGTGCGCTCCAGCCACGCGCTGGGCTGCGGGAGACAGAAGCTGCGGAGCTGAGGCACCTGCTGTGGCCTTGGTAGGAGCTGGAGCCAGAGAACTGGCCGCAGCGGAAGAAACGCAGTCGGACAGGTTGCCGCCTCTGCCTTCGGTGCAGCCATAAACGGGCTCCTGCTGGGAGATGTGTGTGTAGTACTGCTCTGCGCCCCTCTCCTCACACCCACCGCCTCCACCCGAGTCAGATCGACGCCTGCTCAGCTCCCCTGCTTCTGACGGATCCTCACCTTTGCGGCTGGACCCGGTCTCACTGTCCGGAGGCGAAGAGGCGCAGCAGTTTTCACTGGCACCCAGGCACCCCTTCCCCCCTGTGGCCCGGAAACTATCCCTGCGGATCGGGGGCTGCGGGGGCCCAGGAGGCGCCCCAGTCTTGCCCTGATCCTCACGGCTGCAGGGCGACGACCGACGCGTGCCCTCCGAACGGCGGGCCGGATCCTCGACCCTGTCGACCGAACCACCCTCAGGCAGCCGGGAGCGGCCCAGGCCCTGTGCCAGGTTATCCGAGGAGCTGGCTTCCCCGGGCCGCAGGGACCCGGCGCAGTCCGAGGTGCTGGAGCCGGCGGAGAAGGAGCTGTAAGCAGAGTCTCGCTTGCTGTTGAAGATGGCAGAGTCCACAGGGGACAGCTGTCTGTCGCAGTATCCCTGGGTGGGTGGGTCCAGGCTCTCCATGCTGCCCTGGGAGCTGCTGTGGTCAGTGCTGCAGTGGTGGGACAGCTGGCTCCACTGCATGGATGGGTCACTGCACAGGAACAGGACACAGAGGCTCAGTGTCGCACGGTCACATGGTCGTTTTTTCACTGCACCGGAGCGCCACACCCCAGTGCTGGGCGAACAGAAGTTTATTACTGACTCGGGCATTCACCGTATTATAACCTCATTTTCAAATTCCACAGCTTAGTGCGTTTCGCCGTTTTCTTCTGACAGTTGCACTCATGTCCTAAAACAGACGTCCTGGCAAAATAAAATCATCACCTGGGCAGAAGCCAGGGCTGCTGCTGAGGAAAACCCCATCTGCAGTGGCAGGAGTAAGTCTATAGTTGTACAGCAGGACAGCAGAACCTAATATCGCTAAACTCCTTGTGAAAAACCCCTGCAGTCAGCAGACGACCGTCTCCTTCCCTCAGATTCCCACCGATGCAAAATAAGAGAAAGTAACTGACACGTTGAAGAAAAACATCTACACAGTGTGGAATCTAAAGGTCAGGGAAGTCAGCGTCCGTGGAAGCGTAGGAATGGTTAACATCGGCCACAGATTTTCATCCTTCCTGTTTATTGAGGCTCGAGTCTCTCGAGGGGCAGATGGTGCAGGAAGGCTTCTTTGTGGGCCGTGCCGCAGGTTAGAGTTACGGCACTGCCGGACACAGAGAAGGACGGAAGGTGGGAGAGAAGGCGATGGCAGCGAAGAGAACGCGGTGTCTGAGTTTCTGTTTTGATTTGCTCTGACGACACGCTGGAGATACAATCAGAGCCAGAAAGGTACGGAGGACCTCGCACCCACCACCAGACAAAACACCGCGGGTCACCGCTGGCAATCAGGCCAAAGGCCACATCAGGCAAACAGTCTGTCATTTTGGCCAGTTAGACGTCATCTGAAGTATCTGAGAGATGTGACTTAGATACACACAACACACACACACACACACACACACACAGAGCCAAGCTAATTTTTCTTTGTGCACTGCAGTACATCCCTACAGTAGGAGGTAGTGCCGATGATGGTGCTGACCATCGCAATCGGAGAAGCCGCTGCCACAGCACCCAAAACAAGGTACTTACTGTGACCCGATAAAAACTGCCAAGCCGCGTGAATAGTCATCAGGTCGCCAGCATAGTACATTTAACATTTTAAGCCATGTTCTCCAGAGGTGGTGGCTAAATAAATGCATGTGTAATGTGCAGACAACAGAAAAACAGTGTTTTCAAAGTATTTTTAAATGCTGCAGTAGCCTATAATTGAGAATGCTGTCATTTTGAAGTTTTCCGTCTGCCTCAGGAAGAAGTACAGGAAAATACTCTCTTCCTTAAATACCAGTGAGTCAGGCTCAGTCACACAAAGAAAGAAAGATTTCTTATCTCTCGCACGTCCCGACAGGACTGACCGCCGAGCGCTGCTCGCATCCCCCCCGTGGAAATTCTCACCACTGCCGACACAAAGAGGGGGGGGGGCCTTGTACTTTAAACACGCTATTTTCTACTGCTTCTTTCATTGGGCACATTAAAAAATGCCTGAATTAAATGCTGAAAATAGCAGTAGCATCCTGTGTGCTGCATGTTGACATTGGAGGTGAGATCATCAACTTCCACCCAATTGTTTTTCTTTGGAAAGTTGTCAGAAGCAGAAAATCCCCACGCAAAGATGCCATTTCCAACCAGGCTCTCACTCCCATGCTAGACCGGTCACCTGTTTAAGGAACAAAGTGCATATTTACACCTGCCTTTCATATGTAGACAGTGCAACACAGGGCAACATTGGCCATTTCTTCACTTTAAATGTTCTTGGTTCTTAACGTTTTTTAATAGTTTACTTGTGATTAATAACAATTAGCGACGTTTTGAATGGTCATTCGGGTTATGTACTTTATTCCAGGGTACAACGGCAGTGCCCCTCCTGTCACCTGCAGCTCCACGCCACCTGCTGCCCCAGATTGTAGCTCCAATGAGCCGGATGTCCCCCGTGGAGGGCGTGCGCACTCACCTCTTATCGCCCCCTGAGTGCCACGGTACAGTGAAGGGTAAGGGGTGTAACTGCATGGCAGGGGGGGGGTCCGGGGTGGTGCCGGGCAGCTCTGACAGCCTGGCCAGGTGCCACGAGTGAGGCTGTAGCTCAGGTACACTTTGTCTGGGGGGGGACAGAACACTGAATCAATTCCAGGGGCTACTGATGTGATACACAGTTATTAGAGGTGAAGTCACACACACCTGGTCCAGGTGACTAACAGACATGACATTTGCATTTATTCATTTAGCTGACGCTTCTCTCCAAGGCAACTTATAATGTTTGTTATTTACAATAATTTAGCCATTAGACAGTCAGGTTATTTTTCACTTCAGAGAAATCCAGAGTAACCAGTTGATCAAAGGTACTACAGCAGGCAGGTGGGATCTCAACCCAGGTCCTGAAGCACAAGGCAGCAGCTCTAACAGCCTTTAGCTGCTGCCGCCAGACGTTACACACACACACAAACTACAGCGAGAAGTACTGAGAAAGCGAGCAACATCCAGGTGAGACAGAAACGTCCTGCTCTTCTGAGGGCCAGTCTGCCCTGAATCTGGGCCGCCTTCCTCTCCCTTCACTACTCCGAGCCAAAAACTGGGTCTATTCCCACCTCGGCAGCACAGCTCCAGGGCTTTGCCCAGCAGGAAAGGCCTGGATCATATAGTCGCACCAGACAAAAGAAAGGAACCCCCTCTGACGGAGATGGACTAACAGACAGTTGTTCCAGGACCACCGACAGCTGAGCACCATGGGAATTCAAACCACCCGGTGGCTCTGGTCGGCACAGAGTCCTCAAACCCCCTCAGAGGCACCCAGTTTAACATGACGGCTCATATTTTATGAGAGGGATTTACAGAGTAACATGATTCAAATTAAACTTAATTCATTTTGACGGGGACAATTAAACCATCACACTTTCACTTGAAAACCTCCTCAGCCACGTCTGCCTGTCGGAGCTGATTCCACCCAGCTGCTAACAGAACTTCGCCCCAGCTGGACCCACAAGCCACCTGGCAGCACAGCAGGAAAATGGCAGCCAGGTTCCCAGCTCTTCTCCTCCCCTCCACAAACAGGTGACTTTTGTGCTCCCGAGGTGGTCTTTCGCCACAGCAGCAGCAGTCCTACCTGCCGTGCGTAGATCGTGCGATGCAGGTTCTTCCAGGTGGAAGCCAGCCGCTGCGTCCTGCGTCACCCCAGGATGTGACAATGACTCAACCCACCCTGATGGAGTGACTCTTCAAGCCTCGTCCACGTCAGAGGAAGCGGGAAAAAAATGTGACGAACACTGAATAATTTTGGTTTCTTTTTGCCGCCTTTCCACCCCGTAAGGAGGAGCGAAAGAGGAGCGTCCCCAGCCAGCGCTCCTGTCCCCAGCCTGGCCGAGGTACGCTGGAGTTCGGTCGGACCTCTGCTCCCAGACCTCACCCCGTCCGCGGTCTCCTCCTCTCTGCAACACCCCAGGGCAGGAAGCCTCCCCAGACGGGGAGGAAGCAATGCTGGGCGGAGATAAAGGCCGGGACCGCAGAGGCGGCGATACGCAGGACTCTCCTCATTGTTGTTGGAGGCACAAGGAATGTGGGGCCCTTTTCCTTTTCCTCTAAGCTGTCCGTTCGGACACGGGTGCCAGTCGGGAAAGCAGAGGGTTCCGCCGGAGCCCCACCATCCAAATGTTTTCTTACCCTTTCCTCTGGTAGCTGGCAGTGAAAACAGCGTGGATGGGACCAGTCAGCAGGATCTGTTCCCCAACGTGAAAATCTGAAAGTGGGAATGAAGACAAAATCCACGTGGTTCGGGGCCTCCTTTAATAGGACGATTCAGCCGACCTGCTCGTGTGGTCTGGTGGAGATCAGACAGTCAGTCAGTCTCTTCTGAAACCAGCGGCTAAGAATTACAACAACTTAAGGTCCAACCGCCACCTTCTCACCGCAACACAGCAACGCAGTGAAGGTCGCAGTAGCTCATATCCAGAACCACCAAGCCTGTTGTGCACACGGCAGGTGGTCGCACCACAGCAGCACCAGGGAAAGTGACCCTCCCGAGGATCAGAGTGCATAATGGGACATGGAACAGCAGAACATTTAAACAAACCCAAACAGAGCAGTGTGGGCCACTTTTTCCTGACTCCCCATCCTGCCCTGGCCCCTCCTTCCACAGACACCCGCTACTGGGGCACCGGGGTGCGGGAAGGACGGGGGAACGAGACGTAGCACGGACCCGTCTCTGTCCCCATTCCTACTCGTCCTCATGGTTCTGGAGGCTTCTGCCCCGACTCAGCAGACCGCAGAAAAACAACACAGTCAGCACACAGGACATGACTGGGAGCGTCTAGGGGGTTCGGGAAAAGACAAAATAAACCATCAGCACAAAGAAAATAGGGAAAATAAACAGAAAAACAGCAGCTAATGAGTGTGGGCCTGAGGGGGCTCTACTCCAGAGGTCTCATGGGTAACAGCCTGGGGAGTCAGATGCATACACCCCCAGGCCCCCTGTCACCCCACCCAGCGTTCAGAATGGTGTTTATTTGTGTGGGGCTCTCGCTTCCAGGACACTGGCAAATTCCAGCTAATCAGAGCGGGGAGACGGGGGCCGCTGTTAGGGCCCGACCAGGAAGCGTCCCACCCCTGACCCCTCCACTCAACACCCAGCTCATTTGCTCTTGATTACGCTGAGGAGCACGACAACGGGGATCTTCTCCACCCCCAAAGCCCCCAGCGCAGGCACACAGGGGCCAGGGCAACACAGGCTGTGTACCTGGCCACAGTCGTGTCTGCCGCTCCAGGTTATCCCACAGTGGCTGCACCTGGTCACCCAGCAGGTGGTGTGATGGCTAGTGCTGTCACTCACCTCATTCCAAAGACCCAGGTTCAAATGCCACTGCCTGCTGTAGAAGCCTTAAGTGAGGTACTTACCCTGGATCGAACAGGGTAAAAATTCCCCCACATATACATGGTTAAATCATAGTAAGTAGTTTGGTATTTAAAGCTTTCAAGAAATTGTGTAATAAGATGATTTCAGAACAAAGCAAACGTTACTTTGTGTTATCTCTCTCACTCACACACACACACACACACACACACACTGCTGTGGAATGAAAGTGCAATGTTTGTTGCTCTGACATCTATTTCTAGCGCGAACACAGGAACCATTAAAGAGGGGCCAAAGTGGCGGAATGTGAGGAATGCTGCTTGTTTGCTCTGAAGTGGAAGGTCTTTTGTTTTCCATTCACGTGCCCAGCTGGGGCTGTGAGGCGCTGCCCCCGGAGCCTGCAGACCCTCCAAACGGCCTTCGTGCCACCCTCACGTATGCCTCCCTGCCACGCTAACATGGCGAAACATGGGATGTGTTCCAGCAGCTCCCGTTCAAGACCCAGCCAAAGACAAAACCACTCGGTGTGTTGCTCAGTATCAGCAAACTATTACGTGTCGAAATTCAAATTTCTACAGCAAATAAGAAACACCAGGAGGTTTTAATGATGTTCAGAGTATATATTTCTTTAATAAAGGGGAGACGATGAACAGCACAACCGCAGAGAGAGGCGACTTGCAGGGTAACTTAGTGCACCTGGCTGATGACATGTAGCTGTGAAGCTCTTATGAATAATGACCACGGACTACAGTTACGGTCTTTACCTGGGAGAGTCTGGTCAACAGGGGGCGGAAAAGAGTTCCAGGCCTCTCCAGGGTGAGTCGGGAGTGTTTCGCTGCAGAGTGTAAACATTTACACCCATGCAAGACACCCAGGGATATTTACTAGTAAACCTCTACGGAAAGGATGGTCACACGTGACTCAGGAATGCAGGGAAAGGAAACACAATAAAGCTGCTTGAGGTCAGATAACAAAAGCCCCCCAACACTTTACCCCCACCCCCGAAGAGCAAGACAGCCACATGTTTACTGGAATCGTAAACTGAGTAACACCTGAAGACAGTAACTCTGCATTTTTGGCAAATTCTTCTGGGCAGGAATACCAGCCACATCATCCTGTCAACATCGCGGTTAAGGACCTGTGAAACACATCAAGTGGAGGACAAGCACACAAGCCCTTCTACTGATGCTCATACAGACAGTATTAAAGCCACTTGGCCTGGGGTAACTTGGCAGGGCGTCTGGGCTTGGGGTGCGGGACTTCAGTGAGAAGGAAGCAGGCAAGGATTTATGAAAGGTTTGATTTAAAGCTTCAGTGTTCCTCAAGGAAGGACCATCACCAGAAAAAATCCATCAGCAACATCCACCCATTATCCGCAGGTCCCGGGGACAGCTGTCTGTCGCAGTATCTCTGGCTGGGTGCCCACTACGGGCAACTCAAAACCACCAATAAACCTTCAGCTCGTTTGGACCGGGGAGGAAACCCACACAGAACATCCCCCCAGACTGAGCTGGATTCAAACCCACAGCCAATCCGCCCTGGTGCTACTCCCTGTGGCACCGTTCCACACCCTCAGCGACATCTGTCTGCACGAAGGTCTCAGCCGTTCACAGCGGCTCCCACCCCATCAGGCACTAAACCCACTCCCAACCGGCGGCTGCACTTCGGCATCGAGCCGCCGTGGGGCAGCGTCCCACGCGGCGGCTCTCGACCCCCCGGCTGCAGGCTGTGGGAACTGGAAGGCGGCGTGAGTCAGGGTAGCAGGGGAGAAAGCCAACATTCCCGAGGAGCACAGGAACCGTGAGGGCGTGTCGGAGGGCAAAGGTGACCCCGCGTCCCGGCTGCCGGGCGCGCTGACGTCAGCCTCGCTGTAGCGCAGCCAGGACAAACAGCACTGCCGACAGCCACCGCACTCCCACGCCACCCGTGGGATGTCAGGGACTGAGCGGCAGTTCCCCCCCCCCGTGCTCCTGTTCAAGGCTCTGAGTCAGTGGCTCTCTCTGCATGTTTGGGGTCAGTACATGGTGATGACTTTACCATATTGTGGCCCACCTTTACCATACCGGGCTGCGTAACGCAGGGTTTGGGTGGCAAAAACCACTTTAAACGCTCTGACCGTTAAAATGTTCTGCTGCTCCAGGGGCAGCAGGTGGCACAGTGGTTTTCTGACTTGAGATGGAATCCCACATCCTGCTGCAGGGCTCTAGAGCAAAGTACTTCCCCGCAATTCCCACAGTAAAAATTACACTACTCCAGCCTCCTGGATTTGAGCCACTACAAATACACCTGCTAGTAACCCTGAGAGGGAGGATGGCAGCTGTGCAAACGTGGGTTACCTGCGCACAACCATCTTCAGCGTCCTGTAGGAGCCCTTGATGAGCACGAGCGCCTCCTGCCGGGAGCCGTAAAGAGTGAAGCCGCCGACGTCGAGCAGCTCGTCCCCGACACGCAGCTTCCTCGACTGCGCCGCCTTGCCGCCCTCCTCGATCTGCAGGGAGAGACGAGCGAGAAGTCGACGCGGCCGCACGCACCGCCACGCCCCCGCGGGGCGGCACGGTCAGGACAGGTACATGTACTCAGCCAACAAAGTCCCTTTACAGAATCTTCATTTTTCACTTATTTATTGAGCCAAAATTGCGAATAAACGTTGTTCTCGCTGCGTTATCGGACCACACAGCTTTTCCCGATGGGATCGAGGACTTAGGGTGATTTTGGGGTGAGCTCGGAATGACTTTAGAACAAGTCAGAAAGTGTCTCATCTAGATGAAAGCAGTTCTTCCCATCAACCACAAGGTTGTAAGGGGTGTTTTCAGGTTCAGTTAAAGGGGCGTTTTCAGCCGATGCTTTTGTCCACAACAGTTTGCAATGTCAGGTTTTCATTACAAGCCATATAATTCACCAAAGTGAAATAAAGTTACCTTGACTACTCTCATGTTTACATTGCAATTCATGCAGTCTTTTGCAAACTTTCTCCAACACACTTTTAAAAGGAAGTTTAATCCCAGATCTCCAAACTGGCCTGTAATTATTATGCAGTATTTAGCTGACAGTTTCATCCAGATATACCACTGATCTCACCTTACAGCCATCTGTACACCACAGCCAGGGAACACACACACACACACACACGCACACACACACACACACAGGACAACTTCTGGTCACCACCTCACCTAATGGAGTAAAACTACATTTTTCCTTTACAAAAGTACCTGGGCACAGGTAAAAAGTAAAAATGACAGAGATGCAGGTTTACAGTAATTTGCTTAAGGGCACTGGGGAAACAGCAAAGCAGCTGCACTCTTGTGAATCCAAACACAAAAACACACATTATCATGTTAAGAGCCTCTAATGTCCCAACACAGTCCTGTTAGGCCACACTTTTCGCCCCACATCATCTCCCGCACCGCTGGTGAACACCACAGCGCTCCCCCCAGACTCCACCCTCGCTGTCCCCTTACAACAAGCAGGAAAGAAGGAGAAAGTCAAAGATCGGGATACAAAATGCTAATGAAGCTGCGAGTCAGTGGCTGTAAGTCTGGCCTCGCTGGCAGCTGCCGAGTCATCGCATTTGGCCATTCCTGCACCGCCAAAGGCGCTCGTGGGTGGGAGTTCTTCCCTGACAGAGCCAAGGGTGCAGACTCTCACGCCGCCCTGCATCTGTGTCCATCCTAGCTGGGGGGCCAAAGGTCGGCTCTCAGACGCTATTGCTCAAGCCTCCCAGTGCTGTCTCCGCCCTACGGACCTTGCGCCAGGCCAAAGTGCACCCTGACGACTCCCACATGTCCCCGTTTTCCCCTCTGCGAACGAGTACATTTCACCAGGAAGAGCGCCTGGGGGCGGCAGCAGCAGAGGTATTCTCGAACAACTCGATTCTCAGCAAGGACCTAGACGAGTGACGTCCTTGAATGACCCAGAAGACGACTCTGAGGCCAGTGCTGTGAAGATATTTTCGCCCTTCTTTAGGTTAAACAGGTCAGTTTACCGTGGGAACGTCCTGGTTTGGTCAGATGGTTAATATTGCTACCCTGCTCAGTGCAGACGGCTGACAACAACGCGAACGGCACAGAACTGCAGGACCCAAAGGCTACAAGACGGCACAGAACGATTATTGCAGTCAGAAGCCGTGAACCCGACTTGGTCTCGTTACGGATGAAAGCAAAGCATCTACGAAGGGTACGAGGGCAAAGAGCTTCCTGGAAGAGCACCTTCTCTTCTGCTGGCATCCTGCTGGCACAGGGGGTTGACAGCCTGGACAGGAGGAATGCCTGCAACAGAGCTGTAACACACAATTTATGGTTGCAATTACAGGCCAAAATTGGCCACTCCTCCCCTCTCGTCCCTCTGGAACGGAGCTGTGGAACTTCTCATTCTTGACCATATGAGACCGGCTGGAAGTGCAGAATATCCCATCGAAAGCCGGCTATGCTGACTGTGACTCACTTATTCCTTTGTGTGAGACTGGAGGACGTTCTTAGCAGAATGAGACATTCCGGGTACTACTGCTGGTGAGGTCCAGAACCTCACGGAGAACTACGGAGCCTGCGCTGAAAAGCCCACCGGTAGGTGGGGGCCAGCTGGAAGAGCAAGTGACCTTCCACTTGGGTTGGTTGCCTCCAGCGGGCTGCGCTCAGACAGGAATCCTGCTAGGAGAGAATCACTGGAGATCCAAACATGGCATTAAGCACGGCTGGACACAGAGTGCCGAGAAAGTGACGTGTAGTCCCACGTGTGGTCTGACTGGGTCAGGCCCTCCACCTCAGCCCTGTCATTAAGGAGGATCCCAGAAGGTACAAACTCATCAGCTACTCAAGCGGTCAAGCACATTGCAGCTGCAAGAAAAAGCCCAGAAACAACAAGTGGAAGTGGGGTCTCGCTGCCAGCTTCTACGACGAGCATCCAGCAGCCACCGAGGCCGACATCACGCTCCACGAACCTCGGGCTTCCCTCTGCCTTTGTGATTAACCGAAGAAGGTGTTCCGAGCGAAAGCCGGCCTTTGTTCTCTGCGCCCTTGGCATCCCTGGAAAACGGGAGCCCTGGTCAGCCCTTGGTCTCTGTGGGCCTTCAACAAAGCAGTCTTGCTGGGTCTCCCCACCTTCTCCAGCTTCCACATGTTGCTGTGTGGTCTCCTGGGCACAGCGGAATGGAAATAATTGCACTACTGCACCCTGGTTGCGCTGCCGGGGCCACACCCACATGTCCCACTGGACCCCTGCGTGTCCGGCTCCAGCCACGGCGCCTGCCGCTCGCTTCATGCCCGACGAGACTGGCGTTGGCCAACAATGAAGCCCTTGTGTAAACTTTCTCCTTCCATTCTGTGCCTGGTCCCTCAGGAACAACTGCTTATTATGAGCTATGAAAATAAAAACCTCCACCTTTGTACCTTAAATAGATCTTGGGTGAACAGGCAGCCAGTGGCAGCATTTCACATGATATTTATGCTCACCTTTTTTTAAAAATTAGTCTCCAGTACACTGGGAACCTTAGAGGAATCGCCTTTTACTTGTGGACCTCATGACAGAAATGAACAACTCCCTTTAGTTGCTCTCAAGTCCCTCAATGAGATAAAAAGCTCTAAGTGGTTGAGGGGAAAATAAAAATAAACTGTACAATTACCAAATGGCTGGAAATACTGCCAGCCTCCTGGTGGTAAAACCTTCAACACAGCGCATGGCTTTCAGAGACATTTTGAGCGGCCTGTTTAGCACACGAAACAGACAGCCCGCATTCCCTTTCTTAGGGCCTGGGGGAGAAGATGGGTTTCTGGCTTGAACATTCAACCACTGGCTTGGCTGACTGGGACAGGAGGCCCACCTACAGCTTCCAACCAAAGCTTCCAAAACTAGCGGTGATGGGGATCTGAAGAAGCGCCACCCCCTGTACAGGATAAATACGTGATCTTCAATGACGTCATCGCCAGAACAAGCTTCTCAAACATCTCTCCTGCCCCCCGAGAAAGACGCTGCTCCTTGCTGACACGGTGCCACAAGTGAGGGGTCATTCGAACACCAAATTACTGAAACATTTGTGCTGATACCTGGGTCCTGGAGACAAGCGTTTTGGTTTAGAAGCTCTCTACATGAGCACAGCCACCAGTACAATGAAGCCTGTCTGTCATTTCTCAAAACCTTTCTAGCGCCCCCTTGAGAGAGACGCTGCTGCTCTCACCGCCTTGGCACACGAAGCTGGTCGAGGGGAGTTGCTCTGCGGAAGCCGTGAGCCACCGGCTGTGCCCAGGCCAATGCCTGGTTGCCAAGGGCGGTGTTACATCTGTCAGTACCAGGGTGTGGGCCCAGCGTGGGGGCGCAGCGCCAGCCATTGTGCTGAGGAGTTTACTCACGCTGAGCACGGACACCTAGGGCACCTTCGGTCACGCTGCTTGCCCATCCACACGGCCTCGATGCTGTTGAGCCCCAGAACTGCACAGGTACGGTAAGTGGCTCTAAAGCAAGATGCGAAGGACTATTTGCGCAAGTTCCATAGGAACTGACCCCTGCAAGCATCACCGTCACCAGAGGCACTGCCTCCACTGACGTGATTTTTGTAAACTGTTCCTTAGACGTCTGACACAACGGTGGTTTAAAAGTGCAAAGAAGGAACTTAAATCAGGCAAATCTCAGTGTGACACCAAGCTGCAGGTCGGCAGTTCTTTCCTTCAGCATGAGGAACAGCCAGGCGAACCCCGGCGGCACACAGGTGCCCATTTACCGCAGCTACTGTTTAGCGTTCTTCAAATCTAAATAAGTGGCTCTGCTGTAAGAAATAAGCATCTGTGTGAGACCCTGTGTAACTCCAACACACACTCGAAACACGAGGAACTACTCAAACTCGTGTTCACTTCTCCTAACGGAACTTTTATCTAACCGTTTACACAACAACTTGACAGCAGTTGACGTGTTGAGCCACACGTCAGTCTGTCGTCCTCTAAACACACGTGAACATTTCCTTCATGGCCTTCAAGCACTTTAAACAGACTGAGAACTTAAAAGCGAGACAGAGACACTGTGGGCCTTTAAATGTCTCATTGACCCTCAATACGTAAATCACAGCCGGTTGGTCACCACAACAACGCCACCAGCATTCTTCAAATGCTCTCCCCCGCTCTAGGGCGAGGTCCCAACCTGGACCGGCTCCATTGGAGGAAAGGTTAAAAAAATTGGAGATTGAAGCAACACGTCACTGGCAGAAACTAAATTTCCAAAGTCCCAGTGGCCTCAGTGTCAAATAAAGAAACTTACTGATAAAATATTCCTCGGTTCAGCCAAGGCACCCGAGGACCTGGAGAGCTGAGGTGACATCGCGTGCAGAATTGAGGCGCTTCTGACCCACTGGCCCACTTAGACACAACTCAAAGTGAGAGTTTGCAAGAAAGCTGCTGCTGGAATGCATTTTACTTGATGAAAGTGCATGGGTGTGGGGGTCATTCACAAAAGCCTCTTTTAGGGGAGGTTAGAGGACCGGCTTTGGGGTGGGGAGCCTCAGACCCATAATGCCGCTAGGAGACCACAACTCACTCGACTCTTGTTCCCTTTGACTCTGTCAGGGTGTTGCACGTGGCTAACATCTCAAAGCAAAACTTCCTCACATACAGTCTCACAATCTGTAACCTGAAGCATCAGTTCAAGGCCACACTTGTCAAAATATCCTTGAAGGAAGAGATTCCTGACTGCTGCAGCCTTTAATTCCTTCTCATCCACAACTTACACTCAAACCAATCACCATTTGTTCACTGAGGTGATGATGCCAAATTCGCTGCGATTTCTCCTCATGGGTCAGCAAGTCTGAGCAGGAAACAAAGCTCCACGTCTTCCCAGCTCCCAGTTCCCAGAGATGTAGGATACCTGAGGGCTGCTTTGCTTTTATTCAGAAAACCATTTTAGCACAGAGCAGGTCCTAGTAGTGCATGAAATCTTTGGTATCTGAACAAGCAGCTCATAAACTATGTACAACTTTTCATGATAGATTGTGAACCAGCAGAAATACAAAAGCATACATTTCCTTCAGCGATCACAGAAGGATAATTTCTGGGTCATACTCTGATGTGAGTATGAAACCACGAAGGTGTTTGCATCGCTGCACATTCTTTGACCTTCTATCCGAATGGAAGCCTAAGACCTCCAGCCCTCAGAAGGACACACCTCCCCGGCTCCTAAAGCACGTCTTGCTTTTGCCCTTTGAAGGAGAAACACCCAGCTGTAGACACTGTTACTACTGGCAGAGGCTCTGCTGCTGTCAACCTGGGATGGGGGTGAAGGAAAACAAGACGGCAGAGGAAGGGAACTAGTTCCACCGTAAACTTCCACACACAACTGATTTCTGTCTGCAGAACCCAACAAACACAGCTCACGTTGTACCGCCGCACACCAAACTCTTATTCCTATTGTGTGGTTGAGGCAGAGGCACCCTGGCCCTCAGTCTCTCTCTCTCTCACACACACACACACACACGCACACGCACACAGGAAAGTAGAAGCTTACAGCAGTGGTAACTGTTGAGGGACTGGAAAAAGAGCCTAAATCTGGTTGCTGTACATAGCAGCACCTCAAAAACTCCGACGCAAGATCGGTCATCCATGACCTCTCCTTTCACTTCTGCCTGCTCCCATTTCTTAAACATGCCCCACCTGTGTGCCAGGCTTCTGTTTGCACTTACATCTTCTAAACGCTCCAGCCGGAGGACGGGGTGTGTGGTTGAGTTTCTGAACAACAGATGGTAGTTGGGCACAGATGATAGGTGCAGTTGACCTCTTGTGTCTTCTGTCTCCATCCAGGCTTGGCTTTGCAAAGTGGGACTTTGGGACTTATATATAACTCCAAAAACCATCACAAGGTCAGTTCTGTCCCACAAGCTTCTCTCGCAGAGCTGGATATCCTTCCAGCAGCAGGTCTCCGCAAACACTGCACTAGATGGGTATCTTGTGCCGACGATCCTTCTTCTGCAAACGTGAAAACCCCTGCATCCGTGGTCGACAGCATTTAAAATAACCTTCTAAACGGCAAGTGCTCATGACATCATGCAGTACCAGCAACAGATCAGCACATGACTGAACCGTTTTTCAGCGCCACGCTGACAGGCCCTGTGTTTCCCCAAAGACTGTTATTATAGGCAACCTGGGTTACCAAAATGTCTGGAAGGGGGGGGGGGGGGGGCTTCCTGAGTGCACTGCGGCCTGGAAAAGCTGGGTAACACAACCGAAGGAGGAGCTTGCTTGGCCTCGGCAGCTCCGAGAGGAAAGAGGACCACAGCCGTGACGTCCCGAACTCTCCAAGCCTTCAGTGGAGAAACTGGCCTTTAGGAAACCCACAGGGAGCCACATTATGTTGTTGTTTAAATGACACTGCAGGAGAGCAGACTGGAGCACATCACTATTTCCTGCTTGAATCTTCTCCCCGTGTTGCAACATGCAGCTTAGATGCGGAAAGTTTCCCCTAAAACTTTTTTGCTGGTCTCCAAAATTTCTCCTAGCAGGTCTGTCATCCCTCAAAAGCATCTTCATTGCTGCAAGAGGCAGTAGGATTTGGAGCCCAGCGAGTCTACCGGCTTCGGCGGGGAATAATGTCGGGCTGAACTGCACCTGGGCTCAGGGTTTAATGTCTCCCATTAAGGTGGTAAGTGGCACATCAGATGAGAAAAGAAAATATTTCATCATGTGAACACAAAACACAGACAGGCAAACCTGCCGGCTGCACACGTTTTGGGTTATTTGCAGAGCAAGTCCAGACAGGGCAGTCTGTTCTGCAGAAGCTGCTCTCCCTGCCCACAGAGCCACCAGTTCGCCACACGTTTATATGCTGCCCATCAGGCTGAGGCACCAAATGTCCTCTTGGTGAAGCTTTTTTGGTCGATTCTGGGGGAAACGGGACTCTGGCTGGGGCCCCTGGACTGGACGTGTGGCAAGAGGAGATGATGTCAGCTTCAGGGGCAACGATGCGCTTCTTGTAGCTGTTTGGTTTAGTGGGGCATGGTGGGCAGAAATCCACCGCGTCCATCTGCCGTCAACCAGCCGCGTCCACCTTCACGCCGTCAGCCTGTCATCGCGACACGGGAGGTCCGCTGGGACGCAGCCTTCACCCCGGGAACAGCAGCCTGCAGGCAACTGACAGTTCGGGGCACATCTCCCCGGTCAGGACACAAGACACCGTAGCCCAGATTCGAACCCCCGATTTGCGTGTGGGGAACAGACGTTGACAGACACGGCCCTCCGGGAAAACCCCCTCACCCACTCTTTACTCCGCTTCACACCGATGCTGGCACAGCAACCTGAAAGCCAGGATGTCTCGTGTGTAACTCACTGAGCAGCTGGCCGAGGAGAGAGATACACACACACACACACACGCACACACACACACACACACACACACACACACACACACGCGTGCGCGCGCGCGCACCAGGTTCCCACACAGCCCCCGAGAAGCACAAAACGACGCAGCCGGTTCCTCTGCGGGGGGTAAATATTTCACTCAGGGTTCTCTGTGCATTAGAGCAGCCAGGATGACAAAGTGCAGACAAACGCGCCAACGGTCGGCGGCTGCCCACTCCCTGCCCCCTGCAGCCCCCCAGGGCGAGTCTGAGAATGTGATCTCTGGGGGCTGGTTCCTCTTCATTCAAGGAAAATAAATCAACGCTTCAGTGGAATGTGGCAGGAGGACCTAGAGCGGCTTCGGCCCCCACCTGGAACCCCCCCGTCACACACGGCCACCAACGGCAGGAGATGCAAATAACAAACTCGCATGTACATTTTTGCACAGTTTTGAAATCGGCAAATGCCCTGCAGGGACTAGATTGTTCTTAAACAGGCTGAACTGTAGCCAGAACGTTGTAGGATTCAATCCTACACAGAAAAAATCTGCAACCAAATGAGCTAAAAAGAGTAAAAGAAAAATGCAAGTCTCCCTGGAAAAGGATTTAAATCATCACAAGGAGTTTTATTGTTTTAACAAAATCAATAAAAGGTTGCAGCTCTCAACCTCCGGGTTAGTTAATGATAGACCAGGCCTGTCAAAACGGCCCCCAAGTCACGTCCTAAACCGACACCCGTGGCAGGGAGGTGAACTTTCCACAGCAGCTAGAGGATGAAAGCAACATTTATCACTTCAGAGGGCAAAACCTCACAATGCCTTCATTGAGAGGCGGAGTAAAACAGAAAGCAATTCATGGCTCAGACACGTGAATACGTTAAATTAATTAAATAAATTACACCAACTGCCCGGAAACTTCTCTGGAGTTCAGGCGCAAAACTGGAAATAAAGGTTCTTTTACTCTCCCTCGATCATTAAACTGTTACACATAAGAAGGAGCAGACGTCCGGTATCGGCTGCAGCTCACACACACACACACACACACACACTTTACTCGCACTTCGCTTTATTCTGGACGGGACAGACGGTCTCGATCAGGGGCTTTTCACCCAGGGGGGGGTCTTCACAATGTCTGTGAAGCAGAGACTTACTAACAAAATAACTGCCCAAAAAGAATGAGTTGAATATAAAAATATTAGCAGTCAGCTACTGTCGGTGGCGTAGACCTGCGTGAAGGGAGCCGAGCTGCAGGGCAGCTGCGGACACGGGTTGGCACCCCCCCGCTTTGGAGCGTCCGACAACACTCAGACGCCGTCAAACCCTGAGCAGAACCCTGCAACAAGAAGATGGTTAAAGTCCTAATCCTCGCTTCTTTGCGATAGCTGGGCTCAGCCTAAGCTGCAGGCCCAGGCTGAACTCGCTGCTGGAGGACATTGTTCCTTTCGGGATCGTCCCCAGTCGACCTGGACAAAGGCATCAGCTGGATAAACAGAGAAACCGGCTGACTGAAGAGGGGTTTGGGAGATGGATGACGGGTGCCGAAGCTCGAGGTTCGACGCCCACAGGGTCGCATCCCATGATGGGAGAATGTGCTGTCAAAACAGGTAGGAGCAGAGATGTGACCTCACACTCATCCGGTCCTGCAGCTACAAACACAGCGCTACTGCTCTTCAACCTACTATTATCGTCCTTGTCAAAGTCACATGAACAGTGACAGACGGGGACAATCCAGGGCGAAACCGCTCGTGCTGCGCAGTCGCTGGCGTTAAACACAAGGAAACTGAACAAGAAAAACAGCAAATAAGCGAAGTCAAGTTTACCTCTGAATTCCTGTCACACCGCGATTCGGTTCAGCAGAGAAGTTACGATTTCACCACTAAAACGTGGTCAATGTAGACGAGGAAGGACATCGAGGTTTTCCTGAAGGAACTTTCTGCAGCGTGTCGAACACACACACACACACACACACACACACGGTGTAAAGAGCGCAGAAGCTCGGCGCTGCACGTGCCCAGCGTTGACACGTCAGTCAGAAGCGGTTTCGGGGTTTTTCGACCCCCGACGGTCCACGTGCGAACCGAGTGATGCAGCTCGCGCTCTCAAGAGGGATAGAAAACGCCTCTTACTTTGGTGACGACGAGCGGCCCTCCGTGCTCCAGACCCCCCGCGAGCGTGAACCCCCAGGGCGCGCCCCCGTGTAGCTGCACCTCCACCCGCTCCGCCGATTCCATCCGTTCTGCTCGCCCTCGCGTCCCCGGTGGGTCGGTCTCGCGCCCGCATCACGGGCGGGGCGGGGCGGGGCGTGGTGTGTGTGTGTGTGTGTGTGTGTGTGTGTGTGTGTGTGTGTGTGTGTGAGAGAGAGAGAGAGAGAGAGAGAGAGAGAGAGAGAGAGATCGACCCATCGACCTGCAGAATAAAATAGTGACTAGAAGTTTGAAACAGCAAAAACCCGAACTTGCTGAAGGTCTCCCAGGTCTTTCAATTTCTACATGGTCATATCGTCACACACACACACACACACACAGAGTCACATTACCCTCACCTTCCGACTGAAGCATTTCACCTTAAGCACAACCACATCATTCCTCTCCAAGCTGCTGCGAATATCTAACTTCTGGTGGGTTAAACGGGGGCCGTGAACATCTGTAGGTCTTTCAGGAGTTTCGCAGCCCTGACAGACACCACTCTGATGCTGCTGCGGTGCCTCCAGCCCTCAGTCTCCATCTGCCCCCTTGTTGGACCCCCAGCAAACAACAGGCCTCTTTTCTCTGCTCCGTCCTTTCAAATGAAGACAGGTTGGATCAGAAGAGAGTTTTACAGAAGCTGGAAGTGAAGCTGATTTTCAGGCTGCTCTTCTGTGGCCCCACAGATGTGGGGAAAGTGATGCCCACATTCATGGTGTCTCAGTAGCAGCTTTTCAGACATTTGCCTCTTTACACACCAGACTGTTTTACTGTGTAAATTCAAGGTCCTTCAGCAGGAGGGGGAATCAACCAGCAACCCTGAGCCATGACCCAAACCACTACGCCCCCCCCGCGGCCCTGTAGGTGCATAAAGCACAAAGAAGTTTGAGATTCTCCTTGAAAAAAGCTTTAAAAAAACCTACATTTGAAGCACCTTGAACTGGTCCATTTGTTATGTTATGTTACAGTGAGACAGAGACACCGGGAGGTTTTAATGATGTTCACAGTATATATTTGTTTAATAAAGGGGAGACGATGAACAGCACAACCGCAGAGAGAGGCGACTTGTAGGGTAACTTAGTGCACCTGGCTGATGACATGGTAGCTGTGAGGCCCGTATGAATAATGACCACGGACTACAGTTACAGTCTTTACCTGGGAGAGTCTGGTCAACAGGGGGCAGAAAAGAGCACCGGGGGATTATGGGAAGTGGCAGAACACAGGAAAATGTAGACATGCCGGTGCAGAGTACCACCGAGTACCACCGAGTACAGCTGAGTACCACTTAGTCAAGACTATATAACAGTTATAAAGTTGCTTCGCCCACAGCCCGGGACGTCACCCCACCCACAGCCCGGGACGTCACCCTGCCCTTGTTTCGGCTGCTGGCCCGGTGCCCGGAGTCGCTTGCCAGGGCTGCTGGGACCGGACTTTTGAACACAACATGTAGAAAATGCTGCGGCGGCAGCGAGTAGCAGCCAGGGATGCTTCCACCTCCAACTGGTCTCCTTGGTTGCTGAGCCTCCTCAGCCCAGTCCAGGACACAAAGAGCCTCTTTGAAAAGAGCCCTGGGGGGGGGGGGTCCTTGTGAAAGGCGGCGGTTGCTGGTGGACACGCGACTCTGACCTCACTACTGTAAACATGGTACAATGAACAGTTACATATTATACAGTGTTACATAAGTAGATGAGATGTTTTACTTGGACGGCACAGCAGGTAGCCCTGCTGTCTCAGGTCCTGGGTTGCGGATTTAAATCCCCAGTCTGTGCAGAGTTTGTGTGTGTGTATGTGACACTCTACTATGATGTGTGTAGGTAGCAGGTTAGTGTCTCATACTGTAAGTTGTCTTGGAAAAAGTGTTGGCTAAATAAAAAAAATTCCAAAGCTGTGAACCCCCCCCCCCCCATCATGCAACTACCCTCAAGCACACAGTCCCACTCTGGGGGGGAGCAGGGTGGGAAACCGACCCACCTGTCAGTAAGCAGTGGAGTCTAGTGGCCTGAGTTCTGGAAAGTGGTGGGTGAGCAGTAACCAGGACATAGACACTGTTCTGCTGAATCCTGAGTGCCTTTTTAATCCACCCTGATCAAAAAAAATAATCTTTTTCTTAACTTACTGCAGTGGGTTTTTACAGGAAGCCTGTATTTACTGTCTACAGCCCCACAGTCCCACAGTCCCCACAACGGCCTGCTGGAGGCATCAGGTGGCACTTCGAGCTACTGCTGCTTTCTTCTCTGTGTTCGAATCCCATGCTGTACTGTAGTGCCCTTCAGTAAGGCACTAACCCTGAATTACTGCAGGAAAAACTGCTGTACAGATTGGTAAACCACTGTAAGGAGATTCATTTGTAAACATAATACTTTAAACTACTTTGGAGAAAAGAATTTATATTAATAAATGTTCAATTTGCTCTGAATGTGACCACGCTGCCCTCTAGAGGCGAACTGCTCTAAAGACAGCGGATTGGAGAGACGCAAAAATATTTCAGAAAAAATCATAAATATTCTACTTCATTTTATCTTTTTAACGACTATTCTATTTCAATATTCTATTATAACACTGCTTAATCGCTACATATTAAGAAAATATAAATATTTAACTATTTCCTTTTGGAGAAAACTTCGTTAATTCACGGAAATAGCGTTTTAAACTGTGTTTTAACAAAAAAAATCGTGCAACCGTCTCCCCTGAATACAGTAACCGTAAATTATACTGTACAGATGATCAAATCCGTCAACATCCGGGGTTTAGCAGCGGAACTGCGCGTCAGACGTCCGATCTGCATGTGACGCAAACACGTTCTGCGCACTACGTACGCCGTATTTCAGACCTCAACATATTAAGTCGCCTTTTTGAAGTTTAATGAACTTGGCCGTGCAAAAATGTCCTTAGGGTGAAAAGAACCCGTTTATCAGATTTCAGCTCCGTGGCTTGAAAAACAAAGGTGCTGATGTTAGTACCCGGTGCAGTTAAGAGAGGAAACCAGCAGACACACCCAGACATTCCGGTCAAAAAGCTGGCAGAAATGGCTCCTCCGCTGCCCAGCAGGGGGCGCGCTATGATTGAAGGAACAGCTTCAGAAATCAGAAGCGTCCGAATACTGCAGTTTAGACAGCTGATGTCGGCACATTTTACACTATTCTACACTATTCTACACTATTTTCACGTTCAGGTGAAGTACGGCCTCTTCCACGCCTGTGGGTGTCAATGTGAATGAAGATGGGTGTTAATAAAAAGCACGTGTATCCATGGTAACCGGGTGTTTTCACTCCTCTGCCGGGAAAACCTGAAAGGGATGCAAATATGATAAAAGATGTCTGCAGGGCCTTAACTGTGAATTCTGATCCAGGACTGACGCCACCCACCTGCCGGAACCGTTGGCAACAGGGTCCGTCCGGTTAACAAGCATTGCCGTTCAGCTTCATCAGGAATAACTGGTTTTTCCAGTTAATTGTCGCAGACAAGACCTCCATTAAATAAACAAGGACACAGTTGNGCATGACACAAAACAGAGTTCTTTGTTTTGATGCTACTCATAAAACAGAGCAGTTGCCTCTTTCTAATCTACACTTTCAATGCCCATTAGCTTTAACTGTCAGAAACAACACACACACACACACACACACACACACACACACACACACACACACACACACACACACACACACACACACACACACACACACACACGATGCAAACAAGGCTTTGGACAAAATGGAAAACAAGCTGCACAGCGACAGTAAATATAAATTGGTGACAGACATTATTGAGGGGACACAGTAAGAAGCTGTGTGTGCTGGATAACTGGTCTTCTGTGTGTTTCTGTGGGGCCACGTGGTGCCCTGTGAGTTACATAAATACCCATTTTTAGAAGGGAATGTGAGCAAAGTGCAAAAACAAGAAGTGAAATGTGAGTGTGAACCCTGTGTTATCAGCAGCATGCACCAGACACAGCCAGACTGCAGGCCTGGTTCCTGAACCCCGCTGGACTTCGTTCCAGGTGGACAACTGGCAGGGACACTCGTGGACTCATCTTTAACCATCTGCTGATGCTGGACCTGCAGAGGAAATGGGTAGTGTAGTGGGGGGGTTGTGTGCTGCTGCATGAAAAGTATTATGTTGTTGTCACCAGAGGAACTAGTTCACACAGCGCCATCATTTTATTGTGCCAACTCAGGGTTTGTACCTTAGTCATGGGGTTTACAGTAGGAGGTGGGAGTCCAGTTCAGGTCCTTTGATCGCAGGTGATGGTTCCACATTAATAAATGTAAGCTTTGTGTCAGTCATTGATCATCTCAAAGCAACTGCATTTAAGCTCAGCCACTTTGTGTATGATGGCAAATAAAGCATGAGGTCATACAAAACAAGGTGATCTGATAATGAAAGGAATTTGCGTTGCCCCATTTCTGCAGGAACTCGGGGGCATACAGGATGGCACTCAACCCACAGACAGCACAGATGGCCACGAGCGGTCCAAAATACTGTCTTTTTGGAGATACAGCAGTTTTCCCCCATTCAAGTCCTGCCCAGGTTGCCTAGGTCAACTCTGTTACTTTCAAGATGGACATTGGTGTTGAAATCTGTAGAATCCAAATATACTGCATGCCAGGCCTTGGGCAACACGATGACTAAGATTCAACCTCTGTGACCCTGTAGGTGAGAACTTCTCCTGCTTCTATTATGCATGTTCAAGGACACTATTTACAGGATCATGCTGTGTTGGCCAAAATACTAGTGCAAAGGGTCCAACAGATGCCCTTGCTCTCCCTGTCAAGAAGCTTTTTGGATGTGGCTTGCGTGTTTGCGTGTTTGTGTTGGATGTCTCATCAGCTGTGTGTGAGTACAGGACATCTCCTCCTGGTGGCGTGCCTGTATGGGACGTCTATTCGTGGCGGTGCGTCTGTATGGAAACAGAAGAGGTAAATTCAGCTGGCAGAAGACACAGTGGGCACAGTAATATGTTTTGGCTTCACAGCCCATAGTGACCCAAACCTCTGACTGTCCCTGTTCTTAGAAGCTGCCCCCTGCATGAGGCAGAGGATCGGATCCCACCCGATCATCCTCTCCAGCCAGGGGAAGGGGAGTCTCTGGCCCACAGAGAGGCCAGAGAACATTTTATTTACATTCTTCTCCAATATTTAGCAAACATCTGATGTCATCAGTGGCTTAAAAAGGGCAGCCAGTGCACAGGAGCTCCACAGAGACGCTCCAGGGACTCTGGGAAACGGCTTCAGGTCACATCGCCACGTGCTCCACACGCTCATCTGGCACTCAGCCGAACCTCCCCTTCCTTTGGACAGCAGAATGAGAGTGCTCACCTGGAGCCTGCTTCTTCTCGTGCTTGTCCATCAGGTACAAACTCCCTGCTGCCTCAGAGCTCCTCTTTACTGGCAGAGCAGCTACTGGTGCAAGATCCTCTCATGTGAATCTAATAAATTGAAATTACCTGTAAGAAAAATTATATTCACTAAATTACTTCTAAATTTACTTATTAAACTGAACAAAGTCAGAATTGATGATGTACAATATTCAGCATTTATAGCATGAACACTACAGGAGCCCTTGCAGGCAGAAGGCTGACAGTCCTGACCTCAGCAACACAATGAATGCATAAGAAGCTTCATATTGCCCTCAGGTGCTTATATTTTGCTCGGTAAAGTTTGTAAGTCGTAACTACAGACATCAGTAGTACCTTGATTTGAGCGCTGGATGGAGAAATTGAGGGCTTAATAAAACAGTGCTATAACAGGCTATTAATACAGTATATTGCATAGTTGGTGCTTGAAAATTGCACATGTGCACCATAATACAAAATACATTAGCTGTTGTTGTTAAGTTCTGCTGATGTGGACTCATGGCAGCTCCATGGACAGTGTCTCTGAACTGTGTTTGATCTTCAGCCAGACACCTCATCGTTGATAGAGGTGCAGTTATTGTATCAGTAACAGATTATTTACAAGTTTGATAATAGCAAATAAGCACAGGAAACAGTTTTTTTAATGAATAAGAAATACAAAATTCCAAAAAAGTTTCATAGTATTTTGTACCATTTTTTATAAGCTGATAAATATTGTGGCAAGTTAGTGAAAGGGCTAAAAGGGTGCTGTTGTGAACGAGGGAGGTGGCACTAATCGCGGTGTTACTGTACCTGCAGTAAAGTGACTTGCTGATGACCAGATCACAACCCTGTCTTTTCCTGCTCTGATGCCGTTCAATCTAATCTCACGCAGTTGTTGGACTTTCGCTGACAGGTGATCACTGTTCCTGTGGCACAAGCGGAGGAGCAGCCAGGGGTCCCCCGGGGCACAGTGCTGCTCAAACGGTTTGCCCGCATGAGTCCTCTGTGGAGGGTTGTAGGGAGCAAGCCCCATGGGGCCTACTGCAGCAATGACTATGAGTGTTCGACAGGGCTCTGCCGGTGAGCTGCACCTCCCATCCACACCTAGGCCCTCCTGGGGGCGTCTCTGCTCTCAGGTAGCCCTCGCTAAACTGCACCCCTGTCTTCTGGTCTTCCTTCCTCCAGGCGCAGCCACTGCTCATTCAGTCACCCCAGCAAGTTCTAGAGGTGCAGAACCACAGTGGCTCCTTCCTCTTCAGAGCACCCAGGTCTCCATCACCACACTGGCAGATCAACAGCAGAAGGCAAGGCAAGATCGTGGAAGGTTGTGTAGTTGTAGCTCTGAAAGAAGGGAGCACTAGGATGGGTCACTGGAGGTTTTCAGGAACTTGTCTCATGTCAAGCACTTTACTACGTGGCTTTACCACATTTTACCCAACAAAACCTTAATGCTATTCCTACGCATAACTGCACAGAGACTATGCTTTAGTTTGGATTAAAAAATTAAATAGCTTTACTTACTTTTATTGTGTCATCATCTTCTCACTTTCGTTGTTGCCAAGGTAACCACCCCCTGGATATTTTTGTGGTGCACTGTGAGGGCTAGACATGCCTGAATATAATCTTCCTTGTTAATGTGCAAATTGCGTTCTACGATGTGTAGTTAGTGCCTGACATTTGAAATATATAAAAATACTTTTATTTCCAATGTAATGTGTTACATGTGAGAATCAGATGAGGTTCGTGGTTCACATACGGGTCAAACAGAGGGAACAGTGGATTAGAGGGTCAAGCCACAGTGATGGAGAAGGTCGAGTAGCAAAGGTCACACACCATGACTGACCTGGTCTAATCATTTATAGAACTGCAAATTTTGATATTTACATTGTATTTACCAGGCGTTTGTCTGGTTACCTTTAAAAGAAGGTATTGCTTTGAGCTTTGAATTTCAAATTATTGGATATTACCCCTGGTACCATTATTCAAGTGTGTTTCCTCAATTTGGATTGTTTTATGTTGGATTTTAATTGTTTCTATTTAGTTCTATAGTAATATCATATATATGAATGAAGTTTTATCATTTCTCAGCACAGACATTATCAGAATCATTCTTTTTGAGCTCCTCGACATGAATTCAGTTTTTTAATGTCTCGCTTTAATTCTGATTTAAGTTCATTTTTAAAATATATTAAACAATTTTTCTCTGCTGGTTCCCTTCACATAACTTCTCATATTTAACAGGCTGATTTTTGTAACAAGCAGTGTTATGACTGCCTAAGCACAGATTGATGGTGAGTTAGTAATAATACTTCATGATGTCAAATTACATTTTATTCACTTCCCTTGAATTGTTATCCGGATACAGTAACTGCAGTGAAATGTAACAGTACGTTACAAGCGGCTTTGTGCCGGAATGGTATTATTTTGATGACTGATGCAATATTGCTGCGTGATCCATGTGCAAATACATACAATGTAGTACTCAAAGTGGTACTGCATACATACACAGTCTTACATATTGTAATGTGAAACGTGATGTGATTAGTTTGCACTGTGAATAAACTATTAGTTATGGTACTCTGACTTCTATGTGAAATGCATTTTCCCAATCTGATGCACTGACCACAAGAAGAACTTTGCTATTTCATCATCATTGTTTTTGATCAGTTATTAAGCATGTGTAACCACATGGAAAACTGGCCGAGGCCCCTTAGCATAAGCTCCCAAACAAAATCATTTTTAAAAGTACATCTAACCCCCTACTTATGACTGTAGGGGACAGATGGCGTTCTGTCAGTTACAACAGAAGATTGTCCGTGTTTCTACAGTACAAGCTCAGTTTGAACACTGGATGATGTCTAAAATTCTGCTTCAGAAATATAGCACTCGGTGTTTTATTTAAAATACAGAAGATGGACACGTGAACATACTTGAGTAGTTTTCTTGCTCAGTAACTCTGCGGGATTTCGGGTGATTCGCTGCTGCTGGTACAGCGGCTGCACAAGGTCCTGGTGCAGTGGACACCCTGGCAGCAGCTACTGACATGCGGCGTGTTGCTCAGACACGAGGGGAGCAGAGAGGACAGCCAAGTGTGTCCAGAAC
Organism: Arapaima gigas; assembly: GCA_900497675.1. NCBI lineage: Eukaryota > Metazoa > Chordata > Actinopteri > Osteoglossiformes > Osteoglossidae > Arapaima > Arapaima gigas. The sequence goes on along the minus strand of UFQX01000859.1, from coordinate 35,825 downwards.
CGACAGCACACGGTCACATCTTTGGTCCACTAAGCTGGATGCATTGCACAATACGGCCGGCCAGCTTTCCCAGGTTTGCTTTCAAAATATGACCACCTACATTAAACCACTGACCTGGCACGTTTACTTTGAATGTTGTCCAAAGGCCAGATGTCTTCATAGTCCATGTGAGGTTTGGAACTTGCCAACGTGGCCTTCAACTGGGCCTCAGTGTATCTAGGAGCATCAGTGCAGAACAGAGTTCTGCCAACAGATGAACTACTTTACAAAAACTCTCATGCACCTTTGAGCAGAGTACTTCACTCACGGCAGACAGAAGTATCGCGTTTTGTCTTGTTGTGGATTCAATGGTAAAACCCACATTCTCTGCAGTACTCCTGGTTCTGTGCTGCAGAGCAAATGAAGTGAAGCGCAGGTACCTGTCCGTGTCTGTCTGTAGTCGTTCGGATTTGCCACGTTTCCAGCCTCTTCCCTCAAGTACAGAGGGGAAAAAACGTCTCAATGCAAGCAAACCCAAGAATAGTACCTGTACCCACAGTAGACATGGGAAAGTTCGGCAGCTGAATCATCTCAAGGTGCATAAACCCTGACTGCAGCTACGTGGGGGTTTTGGAGCCACGTGTGTTTACAGTTGACAAAAGTAACTTCAAGGACTTATTTTCTTATCAAGCAGCAGCCTATCAGGCCCATTCTTCTATCATCAATTAATGTTTTATGATCAGGAAGTAAGTCAAACATACAGAAACATTAGATTTTAACTTTTGTTTAATAAGGCGAATTAACTTATGAGTTTGGGTTAGGTGAGGTGGGGGGTTAACAGTTTAACAGTTTGCAGCTATACTCTAATGCCGCCCCCTAATGAACACAACTTGTGTTGCACTCAGCTTTCTAGGTTTCACTTTTATTCTTTAACAAAATAATCCAACTAAATTCTGTTTATCCCATTTACCTGCCGCTGTACCGCACCGTACTGTCCCGCGCTCCCGGGGCAGCGACACGGCACGCGCCCACCGTCCTGGCAGGCACATAAAAACAAAAAAAACTTCCCCTACTCAGCCGCAGTATTGAGTTAACCGTAAAGTCCTGGCAGATGCCTAAACGAGTCAGCGAAACAGCTGATCGCCGAGTTCCGGCGCTCGTGTACGAAAACAGCTCTGAAGGTGTGTGCTGTGTGTCACGGGGAAAGTTCTCACGAATGCAAAAGTTTATTCACATTTCTGGCGCGTTTTGCTGTGTTTTCAGCTGCTCGCGGTTGCAGTTTTACGCGGCGAAGTGGACGGAAACCTGCGGAGTTTTTGAAGTTTCTTCTCACCGGGTAAGTCGGTTCTGTTCGTGCTGAGGAACTCGCACAGCCCACTTACGGTTTACAAGCGCACCAGCAGGAGCAATAGTGTACAGATCGCGAGAAATAAATACGTGCTACCAATTTAACTTGTTACAGCTGTGTAATGTATGTATTTGGTGCGGGGTACCTGACTGGAGGTGACACACACGTGCACGAGTGTAAACAAGCGGACATCTTGTGGCGGGAGTGCGGCTTGTGCCGTCCGTCCGTCCTGAGTGCGGCGCTCCTCTGACTTTCAGGCTCACACGGTGATGCAGACTTGCTACTGAAGGCGGCCTGAGCTCTGGGACGAGATGAGGAGCCGCAGCAACTCGGGGGTGAAGCTGGACAACTACGTCCGGATCGTACAGCAGACCATCCTACAGGATCAGGTGGGCTCGGGACAGTAGAGAACAAAGCAAAGCAAAACACACACTTACAAAGTGCTACACTGTCTAGTCTACACAGCAAGACCTTGCAGTCCGAAGGTCCACGGTTCGAATCCCACCCCTGCTGTTGGACCTGTCGTCAGTGTTTTTAGCATTTACTGAGTCAGGTGCAATACCTGCCGTGTAAATGTGTTAACAGGTGTAATGCTGATTGCCTAATGTCGTAAGTCACCTTGGAGAAGGACTTCAGCCAAATGACAGTCAGTGAGACACTAAAGACACAGATGATATGTGTGACGTGGGCGATATAAGATCCACCACATGGCCTTCTCAGTCTATCTCAGTTCTGCGTCTTCCCTCAGTATAAGATTTACCCTTTTGGTGCTATCAGATTCTCCAGGTACATTGGTCCTGTAATTACATTTCTGAAAGTAGTCAGAAGCATGCTTAATAGTTACTTGTGTTAAATGTAGTTAAGGGAGACATACAGTGTTCCTTCTCTCCAGGACCCAGTGACAGGCCTGCTGCCAGCCAGCATTGACCACCCTGATGCGTGGGTGCGGGACAACGTGTACAGCATCCTGGCCGTATGGGGGCTCAGCTTGGCCTACCGCAAGAACGCCGACCGCGATGAGGACAAGGCCAAGGCCTATGAGCTGGAGCAGGTGTGCTCCCGAAATACCCACCAGAGGAGGGGGGTTCACTGTGGGATCCACTCTGCTAGGTTGTCCCCCTGTTGTTTTGAACCCTGGAAAACATACAGTACTTTGTGATAATTTGGGATGCCTCGGGGTAAAAGTCTTTCACTGACCATTTTTTGTGTGTACTAATGAAATTATTTAATACCCATTTCCAAGTTATGACAAAATATAAAGCTGATTTTTCACATGTATGAGTAACAAGAGCCAAACGTGGGAGAATTTTCCCAGATATTCATTAAAGTAACACACTCAGTTGGCTAACAGACACTTTTCTGGAACTGCATTTACTTCTCATAATTTCCTACTCTCTTATAGTAATACTTTCATGTTCTGTCTTGAACTTAAGGTTTTCAAATTACATGCTAGTTTCGAGGATGGCGTTACAGTCATAAGTAGGGGGTTAGATGTACTTTTAAAAATGATTTTGTTTGTGAGCTTATGTGTGTAAATGGATATAATATACAGATTCTACACAGTTTTAAGCTTTGAAAGAAACTGTAATAAAGGTGTGTGTGTATGAGATAGTGAGAACTGAACGTGTGTAGGTATCCGTTACAAAGTGCATGCACTGTATGGGGTCAGTGATGGTCACGGTTAGACAACCAAAGTGTACTGTTCCTTCTGAATCTTACTCTCCTTTCATCCCACTGCACTTCTGTCACCTTTGCAGAGTGTTGTCAAGCTCATGCGAGGAGTCCTGCAGTGCATGATGAGACAGGTATGTCCATGCCCAGGAATGGGGTGCCAGGGGCTAGCCTGGAAGAAGAAGCTGGGTCTGTGACACATGGCATTCCCACATAAGGCATCATCATGCTGTTTGCAGTAAACAAGCTCTGCCAGGCACACAGCCAAGTGCGAGCCATGAACTAACAGGTGGAGCAGGTGAACTCTGTCTCCTGCCCTTCTGAGCCCCAGCACTTACTCTGTGCCTCCTGGGAATCTCCAAGGAGTCTTGCCATTCACCTCACATTACACTGCACAGTGCTTGTGGACTGACTTCTTGGAAGGACGCTCAAGAGCAGGAGCTTTGAAGGGATATTTTTAACTGGCCAAATGCAGTCTACTATTTATTGGTAGGCACTTAGCTTGTGAGTCAGTACCTGAATAGAAGGCTAAGCACGGGAAGTTGCATAGGCACCAGGGGAGCAAGAGTAAAAATATCCAGGGGCATCCATTTTTCCAATGTAAAAAGAAGTAAACATATTTTTATTTTATTGTCCTGTAACAACAATAGCAAACAGCAAAATTTGTATAATAGTGGGAGTAGGGGTTTTTCCACACTATGTGCATTGAGCCTCTTGCCAAAATCTTTTTGCCACCCCCTGTCCCCAGCTGGATAAAGTAGAGCGGTTCAAATACAGCAGGAGCACAGAGGACAGCCTCCACGCCAAGTACAGCACACAGACCTGTGCAACAGTGGTGGGAGACAATGACTGGGGCCACTTGCAAGTGGACGCCACCTCACTGTACCTGCTGTTCCTGGCAGAGATGACAGCTTCAGGTATGAGTGGAGGGAATTAGGTGTGTCAGTGATTAGCCCATCAGTGACTTTGGTAGGTGGTGCTAGTGGATTCTCCAATAGGAAGCAGTCATTTATTTTCACCCCTGGCAGGCCTACATATTGTTTACACTCAGGATGAAGTGGACGTGGTGCAGAATCTCATGTTCTACATTGAAACTGCATACAAAATTGCTGTAAGTCTGCTACAGATTTAAGATCCATTATTTTCTCAATGAACAAATACAGGTTAACCATCTTGCTTAGTTAGTGTCCATTCCTACTTAAATTAGCAACTGTAGGTTTATTAAGTTTGTCTGCCAGTTTGCACGGCTCCTAGACTACTTTTCCTAATTCACTGAATTGCAACCCCCGGACTTAAAAAATGCATGATGTTGGCTTGAGATCAGCCTCTCATGTTCCTTCTGAAAAATGCAAATAGGTGAGTAACTTAAGTGAAGTTCGGTGTCTCTGTTGCACTAGGACTATGGCATGTGGGAGCGAGGAGACAAAACCAATCAGGGGATTCCTGAGATCAATGCCAGCTCCATAGGAATGGCTAAGGTAGGCTGGAGATCATGTTGGCCACATCTTCTAATACAGATGATTTGTCATTCCTCAGCCCTGCTTCTGCTCTCCAGAAGGTCTCAAACCTTATGTGTCATTTTTCTGCCGACATAGCTATGTTGAGGATGACCCATGTGATGCCCCCACAGAGCACAAGTGAAACCACAGTTATGTGATCACAGCAGGGTGGGACCAGAATATTGTTCTGTACTTTTGCAGGCTGCATTAGAAGCCCTGGATGAGTTAAACTTGTTTGGTGCCAAAGGAGGCCCAGGGTCGGTTGTGCACGCATTTGCAGATGATATCCAACACTGTCAGGTAAGGCCAGAAGTTGTTTTGACCTTAATGGAAGAAGGTGATCCAGCAGCAGTTTTCCATATTTGATAAAATGGTGCTTCTTTTGTCCTTGTTTTGCAACTCATTTGTTTTTTTACTAAGCCTTCTCTTCTTTGTGCCTGTCTTCTCAGTCCATATTGAATTCCATGCTGCCAAGGGCATCAACCTCAAAGGAAGTAGATGCCGGACTCCTCTCAATCATCTCCTACCCAGCTTTTGCGGTGGAGGATATAAATATTGTGAACATTACCAAGGAAGAGATCATCTCAAAGCTGCAGGTTGCACATCATCTCTCATACTCCTATGGGACTGCAGTGATTGTAGGAAAGGGAGTCTGTTCCTGGTGGATCATGGAATATACAGCAACCTTTCTTTTCTTACACAGGGTCGATATGGATGCTGTCGCTTTCTTAGAGATGGTCACAAAACCCCTAAAGAAGTGAGAACTCTCCTGCAGATCGTAACCTGAACCTGTTTGTTATGATAAACACTGCTTGTGTACATGTGAGATGTGACAGTAACGATCCCTTTCTGAACCAGGACCCAAACAGACTGTACTACGAGTCAGCCGAGCTTAAGCTGTTTGAGAACATTGAGTGTGAGTGGCCTCTGTTCTGGACCTACCTCATCTTGGATGGGATCTTTATCGACAGCCTGGAGCAGGTAAGTTGGAGTCATGAAGTTCACTGCTTGTTTGCTCCTTACTTGTGTGCTTCACATGCGTAACATGCAGTGTGTGTATTTTCTTAGGTCCAAGAGTACAGGGATGCCTTGGAAGGAATCCTTATAAAGACTAAGGAAGGGATTCGCCTTCTGCCGGAGCTCTACAGTGTACCCTCTGAGCGGGTGAGGGGTCAGGTTTCACCCATTTACCCCTTTTAGCCACACACTGCCCAAGAGGAGGATGTCTGTTAGACATGTGTGGCAGGGTGGCCTCAGGGTTATTTATGTCATGTCACACAGTTGAAAACCAAGTTTAAATCCAGGTCATACTATAAGTACGTGGAATGGAGTCATGGTCATTCAGCAATATAAAACATGCGTTTCCCCCATGGGTGTTGCTGTTTTGTCCCCTTGCCATCCTTCACAGGTGGATGAGGAATATGTAAATCCTCATTCGGTGGATCGAATTCCCCTGGGAAAGTGTCCTCTCAAGTGGGGGCAGTCTCTCTACGTCCTGGGGAACCTTCTGGCTGAGGTGAGCCAACTTGGTTGCCTAAAAAGGCATTCAAAAAGGCCAGGCTTCCTTAGAGAAAAGGTGTATGAGAAGAATGCATGCATTGCCCCTTCTTTCTCATGTGATGGACACTGAGGAGGTCCACGGCTTTTGTCTGGCTGCAGGGTTTTCTGGCCCCTGGTGAGATTGACCCCCTAAACCGACGGTTCTCCACAATCCCCAAACCTGATGTGGAGGTTCAGGGTGAGTGCTTTAAAGTTCATAGGATTTTTTTTTTAAATACATTTGAAAGCCCTGCAAAAGATGGTGCCTTAATAAATGTGCTGTTAACTAACAAAAAAGCAGACACGCTGTTTGCAGTATATTTTTAAAATTCCAAAGGCTCTCATGTATAAAAATGTATCCTGGGTATAAAATTTGAAAGGAAGAGTAAATTAGAGGTATCCCCCAACTTAGGAGACTAGCAAGTTCCTGGAAGTCTGCTCTCATAAGGTGAAATCTTTCAAGTCTGAGATGTAAAGAACTTTGAAAAATTCCTTCACGCTCGGCTCTTGTTGCTCATAAGTGCCTCGTATTTGCTTGTAACTTGGTAAAAGGGTTATTTTACTCATGTACTCAAATCTCTTAAGTCAACACTTTTTATCTTGAGAGATATCTGTAATTGCCTCAGCTTTAAAAATGTTGAATTGCGTTGGCGTCCCACTGTGGAACCCAAGACTGTGGGTTTCAAGCTAACAGCAGACTTTTGTTTTCTTAGTGTGCATCCTGGCTGAGACTGAGGAAATCAAGGAGCTGCTGCAGAAACATGGGATTCATGTAGAAACAGTGTCAGACATCTACCCCATTCGTGTCCAGCCCTCCAGAGTTCTGAGTCACATCTATGCCAGATTAGGTAAAAATGCTGTAATAATACTTGCTAGTCCAGGAACTAGATGGGTTTTGAAAGGCATACCTTTATCCCATCCCTGTGAAAAGATAGTAATATTTCAAGTGCCAGTTACTTTAGGGCTTCATGTGGAAAAACCAGTTAGATGTGTGGCTACCTGGTGAATGTTATCGTTTTATTATTACTAGTGCTTTAAGTGGGGAACAGTACCCCTACTGAGGAGTCTTACTGAGCTAATACCAGCTGCTGATTAAATCTAGTACAACGCAGAACAGTGGATTTGATTAAAGTGCACATGAAGTATTGCATTAAAAACTATATGAACATAATGCAAAAAGAGCATGTTTTGCAGGACGCAACCAGAGACTCGGTCTGACTGGAAGGCCGTACCGCCGAATCGGCGTGCTGGGAACCTCTAAGCTCTACTTAATCCGCAACAACATCTTTTCATTCACTCCCCAGGTTTGATCTCAAATCTGAAAATGTTATTGTTCCAGAAGATCCTTTGATGGCATAAGCAGGCTCTTACTGGTCAACACTTTTTCCCCTATACTTCCCTCCAGTTTATCGACCATCAGCAGTTCTACCTGTCTCTGGACAATCGCATGATGGTGGAGTTACTGCGCACTGACCTTGCTTACCTGTCGTCTCGCTGGAGAATGACTGGACGACCCACAGTGACCTTCCCCATCTCTCAGACCATGCTGAGTAAGTCACTTTGCCATTTAAAGTATGCTGAAAGTACCAAGACTGTTTTGTATTGTGGGACCAAAAACTGTTTACTACAAACTAACTGAGTTACCTGGCACTGCCTGGGTAAAATTAAAAAAAAAAAAAAGAAAAGTATAGAGGTGGAAGGGTAAATGTAGTAACACCCTGGTTAGTGCTAAACAAAACATTAGTAATGAGGGTTATTACAATGTTAACAAAAAAAGGAAACACAAAGCCAAGGGCACTATGTGCACACATGGTGTAATGATATAGGAGGAGCACTATAAGAAACTTAGCTAAAGGGGGCAGTATTAAACATGCTATTATTGTGGTACTAATAACACGATATATCACCAAACTGTATAGTATAACCTTTAAATTTGTTGGATCTACCCCCTGTCAGCTCTCCCTGTTGCCAGTTCTGGTCCACTTTCTTTTCGGGTATAGAAAAGCAAAGGTCTGATGTGTATGTTGGATTATATATCACCAAACTACTATTAATTTTCAACTTGTTCAGTTTAGTATGCGCGCGCGTGGGTGGGTGGTGTGAGAAAGTCTGGTTTTCACTTGCACTCTGTGTGTGATCTCATGCCTCCTGCTTCTCCAGACCTTGTCAAAGACAAGAGTTTTATATTTTCAGAATAGTAATTGGCCTTTTTGGAGTTTAATGAACTTGACTACACAAAAACCTCACCTGGGGTATGAAGTACCTGTGTGCAAAATGTCACGTCTCTGGCTTGAAAAACAAAGTAGTGTATAGATAACAAACATGTAGTGACTGAGCTTTATAGATATACAGGTGTTTCTGTAACTGTCCTGTAGTAGTGTTCGAACACACATCCCTCATAGTAATTCAGTCTTTTGCAAGTTAAAGCTTTTTCATCAGCTTGAACAAGTTTGAAAGCAGTTTTGACACACATCTTAAGCTTTTATGGGGGAAACGCCAACATGTGAATGAGTTGAATGTGGGCCAACCAGATAGACAAGAAAGATTTCATAGCGCGTAAAATATAGCATGTTGCTTGGCGTGTTGAAGTTTACTGCTGTGCCCCCCTGCCTGCTGCAGAGGAAGACCACTCAGACCTGGATACTGCGGTGCTGGCCACCCTGAAGAAGCTGCAGGATGGCTATTTTGGAGGAGCCAGGTGAGGACTGGTAAATGACAGGCTACAAAATGGTATACTGCAGAACCTACAGGAAAGTGCACATTGAATTTTGTGCTGTTGACCCTTTTCAACAATGTCTTTACCATCGATTCAGCAAGTCTGTCTGTCTGTGTTGGATTGCCATACAGGATACAGACAGGGAAGTTGTCTGAGTTCTTGACCACTTCCTGCTTTGCTCACCTGAGCTTCATGGATGGTGGTAAGCAGAGTGCGGGTGGTGAGAGCGATGACGAAGATGCCTCCTGCTTGGCCAGAGGAGCTGTGCGTGACTTTCACTTTGATGATGGTAAGGGGTGGACAGGTCATGACTAGGAAGTTAGGGACCAACATAACACTCCTTCCTGTTGCTACCTCATACTATCATATCTGCAAAGTCACACGTTGTTGTTGTTTTGAGTTTCAAAATATTGACTTGCCTGTTTTTTGAGCAATTGCCAGTGCCACTGAACAAGTTAATTCCATAAACGTGACTGTTAAGTAGCATACATTCTGAACTGATCTTGTGCTGTTTTTCTGCCTGATTACTAGTTTTAAAACTGAGCAATAGGAAACGTCTTGCTAACACTCATCTTGCGGCCCCATGGCCTCATGAGAGATAACTAGTGTCTCTGCCCACGATGTCCTTACCATCATTACAGGAACGTGTTCCACTGCAAGGTCTGTTTTTGAGGTTTGTGTTGGCATGGCTGTGTGTGGTCCTGTGGCAGTTGGGTCCTGCTAATCATTCCTTGTGGATGCTTGACGTGCCCCCTAGCATGAATTTATAAACCTGGTCTTGTGCTCTGAATGCATGTCAAAACTAACTGGGAGAATTAGAAGTCTAATAATAAGCCATGGATGATGAAGCTGCTGCATCCCAGTTATTTGTTAACATAAACCATGCAGTTTGAACATGTTGGCTTCTTAGCAAGCAGAGTAGTTTCTGTTCTGTTAGTACAACTGGATCATATTAAGGGCTAAATCAGTTTAACTTTTGATACTTAAACATGTTAAAAAACACTTGTGCTGGAGCAGCTTGTGTAAGTTTGTTGCTGCTTTGTATCGTTTGGGTAGTGTAGAAATGTGTATACGTAGTTGGATTATGCAGTGGCAGTTGTTTTTCTAGCATGGCAATGTAAGAGAAGCCACATTTGTTCTGTTGGTCACAGAAAGGTGGGTTCGTTGTTGTCATAAAAGTGCTTTGATCTCGTTTAGAAGGTTTGCACCTCTGTTCTCCAGAGACAGATGACCTGTCGCAGTACCTAGACCAGCTGCTAACGACTGCTGTGCCCAAGTCAAGTCTGAAGAGCAGAGCAGTTGCCACAGGGGGTCTAGGCCGATTTCGTGCAGCTGCTTCCAAGACCTGCGAGATGGTGTCCCTAGTGCACAAAGCTCAGGAACTCAACATCCACAGTGAGCACTCAGTTGTTGCCACCTTTTCTATTTACTGTTTTGGCATTCCTAGTCCTGGCCAGCCAACATGTGTCTTCTCTTCCCCAGATGTACACATGTACCTCCCCACCAAGCTGTTCCGGACCCGACAACCCTCCCTGAACCTGACACAAAGTCCGGGGTCTACCAGTGGTCTGGTGAGTCCCTCCTGTTGATCTGCTTCTGTTTGTCTACATGAGTAGAGAAACCCATTTATGTAAAATAATTTTACTAATGGCCACAGTTATTCCATTTAGGTTTTAATTAGTTATGTGACTGCATGCTGGTGCGCCCCTTTTGACCAGGACCAGCATGTGGCACCGTCTGAATGCAATCTGCCCCGTGATGCGTCTGGAGCCATTGATTACCATGCCCTTGCTCGGCTGTCAAAGGACATGAACAGCCTGCAGGACCAAGCGGACATCCTCTACATCCTCTATAAAGACAAGTGAGGTTGCATTGTGAGCAAAAAAAAAAACGATTTACCTCACAATGAACAGCTTTTAAAGTTGCTCTGTGGCCTGATTTGGATGAATATTGACAAGTAACTGTGAAAAGCCTTCAGCTCTGTGTGTGTTCATTTGTGTATGTGTCTGTCCAGGGGCATGGACTGGGACACTGGTCTGCAAGGCCAGGACCCCACAGTGGGTGCTCTGCTGACAGACCTGTACCAGCGAGCTGGAGACCTGCGGCAGTGGGGCCTGGTGCGCATGATTTGTGGCATGCTGAGAAAGAAGGTGGAGGAGCTGGATGAGGTACAGTGGTACCCCTCATGTCCTAGGGTGACAACGCCGTCCCTTCATTGCAGAACGTCTATGAAGTACTGTACAGCAACCACACGTCACCCGAACACAAGACTTCATACGAAATGCTGTATGTTGGAAATGCATCTGAGGCTGTGTTTGAAAACCACTTTTTGTTTGTACTACATAGAGCTTTAGGATATAAGCTCTAGTTCATAATGGCTGTTAGAATTATGATTCTGTTCTGTCTTCGGTGGAAAGCAGTGTGAACCAACATTGAGAGTTGCAGAAAAGGGTGGCAAATGGAAAGTTCCCAATTTAAACCTGCAATGTAAAACAGGAAGAGACAATGACAAGTGAAGCCCTGTTAACTGGGCACCTTTCCGGTGTGTCTGCCATAGGCCTGTTCCGATTTGCTGGCTCACCAGAAGCACCTGACGGTGGGGCTCCCCCCTGAACCTCGGGAGAAGACCATCTCTGCGTGAGTGAAAACTGATCTTCATCTTGAACCGTCACTATCTGTGACACCATGTGTTTATGACGGCACGAGCTATGGTTTAATGAGTTCTTCCCTGAGATCAAGCGATCAAGCAGTGGTGTTGACTGTGACTTCTCACCATGTAGCCCGATGCCCCCAGACCAGCTTGCTAAGCTGATTGAAGAGGCCAGCGAGAACAACATCACAGTCTCCATTCTTACCCAGGTCTGCAGCACTTCTTGGCACTTCCTTGGGCTCAGTGTTGTGATTGTATCTAGTGAGGGCAAAGTTAACCAGACTGTCAACCCTGTCTGACAGGAGATCATGGTTTTCTTGGCAATGATCATCCGCACTCAGCCCAACTTGTTCAGCGAGATGTTCCGCCTCCGCATTGGCCTCATCATCCAGGTCATGGCCACAGAACTTGCTCAGTCTCTGAGCTGCTCAGGTATGGCTCTAGAGACTGCAGTATCACAACTAGGGTCCTGTTGAGCTAATGGAGCACCCAAGCTACCTCTCATTGGGATATTTTACATCTCAGCATTTTATTTCCATATTCCCATCTATCAGTATTTCTTGCATCAGTTTGTACTAAGAGCAGGAACTGTTTTCTCTTTTGAGCCAAATGTGACCATTGATTTCTTACAACATTCTTATGTACATTCAGGTAGGGTAAGAAATCCTTCGAGTTTCCTCTCTGATCAGCAGTCTGTTATCACTGCTTGGCTGTCTCTTACTTGTGAGTTGTGTGTTTGCTGGTCTTGTAGGGGAGGAGGCCACAGAAAGCCTAATGAGCCTGAGCCCCTCAGAGTTGAAGGATCTCCTCCACCACATCCTCAGTGGGAAGGAGTTTGGGGTCCAGAAGAGTGGTCAGTTACCTCCAATGCTCTGTTAGTTGATCTGATCCTGCAGCTGCATGGCCTGGTTCTAAACTCAGGGTATCGTCTTCTGCTGATCTCCTGTAGTACGGTCCATGGAGTCTGGTATTAGCCCGGCCATTTCCATCCGTGAAATGGGCAACGTGGGAGCCACCAAGAGTGAGAGGGCAGGCCTCACCAAGCTGAAGAGTGACATAAAGATGGTATGGGCATCCAGTTCCTGCGCTCCTCTGACTTCCTTCAGTGCCACAGTAGGCTTTAATTACATTTTGCTAAGTTTTGAAATCACAGTTTACTCGTTGTCAAACGGTTTTTTTTTTCCCCTCCTTCTCCACTATAATTTAGCAGGTAGAGCAGTGCAAACACCAGCAATCCATCTGGCCCTTGAATCTTTAGCATATTTTGGAACATGTAATTTATGCAAGGCGATGATTGCTTCACCTGTTGTATGTTTGTCACTGCAACTCACTGCAAGTCACATGCAACCTTGTACCGTACAGATGAAATCAGGAAAGAACCAGCAAGCCTTGCACTCTCACACAGGGTACACACATAAATCTGGGCAGGTAACAGAATAGCTCTCTGAAGATCCCAAAAAACCAGGGCTCTTTCACATTTGGGCTGAGTCGCTGTCTCCTCCCTTTCAGATGGATGAACGCAGGTCATCTTGGTCAGACCAGAGTCAGGTGGTGACTTGATTGGGTACCGTCTGGGCCAATGGCTCTGCAATAATCCTGAGAACTTCTCTCCTCTGCTTGTAGCCTGTTTTGACTTCTCCCTATTGTGGACCACAGCTTTGTCATCGACAGCAAAGTTTCCATGTTTGGGTGCTAGAGATCCACTGTGTGCTGGTTTTTCTTTTGTTTTTGTGTGCAGCCTCTTTAGAAAAACAAGCTTGACCGTTTGAGCTGCTCTCAAATTTGAATGCTCTCGTGTTAAGCCGTGTAAGAGCTTGGTAAGAAGTCAATTAGTATCTCAAAGAGTCTGAAGTTACTTAGTTGGAACAGGAGCCAGTGCACCCAGTGTGTCTCTAATGCCAGAGCTGGGAAATGGTTTAACAGGGATAGCAGCAAACACATCTCAGTAATCACAGTAGTATACAATTTTACTCATGCATGTGCTTAATCCCTTAATTTGGCTGTTGAGGGGTTACCATGGACCTTTCACCTGACTGTAATTATTTTTTTTTTCTGCAGTTTTGGCTTTGGTATCAAACCAAGGATCTGACACTCATTCACATTCATTGTTTACAGGGCCTCCTAATTTAAATGGGAGTGTACTAGAAGACAGACTTCCTTCTGTAGTCTGACTTGGCATTTTGCTGTTTTGCAGACCTTGCCACAACATTCATTTGACATAGAGAACATCGAACATGGGGTAAGGCTCCACATGCCCTCTCATTAAAAACTCTAAAGCAGAACTGGTCCAGAAAGCACTTTAAAAAAACCTCAGGGTGATATAATTATCCAAAACAAGATGGGAGGCACTTTTTTCATAACCACTTAAAAATCATGTTTAAAGAGGTACAGGCTACCTTCACTGGAGTCCTTTGACACGTCCCCCACCACGATGATGCCTCGGGACAGCCGTCAGGGGCAGTGGCTGCGCCGGAGACGCCTGGATGGAGCACTCAATAGGGTACCGGTGGGCTTTTACCAAAAAGTGTGGAAGATCCTGCAGAAGGTGAGAAGCCTTAACGATTTGCACATATTGATAAGTATGGATTTTGTTGTCTAAAAGAAAAATATTACAAAAGGTCTACAAATTAAAGTTAAAAATGATACGAGCAAGCCAAGCATATAGCTAAGCCTTGACAAAACATGGTGACAGTAAATGTTCAAGCTTTATATAGTTGATAATGCATCTGTTTTGGTGTATTATGGTTATAAACAATATAAAACACATTCCAAATTCCAAGTGGTATCCATTCAGCATTACATAAGGACTCATTACTTAAAGACTTCCATATACATATGAGAATGACTGGAGTATGAATTTTGTCTGATATTCATTGCTGATTTGGTCTCTGCTTTTGTAGCAAATCAAAATATTAATTTAGACCTCAGGTACATGTAGCCAACTCAAGATGGTGAATAAACAAACTAATAAAAGTAACACAAAGCCATGGTTTTTCAATCATTCCCATCACTGCTTCTCTCCTGCAGTGCCATGGACTCTCTGTTGAAGGATTTGTCCTGCCTTCTTCAACAACACGTGAGGTAAGGAGTCTCTAACTATTTTCATTCTTGCATGCATGCAGGAGGTTTTTGGATGCTAAGACTCAATCTATTTCGAGATAGAAGCAGAAAAGGCTTAAATCTGGTATGAGCACCAGTACTAATGAACATTTTGTTGTATTGGGACGAGTATGTTAATTTCTCTTCCTCCTGATCTAGATGACCCCAGGTGAGATTAAGTTTGCAGTGCACGTGGAAACTGTGTTGAACCGCGTCCCGCAGCCCGAATACCGACAGCTCCTGGTGGAGGCCATCTTGGTTCTGACCATGTTGGCTGACATTGACATACCAAGCATTGGCAGTATCATACACGTGGAGAAGATTGTCCACATCGCCAATGACATGTTCTACAAGGATCAGGTCAGTTGCCCATTTTAACCTTTAGATGTCGTCTCTTTCCATTATTGTTTTAACCCAAATCGGTACAGGTAGTTCACATTTAAAAAAAGAAAAAACTTTCCTTTACACTTACTGCACTTACTGATTCCCCCCCCCCCCCCTTTTTTGTAATAGTCTTCCCTGTAATGCGAACCCAGGTGGAAACCTTTTTGCTCTATGCATACGTACACCAGCTTTCAAATGTTGTCTTATCAGTCATCTGTCCATCACACTTCTCGCTGCAGAAAGACCTGGGAGCAGAAGACAGTCTTCTGGAGAGAGATCCCATCAATGGGATCTGCAAGCTACTGTATGACAGCGCACCCAGCGGCCGCTTCGGGAGCATGACCTACCTTACGAGGGCCGTAGCCACCTATGCCCATGAATTCCTACCCAGTGGGTCCTGTGCAGTGCAGTGAAACGTCAGCCACATAGTGAGCTGTGTCATCCGGTTGTCAAGCTCGCGGCTACTTGTCCAGGCAGCTTCTCTAGCCTTAAGTAGGGAATCAGTGTTGTGTACAGTTTGTCTACTAAGATGTGTACCACCGATAGCTATAATACTGAACCTCCTGATCACTACAGTATCTTTAGTCTGACTGAAGAATAATTATGTGCAAATACTTCTTAATATTACAATATAATGGCCTGTATTAACAATATGTCATTTTTGCAGGCATGTAATTTTTCTGCGAACAGCATTAGCTGCAGTCCTCATTTTACTGTAAATGTTACCTTTTTAACTTTGGTTTTTTCACTGTAGTGTCAAGGATTGAGTACAGTTGAGAATTGTTTTGCAGAAAACTGCAAGTTAAGTAGTTTTTTCCAACTCGCTTGTTTTAAGAAAGTTTGGTGATAATATTCAACTTCCATCATATGTACAACATATATGGTATTTGAATATTGTTATTAATAGAGATGTGCAACCTTTAACAGTGCCATAAGAAAACATAACATGTGCATAGATAAACTAGGCTTTTTTCTCCTTGTGTTTTTGAATTTTGCTGTGGATTACTTGGGACATTTGAAGTGTAGTCTACTGTAACTTTATGCATTACTGTATGTACAGTATAATATGTGCCTTTGTTTTAGTCTGGTGACAAGTGAACACAGGTGCAAATGCAAGTGTCTATTTTTAACACGGTTATTACAGAAAATTAGGAATTACCTTACTGTGATTTAATTTTGTCACACTCCTCTGTTATACCACAAGTGTTTACTTTATGTAGTGTGTTCGATATGCTTGTCATCTTGTGCAGCTTGGAATAGCACGATAATTCATTATTTTGAATGTTAACTTTTCAATGGTCCAGTGTGATGTAAAAATGAAGTAAAATTGGATTTATCCTGTATGTCAGCTGTTATACGTGTGTGTGTGTGTGTGTGTGTGTGTGGCAGACCGCAACCATTAATAAATTAGATGTTTTTGCATTATTGCTTTGTTGTTATTGCCTGGTTTGTACTTATTCGGACCCATCACAGATTTGCTGTTTAAACATTAAATATTTCCCATTCCGTATTAGCTATTGAACAACCTTTATAAATCCTGCTTATCAAGGGGTTGATACGGTTGAAAAATATAGTACTTAAGCATAGACTCGTGGTAAATGTGTAGATGGGAACTCTTCACATCTTTGTGACTCATGAATTTCCGACCTTCCCATATCGTTTCTCCGGGCGAAGAAACGACAACTCCCAGAAGGCCAGTCGTTTTGTCCGCCATTGAAATAAATGGGACGGGAAACCGTGTCTGAAACTGAAAATTATTATTCTTGAAAATTCGAGCGCGTAAACCTCATCGTGTGGACAGTTTAAAATAATATGAATTGGTTTTGTGATGAGGGTACATGACTTTTTATTAAAAACTGAGTACAAGATTTCTTAATGCTCAATTTCCAACGAGTCCGTTCGGACTGTTTATTAGGTGACAACCGAGCACATCTGAACACAACTGGAGGAGTTCAGTTATACGGCGGTTCAGGCGAATCCTGAGACTTTTGTGCATTTAAATGAGTAATAAAGACGGTTCCCAAAATGACAAACTTCCCGAATCAAGTGTGGTTTACGTGCACAGTTCACACTATATCGAAACGTGCGACTCGTTATCAAAAGTGCCCAACCGGGTAAGGAAAGGGGTCGAGCTACCAAGTAGCCACAGGCGGCTAGCGAGCGGAAGTCGCCTTTAACAACAGTATAATCTGTGTTTAAATGGCCCATAACTGACCAATGTATAAACATTCAGTGATCAGGCGTTCAGTCTTTGGCTAGGAGGCAATCCAGCCTCAGTATTTATTTTTGTATTTTTAAGGTTTCGATTTTTACTTTAACGAATAGCTCGAGGATTTATTAATTTTTTTAAGTTGTAAATTATTTAGCTTAATTTCAGCGTTGGATGAGGTACTTTGCCTTGGGTTAGGTGTGTTTTTTGTGTGTTTCAGGCCAGTATGGTGCACACCCTCATAGAAGCCTACGGTTTGCTCAAACTCATGAGGTAAGAGTCTGTTGCAGGTGAGTTTGATACCATGGACTCAACAGGTGAAGTGGCGTTTATTGTCGTTTTTATTAGCACTTGTCACCTATTCTGTGCTAAATGTGTCTACTGACTCCTAGCCAGACATGACACTCAGATTGTCGTGTTGATAAAATATACGTTTTATGCAATATGTACTATTAAACGCTGATGTTACACTAAGTAATGAAATTATTCCAGAAAAAATCAGAATGATTATTGATTCAGCAGTTATTTGTCTATGAACTCTTATTTTTATATACATATTTTTATGTACAATATTTGGTCCAGGTGGATGTAATTACCACAGTAACTACAACCTTGATCAAGTATAGTAGCGCAAAAGAGGGGTTTGACCCAGCAGAAATCTGTGTCTGTAACTACACCACTGCCTCAATTGTTGCGCAATTCTAGTCATTTTTCATATCACTGGTAGTGTGTTGGTTAGAACTGTTCCCTTGTAACTGGAAGGTCCTAAGTTGCAGACCATATTGTTGCTGTGGTATCCTGATCAAGGCACTTACCCTGAACTGATGCAGCAAAAATTACCCAGCTGTATAAATGGGTAAATCATTGTAAGTAGCTTAGTATACAAACCTAACATGGTAAGTTGCATTGAACAAAGGTGTCAACTAGGTGAATACCACTAATAATTCCTGTATGTTTCCCTGTAAGCCACAATAATACACTCAAGATGCACCTTTGAAAAGATTAGGCTGAGCTCACATAACTTAATGTTTTTTAGACCGATGTGACTGGTAATCCACGTCTGACCTGTAGAGTTCAACTTATTCAGCCCTAAATTTGTCTAAGGTTCTTTTATTCATTTCTTATGTGGAGACTCCAGTGATTTTTTTTTTTTTTTTTTTTTTTTTAATAGAGTATTTCTTGATTTTATATAGCAGAACCATTCTCAGAGTTATTTCTCTTTGTATCAGAATGGTGAAGCCACGAATTGCCACCATGGAAGATATGGCCATCTTCCACACAGATTCGTACCTTGAACACCTTCACAAAATCAGCAAAGAGGGGGACAATGATGATCCACAGTCAATTGACTATGGTTTAGGTAAGTAAAGCAGTCCTCACCAACACTCAGGGTGAGGTGTGGTGAGCCTGCACATGAAAAGCCTGCAACATTTTTATGCCAGTGTCTGTGAACAGCATTTCTGCCTAAACTGAGTTTCAGCTTTAAATGTCAGGAAATAAAATCAACAGCACGCAGGCTGACAGAATAACTCACGGACAGGAAACAGTTAGCAAGGCGGTGAACATTCTTTAATTTCAGCACAAAGAGAGGTTCTATCAACCTATGATCTCCCTTAATGCTTTAAAGAGTTCAATTCGATTCAGTTTATTTTTATAGAGGCTTCTCACACAGGGACTCAGAGTGCTGAAGAGTAGATTAGGATAATGGAACAGAAAACAAGTATATACTGAAGCTATAGATAAAGGTTAAATGTTAATAAAAACAACTATACAGGGTAAAAGTGCAAAACAGTAAACCTGCCAGCAGCTGAGAAGAGGAAAACAAAAAACCAGGATAGTTTTTTAAGGGACAGAAAATTACTGTTCATCCACTGCTGTATATCAGTAGTTTAACAGTTTGCTAAAGATACAATATGCAATGGATCATTGGGCTTAAAAGAATCATATAACTGAGTATCATCAGTGCATGAACGAAAGCTCACATGGTGCATATGGATGATATCAACCGGTGGCAGCATATAAAAGGAAAACAGTAACGGATTCAGTACGGAACCCTGAGGGACACCATAATGGACTGTAAACGTAAATAAAGAGAGGCAGTCATCAGATTTCTGTACAAGCTGTTGATGATGAGTGAGGTAGGAATGGAGCCACTTAAGAACAGTGTCCATTAGACCAACCAGAGATTCCAGTCTACTGAGTAAGATATTGTGGTGAACAGTATCAAACGCAGCACTCAAGTGGAGCAACATAATGACTGAGGTACAGCCAGCATCAGACGATATAAGGATATCATTAACAAAACAATTTAGAGCTGCGTCAGAGCTGTGACCAGGGCGAAAACCTGACTGAAATTTTGCACATATTTTATGATAATTTAGGAGACTTTGAAGCTGAGAAGCTACAGCCTTTTCTAGGATTTCAGATAAAAATGTCAGATTAGCGATACCGTAGGTCTATAATTAACTGGCTCATTATGATGGCTGCATTAGGACTTTTTTAACAACGGCAACTTTAAAAGCATTCAGGACTATGACTTTTATAGAGTAGAGGCTTTTTATAGACTTTTACAGTAATCACCTCATAATATTTCTCGTTCTATTTTTAATTTTTTATAAAGACTTGCAAAAACTGTAGAGGGCAACCAAACACAGCAACGCTTCTATTTGTCTCAGTTTGCGGCTACTCTTGACCCAGTCAGCATAATAAACCAATGCTGACAAAATACAATCGTGTTGATAACTTGCTTGGATGTTTTGGGGTCTTATTCAGCCCCACCTGCACTCAAGACGGTTCTTCCCTGTGTATCACAGCAGGCATGGTAAGCATGTTGCCCAGAGGGATCAACAGGCCCTGTTGATTCTGGATAGAACATGAGCTCTTTTGGTCCAAATGTCTGTGGCTGAAATGACCCCATTTCCCTCTGGTCTGTTGACACCCTTTCCTTCTCCCCAGCTTTATTTCTTTTTCTCTGTTGGCTCATTCTGTTTCCCCTCAAACTTCCTTCCCTTTTTCTCTCTGTGTGTCTTCATGTCTGTACTGTTTACCCTTCTGAATTTAAATGAGAAAATTGATTGACGTTGTCTTGTTCACAAAATCAATGGACATACAGAACTATACAGCTGAAACAATCTGCTGCTTCAGTATTTTGCCAAAATATTTTAATTAAATACATGAATATAGTATTAAAATATTTAGACATAGTTAATTAGACACTACATTTCTTCCTCCCAAAATTGGTGCTAGAGTAGACTCACTAGCACTGTAATATGTTTTTTTGGGGGGGGGGGGGAGTTGAGTGTTACTCTGCACCTTTGCACAAATTTTAGACTTCAGTCAATTTCTCAGCATTTGTCTTCTTATTCCTCTCACCAACCAGGTTATGACTGTCCAGTTGTCGAGGGCATCTTTGATTATGCGGCAGCCGTTGGAGGGGCAACACTGACTGCTGCAGAGTGTCTTCTTGATGGAAATGCCACCGTGGCCATCAACTGGGCTGGGGGCTGGCACCATGCCAAAAAGTAGGTTTTTGGGGGGGTGGGGGGGCTCTGTCTGTAACATCAGCTGTTACTAGGACAGATTTATTGCATGTCTTGAGCTGCAAGTTCTATTTTCATTTTCTGGGTTAGACACTTAGCCTTACCAGGTGTCTGAGTGATAAACAGATGTTCAGCCCTGATTTGCGTCTGGCTCATGTACGTGTGGTTTTCGATCTGTCTCTCGCATGGACTCGTCTGCTTTTAGAGCTTGTGCAAAGCATGTGGGCTTCTGTGATGTCAGATATGGTGTCAGTGTAAAGTTTAAGTCCACTTGCTGTAAACTAGTCCCCCCACGAAGCATTGGCTGTACAATTTTGATGAGGAAATAAACCTCGATGTCTTCCCAGCTCTTCTGCAGTAGTTCTCAGAGATAATCGTGTAGGTTGCATTGCTTTCACTCTTCTCTCCAGTTTGCCCCATGCAAGTATTGCAGTTGGAGGTTGACCAGCTGTAGTCAGACTTTTCACTGGTTATGCATGTGCTAGTTTTTCCAGTATTCACTGTTTAAAAATTGTGTAATAGTTGCTGCCTTTGATGTTTTGGGAACAGTCAACATTCCTTTGCTTTGCAGGGATGAGGCCTCTGGGTTTTGCTATGTTAATGATGCTGTGTTGGGTATTCTGAAGCTGAGAGAGAAGTATGAGCGCGTGTTGTATGTAGATGTCGACCTGCACCACGGAGACGGTAAATTGTCCTCGAAGATGAATCTGTCGCACTCCAATAGAGAGGCAGTGTTAACGTGAATGTTGTAGCCAACTCATTGCTTCCTCTACAGGGGTGGAGGATGCCTTCAGTTTCACCTCCAAAGTCATGACTGTGTCCTTCCACAAGTTCTCTCCAGGCTTCTTCCCAGGTGAGGACTGATTCCATTCGGGGTGTACCAAGCTATAGCTGTTTTTAGGTGCTTTAAATTGTCAACTGTGCCCTTTTTGTACAGCTGAATGTTTATGAGATGTGCTTAAGGTTAATTTTTGTATTATATGAATCACTTCTTGGTTGTCAGGTGGGCAGAGCTAACTGCTAATTGGACACACTGTACTCTTGCAGGTACGGGTGACCTGCAAGACACAGGGCTAGGCAAAGGCCGCTGGCACGCTGTCAACGTCCCACTAGAGGACGGCATTGGGGACGACCGCTACTTCCAGCTGTTCACCAGGTCAGGGCGCACTGCCTTACCTCTCAGTATTCACCCAGCGTATCAGGAATTAGGATGCAAGCATCTTGAGCCAAACACCCAAAACTGTGATTTTTATACAAGGGATCAAAACCGATCTGCACACATTGGCAGAGGCTCCAGTGGTTTTGCCAGTGACTTACTGTGTTAGATGTACTGTACTAAGCTACTAAGCTATTGTCATATGTGTAGAGTATAATGAAAAAGTTTCTTGTCCGTGTCCCACCGTGTGTAAAAGTAACAAATACATCATTATACAGGAAGCGCACATCAGGTCAGTTAATACAGTCATCATTGTGAGGGACTATTGAATAACCTTGCACTACGTGGATAGGAAATATCCCTGAATGTTGTGGACGCAAGCTTTCACCTGAAACATTCTTTGCACTGTGGGTGGAAACCAGAGCCTCTGAAGGAAAAGCACAAAAACGTGGGGAGGACATGCACAACTCCACACATCCAAACCTGCTCTACCACTGTGTTGCTATGAAACTTTTCATTACTCTCTTGCCTAAGTCACACAGTAAAACTTGGGTACTTGTACTTGTCCAACTGCCGCAGGACCTTCTACCCACAAGCAGTTCCACTACGTGTTCAAGCAAAGCACTGTAAAGGAGCAGCAGCTGTAACTCTCCTGTGTTACTTTTGCCTTAGTGTTCTGCAGGAAGTGCATGCTGTGTTCAACCCAGAAGCAGTTGTGATGCAGCTGGGGGCAGATACCATGGCAGGGGACCCCATGTGCTCCTTCAACATGACACCTGTGGGTGTGGGGCGCTGCCTAAGCTACGTGCTGGGTTGGGAACTACCCACTTTGCTGCTTGGAGGAGGTGGGCTTCTCTGTATGGACCAGTGCTTCTTTCAGACCTCTATCTGGCACACCTTCATAAAGTACAGGGATGTCTTGCTGATCGGGCCTTAGTATGGCTGTTTCTTGACCATGGTCTCACTAGTCCATGCCAGCGATGCATATCAGGTACCAGTCAGCACTACACAAAAGAATCGTTTTACTGACTGCTGTTCCTCCTTTCCGCGTCATCTCTGGCCGGAGACAGGAGGATACAACCTCGCCAACACCGCCCGGTGCTGGACCTATCTGACTGGCATCGTACTGGGAAAAGCACTGGCCTCAGAGATACCGGACCATGAGGTAAAGTTTGTTCGTGCCTCCAGCTGCAGTCACTGGCATTCATTCCTCCCTATGTCATTGCCTCGAATGAAAGACTCCCCAGGCCTTCAGTGCCATGGTTTGTTTCCAGTCATGAGGTTACTACACTGGGGGCTTTGTTGATTTTCTCCAGAAAGATGCTCCTTATTTGCATTTACTCTTTGGATTACTTAAGGGAAGGTAATAGTACATTCCCAGGTAGTAGTCTTCAAACGGAGTGGAACTGTAGAGCGACTGCGTGAGGCCGCAGAAGGATCTTTTTATAGTTTGCAGGATTGGGGGTCAGTGTCATGGCCTGCTGAACAGGCACCGTGTTTGTTCCCCTGGGTCGAGCCTGGAACCCAGTGCACAACCCCTGACCTCATTAAGTTACATACGTGTTGATAGAGCCACTTTGGCGGTTAGGAAACTCTGCCTGACTGAGTCACAGTGTAGTATTTCCATAGCAGCTCCCGGGGAGGGTCATTGGCCCAGCGCTTGCACATCTGCTGTGTGTCGCCCACATGCAGGTTCAAACCACCAAGCCAAAGAAGTGTAGCATTACAGTGCAATAATTTCTGAAGTTATGTGGTCAGTATTTATCCACTTCGCGTATCTAGTCTCATTAACCTCCTCTGTGAAACAGTTACCAAATACTTAAAAGTGTTTAACTTGATTTTCTTAATTTTCAAAATTCAGAAAGTGTTGCACGACTTTGGATTAAGTGTATTTGGCTGCTTCTGTGTTGACAGATTGCAGGTGGCCATATGTATAAGCACATAATAATCTCAGCAGACCTTGCTGCCACTCTGTTTGTACCAAACTAGAAACCTGACCCTGTAGCTAAGCAGCAGTTAGGCACATACACGAATAATAATAATAATAATAATAATAATAATAATAATAATAGTTTCTGGGTTTTTTTCACTTTGGGTTATATAATGAAACGGAAGCAAAGTTAGTTCTCCCAAGTGAAAATACATGTTGGTTTGGGTTGCCAGAAAAGAGAAAGTTCAGTAAGAGAAGCTCAAGATAGTATGATGGTTAGCAGTGCTTTACTTTTCATCCCTGTACATCATGGTCTCCTGCCTGTTCCCAGTATTTTCCTCGCCACTTTGGTCTTGGTGCTAAGAAATGTTCCAGGGTGGTGATGCAAAAAAATGAAAATAATGCAGACGGTGAATCTGGGAGCCTTACCGGGGTTTGAAAAGGACACGATACACAGACATTGTGCTTTGCTGTGACTTTTTCTTACATTTCTGAATGCAGGAATTTGTTTCAATAGTGTTGTTCTGCCATAATGTAAACATTTTGCTGCTTGTTGTGGTTCAGTTCTTCACAGAGTACGGACCTGACTACTCTCTGGAGATCAGTCCTAGCTGCCGACCGGACCGAAATGAGACCCAGCAGCTGAACCGGGTCATCAGCACCATCAAAGGTACAGCCATGCTTGTAGCAATGCTTGTGGCTGCAGTTTACAACAATGTCACACATAGCTGCAGTCTGGAAGCCATTGCTGAAGCCTCGTCCTTACAGTCCTCAGTTTCATTCTAGAATGATCACATTTGGGTTGATATGTAAGTATTTGTTTTGAGGGTACAACTTGATGATGCACATACAACATCCAAATGTTTAAGAATTCAAGGGTGAGATAATGATGAAAGCCCTGAGGGTGAAAACCTAATGCTGAGCCATAAATGGTGATGGCCCCAGATCCAGTCCAGACTGGCACTCAGAGAAGGAGAACCCCTCCTACCTACTTTTAGGGTCTTTACTAAGTGCTGGATCCTGACTCTGTCATTATGCACAGAGGCTTTCTTGCTCTCTGCACACATAGGTGTCATGCTGAAAGGAAAAAGACGATCAATATACAGCATGACTCTGGGA
Organism: Arapaima gigas; assembly: GCA_900497675.1. Classification (NCBI taxonomy): domain Eukaryota; kingdom Metazoa; phylum Chordata; class Actinopteri; order Osteoglossiformes; family Osteoglossidae; genus Arapaima; species Arapaima gigas. The sequence continues at coordinate 10,987 of UFQX01000859.1, read as the reverse complement.
TGACTCTGACCTCCAGGAAATCACTTCGGGGGAGAGGCTACTGAGACTCTTGGTTTGGTCTGTCCAGAGGAGAATCAAAGTCTTTGAAAGAAGTGGAAGGCACTTGGGAACATATGCTGGCAGTCGCTGTCACATCTGCTGTGTTCAGAGAGCCATTGTTTAGAACTTAGATCCATTCACGCACTTCTGTGGCTGTGGCGTTTTTCTCTCTTCCTCTCTTTCCCTGCCCTTGTTGCCTGAGGCAGAACTCAGCTGCAGTTAACCTCTTCACTGCTCCCATCAGGAGGGAGCAGCATCCATGGCACATTTGGATTCCTTTATCATTTCTGTGTCCCGTGTGGCTTCCTGCCGGAGTGCAGAATGGGGCTCTAATGACAACTGAGCAACAGCAAGTCCCTGATCAGGACAGATGTTCAGGGACAGAAGAAAAGGTCAGTGACCGAGTGGGACAGAAGCTGTGACACAACTGTTGGAGACTCCATGGATAACTGCTTTTATAATTTCATCAAAGTTCAGGCGACAGGAAATGGTGCTGAGATAAACTTCTCTGGTTTGCCGTTCACATCCCGCAAGGCCTTGGAGACAGAGGTTCACACACGGGGTCTTTTGGGCCTGAAGTGGTTATTTAAGGGGTCAGTGCACCTTAGTGGATGGAATGCAAATGAGCAGACACACTTAGATGGCATCAGGTTCATCATTTTACTGAGGGTGGCAGTTGGGTGTGATATACTGCTTCCTGTGTCATTGTCTTATTTAAATTTAAATGGCTGCTTCAGAATTTGACTGCTGTAAAGCTGGGCTCCAATTTGCAGTCGTAGGTTAATTAAGCTGCGTTTCAGTTGGGAGTCTAAAACTGGAAACTTTTGTGTGTGTGTGTGTGTGTGTGTGTGTGTGTGTGTGTGTAAACAGCCAAGGTGTCAGAGGGCATATCTGAAATCGTGAGGTTGGAGACATGGTTCACCCCTGCAGTCACCCACCACCCTGCAGTCGGCCAACTTGCTCGCTAAAACTTGTGTTTTTGCTACAGATGATTAGGGTGGCCATCAACCACCACACCGTGCCCTTCGCGCCACCCCCCAAAACCCTGCTGCGCATCTGGAGAAGGTTGATGAGACTGTGAGGAAGGAAAAAGTCAGAGCCATACGCAGCCGTCGCCTCTATCTCAGTGAGGTCGTGGCATGGAGGGAGTTCCTCTCAAGCACGCAAACTGCCTGTAACAGCCTGTAACGTGTAAAATTAGGTGTGATTTTACTTTCTATGAAGCCCACATGGGAGTTTCCGTATTTTTCATAAGCATTTTATAAATCATTTATGGTGGATCCCCAGCTTCTGGAGTTCTTTAAAACCCTTTTGACAAACTGTTACCTCAAAGTGGTCTTTGTAGTCTACAGCACTGAGTAATGGATCCATTTTAGGGTCTGACCTTCAGACTTGAATGGAGTGTGTGTCGTGTAGCACGGGCGACCTGACTCATCTGGTCAGGTTCTCTGTGCCGGAGTTTGAAACCAGGCAGGTGCCTTCAGTCTGCACAAGTGATGGTATCGCCATTGTCTGGCCAACCCGCCGCGCTCCCCTTTCAGCAAATTCTAACAAAGGCGTTGTTGTTTATTCATGATGAGTGATGAGACAGAAGGTCACGGACTTGATATTTTGTACCCGGGTCCTGGAAAAAGTGAAGAGGAAGTGCTGGTGACACGGGTCTCAAACCCCTAAACCTGAATGTTTTGCATGTGATGAGACATTTGAATATGTTTAAATATCCATGCTGTTCCCCAAGGAAATCCATTCAGACCCATTTTGCATTTTCACAAAACAAAAGACTCAGTCACAGTGGCAGCCCGAGAAAAGGCATCAGATGGACCTGATGTGGTTCTGAGTTTTGGCCGCGATGGTTTTATTCCTCGGGGGGGGGGGGGGGGGT
>UFQX01000858.1:45173-188216 GCA_900497675.1 Arapaima gigas | reverse complement strand
GTATTCATGGCATTATTTTTGGAACCATCCTCGCTTTATAGCATTTTTCCCACAGGTGCCAAAGACTTTTGCACAGTACTGTATAGCTACAAAAATTCTTATTAGCACATAAATATGAAGTACAATTCCATGTGAAGGTCCAGAATCTGTTAATGCACATTAAGGGACCTTAATGTACAAATGTTGACCCTTCAGGGGTATGCTCAAGGAAATCTTTTTCCTTGTAACCCACACTCTCAGGGTTACAATTATATGTCAAATAAACTTGCATGTAATTATTGTTATCCTATAATTGGTACGTGGGGTCTATAACATATGTTAAACAACTGAAACATTTAAAATTTTAAATTTAATGTTCTGACACCCTAGAAATGCATAGTAAATTCTTCTTTATGTCCTCAAGACTGAGAATTTATCACCTAGTGTTTTAAAGTTAGAAAAAAGCAGTTTTTAAGAGAATTTTTATTCTGAAGGAGCAGAGACTGTCAACACAAGACTATATTACTTAAGACAACTCACTGTGTTTTTTCTCCTTTTTTTTGCTAAACTTTAATAAGATTTTTACTGTTAAGATGAAGTCAACTTTTTTGGGCATTTGAGTCACACACATTTTTATTGCCATGGTTTGTGTTCCGGGTTAGCATCTTTTATCAGGGTTATAAGGTGAATAATACGATAGTTGTTTTTCTTGTGTTTGTCTTCTTTCTATGGACCCTTTGTGCTGATGATTGCCTTGCCGATTGGGGGCCAAGGTTCATCACGTATCCCCAAGGGTGCATCAGCTGCCTTTATGCTGATACCGGGATTATTTCTTATTGTTGCATCATTACCTCTGACTATGACCTCTGCTTGTGGCTGTTATTGATAGTGAGGTAGGCTGTCCTTAACCTGTACAGCAGGAGCGTTAAAAATAGTGAAAGAGGATCCAATCTATGCTGGAGTGTTGCTATAGAACAAAGGGGAGGTGGGGGGAAGGTTCTAACTAGAAATAACTTCATGTTCTTAAAATGAAAAAATTCCTTGATGACAAATCAGTGCCCCATAGGGGTGGCTGGAGAGACAACAACGATATATATGGAACAATGATATTCAAAACGAACATTCATCTTTCGTTTTCCATAAAATTAAGACTGAGGAAAGATGTAGCGTAATGCCCAACAATTCTTGAACATCTTCTGAATGAGTAAGTTGCCTGGATCATATTTGTATTTACCATGTTCTATTTACCTTTATATTGCTTTCTTCAGAATTTGATGATTTCCAGAGTGACATAAAACTAATTTAATCTAAGATTAGCTTTAAATGTTTGAAATTTCACAGTAGAGCAAAGAGCCATTTAGCTGTATTTGAACCAAAAAATTCCTTTGTAAAACTGTACATTTTTGTTGTTTTCATGTTAAAAAAAGTGAGTCCTCAGTGCAACAATATTGATTTTATTGACTTTATGAACCAATCAAAATAATGACAGCTGTAAGCAAATATCACAGTAAAAAGTATTAAATATTATAATGAAAAATCAATCTAAACAAGCAATAATGTATTTAGCAGGCAAACCAATAGTTTGATATCTAGAATCTTAGGCTAGTGAACAAGTTAGTACTAAATAATCCATTATTAGATTCTGTTCAGAATTATTTTTCTTAATGCAAATATTATATTACAATATCATCTTTAAAGTAAAAAATGTGTTGTGTTGTGATGACCTCGCAACCAGACTGCTCAGTGGTCTGCTTAAAGAGGCATTATGGGGTTGCCACACTGGAAGTAATGAAGATGTGAAAGAAGCAGTCTTTACATGGATTTTGGAACAACCTAAAACCCTCTCTCTGATGGAATGCAGAAGGTTGTAGACTGCTACAAAAGTGTGCAAAATGGCAGGCGTAATATGTTGAAAAATAATAAAACATACACACATTCAATTATGTGTGAGAAAGTTGAAGTTAACTTTACATTTTGAATTACTCTTTGCACCTACATTAATAGTTACTTTGGTTGCGAGTAGAGTCTGCGTGACTTTGGTTGGCAATAGAGTCTAGTCTAGGCTCCAGACTGCTGCCTGCAAGCAATACAATGCTATGTGCTTTGAGGCAACACGCTGGGAAGAGAAAATAATCAAAAATAAATTCTAATAAACTCAATACTTCTCAGCTCTGGCAATCCTCTTCTATCGCTTCAATTTTTAGATAATTTTTTTGGCAATGTCTTTGTAAAAGTCACTGAGGATGAGCAATTAAAAGATGCACATTAAAGATCAAAAATGACTTTTTCTTGGGAGAAGGGTGTACATTTATATGCACTACTTTCTTAATTCTTATGCTATCTACTTTTACATGTGTTCCAAATGCCCATTAATACGGAGAAGAAGTGAATGGTGTTGAACTTTAGTTTAGTGTTGAACTTAGTTCAGTATCACACAAATCTAAACAATTTAGAAGCACTTGCCTTCAGCTACTGCATCTGGCTCATGGCTTCCACCAAGTTTTTGCCAAATAAACAGCACAGCATCCCAAGCAATGGTGCAGTTAGAGGGGCAGATAGAAACATAATCCCAACAGACAGCTTTTAATACAGCCAGACAGTTGATCTATAGCGAAACAATATATCCTTCTCTATCAAGATGAGTTGCTCAAGAAGAAGATTTTGGTACTTGTGCAATTCTTCATCTCAATGCAGTCTCACAACCAAATCAGCTACCATATCTTTGATATCAACTAACATTGTATTCCTCTGGAGATCATCCATGTTGCTTAGAGATCATATGAATCAGACGNTCACAACCAAATCAGCTACCATATCTTTGATATCAACTAACATTGTATTCCTCTGGAGATCATCCATGTTGCTTAGAGATCATATGAATCAGACGAAGTGAATAAATATGTAATATACCAAATAGCCTTTCTATTTAACAAAAAAAAAAAAAAACATTGTAGTGCACATTGTAGAACCAGTGTCCAGTGCGTACCATGTCAAATAAATTATCCAACAAAATGGGAAGTTTAGGAAAATTTGTACAATTTAATGATTGGTACAATTACAAAATTGGTACAACATAGACTGGTGGGTCAGTGAGTAGCGCTGCTGCCTCTCGGTGCCTGAGCTCTTTGAGCCTGAGGCCAAATCTGGGTCGGCCTATGTAGAGTTTGCATGTTTTCCTTGTGTCTGTGTGGGTTTCCACTGGGTGCTCCAGTGTTGTGCCACAGTCCAGAGACATATGTTTCAGGTTAACAGGTTACTCAGAATTGCATTTAACTGCATTAAATTTGTGTGCATGTGTGTACCTGTGTGGTTTCCTTGCAATGGATTGGTTTCGTATCCAGGGATGGTTTTGCAGCCTAGTGCCCACTGATTCTCTGATAGACTGCGGACTGCTGGGACTCTACTCAGGAGTACGTGGTTAACAATAATGGATGGATGAACATAGCCTGTTATATAATTACTAAATGTTAACTGCATAGACAGCTGTTTCAGCTTAGAGCTAAAGTGGCAATGTTACTAAAATGGTTGAGACCAACAAGATTGAGAGTTGGAGGCTGTTATCAAATACCTATCTTAACTTGGTCAATGTTTGGTGGTAAAAATTTCAAGAGAAGCCTGTCCAAAGAGATATCATTTGGATCAATAATCCTATTTTCTTGGTGATTCATTTTACCTTGATATAGGAGGGAAAAACACTTTGATATCAGATGCCTGGATATGGAATGTCTTGTACTAGCACTATAGTGATGTATAACAAAGATGTTTGCCCAGATATACCGATATGGTCGCATAGTCTTAACACCCAGCGGACAGTTACTCCCCAAGATTTACCTGAACTCTGTGATAAACCTATGACACAGAAGATACGATGCTGTAAAACTAGAAAAAATAAGTTCTTCTCAAGAGTTGCTGGCTCAATATGTCTCAAGCATTACCTGCTTCTGTATTTTCCACAGTGGGATAGCAGACACAAACAAGTCAGGAAAACAACATTTGGAGGACACCCACTAATACATGGTTAATCAAAAGGAGAAAGTCAATTTAGACCTTGAGGGCTCCTGAGGTTAACCAACAAATTGCAGACACACAATCACCAATAGCAACATCATGTAGATGGGAACTGATGGGAGATTGAAAGGCTCAAGAGCTGAACTCCTGGGACCAACGTGAGACAGCAGTCAGTCCAGTAATATATTTTGGCCAGTGGAATAAAAATTGAGTGTTTTTTTCCCCTTATAAGAATATGTATTTTTTCATGAGTGCAATTTTACATTTTCCCTAAGTAAATTGCATTCACTGCGGCATTTAAGACTTGAAGCCAGCTTAGTTGCTGTTCTGAAGTCTTTGCCACATTCTTATTCAAAAATGACTGCAGGGGTTATACAGTACATACTTATAAATCTAATTATACACATGTAGAGAAGTGAGAAAAAAAATCCAGGAAGATTGGCCTTCTCACTAAGTGATTCAGTCAACTAAAGCTCAGTCAGTGCTTAAATGTAAAAAAAAAATGAATTTTCAGCATAAAACACAGCTATTTAGAAGGATTTTTACCATTTGCTGGGTAATATGCTGACCATATAATTGTGTTCTGTAATGTGTTTACATTAAATGTTACTTAACCATATAGGGCATTTGCTATATTATTTATTTTTTCATTTATTTATTTTTCTACCTGGCACCTTTGTCTAAGGTGACTTACGGTGCTAAAAGAATGCTATATACTAAGAGCAGTTGAAATTACTAAATGCAGATCTATGAATTTTACCCTAGCGCAGATGTAGTTCTAAATCATCAGCACATTTGTCCCTATTTTAAACGGAAGTAAATGTGATATATTATATCAACGTCATAGTGTTTTGTGGACTAGAACACTGCTACGTTGCATGAGCTCAGAAAATAATACAGCTTAACAGCCTACCCTGAGTGTATAGGTTAACAGATTCATATTTCAGCACTCGGTAAAAATTCCAGCTCATTATCAATTTTTTTTTCTCCCAAATTGGACAACCCTACATAACTCAAATGTAGCCTTTTGAAGTTTAAAAAAGAAAGTGTTCAGATTCACCAGTCTAACTTCTGTATGTTTGTATCAATTAAAACTTTCAGCTTCCTTTATTGTTTACCACATTAAAATTTAGATATTGCATTAGAATATTGTAGCAGCCTTATGAGAACAGCCTCATCTAGTTGATTGCTTTTATATCGGTTCCTGTGTAATTCTGAGATCCTCTTAATCTTTTTAATGTCTTGCCTTTGTCATTCACAGTCGCTATTGCTGCAAGACAAATATTCCCCTGGGAACAATACAGTTATCATTTATACCTCTCTCATTGATGCCTTACTTCTTAGTCACGCTTAAATAGATGGATTAACTTGTTTATGCATTATTTAGTTTTATTTCTTGGAATTATCCATATTGTACTACTAGCTGTGATTCAGTGAGAGGTCCAAAATACAAGCTGAATTTTCATTTTCAAGTAAAATATTACTTCATTTACTAGTTTCCTTGTAGTGACATTGTTTATAACTTCGAGGGTGTCATTCGAAGACATAACAGCAATTTATTGCCGTGTATAGGCCCTATTGACCATCTGGCAACATCTGGGAAAAGCACACAAGTAACTAGCAATGCAGATAACTTCATAAATACTTTCATTGGTTTGCAAGTCAGACATCTGCTATGATATCATGTCGGTGCTTCGCAAAGTCATTGATGTGCCTGTACACCACACAGTATATCTAGGTGGTGTTTTTCAACAGAGATGTCGCAGACGTCCTTCTCTGCACTTCCCTGCGACAAAGTGGGAGGAAATGCAAACCACCCTCATTGCCCATTTCTCTCTGTACCTCCCTCTGGAATTTGCTATTAAAAACAAACTGTGAAGCACTTATTTGTGCAGCTAGGATTGGATAGAATTGATACTTTATTAATCCCTGCAGCAATATTCACATGCACAGCAGCTTAACACAAGATACATAACATTAGGGTGCAAATTCTATCAAGGCAGATAAAAACACATGACAAATGAATAATAAAAGCTGAATAATAAAAGACAATTAATAAAGAACCAAATAAATGCAACAATTCTCAGGCCCCCATGCCTCTCTGTGTGGAGGTGCTAACTTATCACAAGTATTTGTGGCAGCATTATGCAGGCGGATGGCTGGGGCAACCAAAAGCACTTTTTTGTGCACTTAAGTCGAATAACCTGATGGCTGAAGGAGCTCATGGTGCCACTTCATATAACCACATTAAACCATGACTGATTCATGATGTGTCTGGGTTCCGTTTTGCAATATGAGAAACTGAAATTAGCGATGCAACTTGTAATTCCATCTAGTGGAAAGATATACTTTGCGACAGCTGTGGGATGGCTGCGGCATATCCTGTAAACTAAACAACTGCATACAGTACTGTGCAAAAGTCTTAGGAACCTGTGGGAAAAATGCTATAAAGCGAGGATGGTTCCAAAAATAATGCCATGAACACTTATTAATCAATAAACCTTCTAAAAAGTGCAGTAGACAAAAAACCTCAATCAGATCAATATTTGGTGGGACCACCCTTTACCTTTAAAACAGCATCAATTCTCTTGTGCAAACCTGCATGCAGTTTAAGGTAGAGGTTGGTAGGTTCTTCCAAACTGGCCACAGTTCTTCTGCACACTTTGACTGTCTCTGCATGTCCTCCCAGACCGACTTGATCGTGTTGAGATCAGGGCTCTGTGGGGACCATACCATCTGTTGCAGGATTCCTTCTTTTTGCTCAAGATAGTTCTGTATGACTGAGACTGGGTGTTTGAAGTCATTCTCAAGCTGCAGAATGAATTTGGGACCAATCAGAATCCCTGATGGTAGATAAGAATCGACCTGTACTTCTCAACAGACATTGAAGTTGCATGCCTAACACTTTTGCACAGTACTGTATGTGGGTGCATAATAGACCATGCTAGTGTATGGAGGCTGCCATGCACTACCCTTTCACTGTCAGCCCTCAGTGTTTGTCTCTGAGCTGCTGCTCATGTTAGGATGGATTCTCCTTTTGCTGGTATCTAACAGATGTGCTAAAGAAACAAAATTGTCCTCAAATGTGAATAATTACACCAGTCATATGCTCATGTCAGATTTTGCAGGACTCACATCAGCCCCTGACATTCACATTGCTTCTTCATCACTTGATCATGCATTACGACACACACCCAACTTTTGAAAGCATCACTCCTGGTCCTGGGTTTAGATAAATTAATGAGCACAAACCTCCCTCAAGCATGTGACATCTCTTTCATATTAGTTATTAAATGCTGGACATATATCATCAGGCTGGATTGTGTGCAGCCTTCCAGTATTTTCAGGACATTATTATTTTGTGTCTCAGTCTTGTCTGATCAAAATAAACCAGAAATAAACAAGAATATGGATGTTTGTTGTTGGCTTCCTCAATTATTGGAACCAATTTGAACTTTGAAAAGACGTTTACACGAGTGCAAAATCATTATGCATTTTTTACACATTTCTGAAAAAAGAAATCATGAAAAGAGGAAATGTATAGAAGTAATGAAACACATTTTCTCTCATCACAGGCTTACCAGATATTTTGTACCTGATATCACTTCAGTCATATCTACAATGTATATCCATAATACATGATGTTCTTGAACATTTAAAATTCAAACTGTGACTGCTGTTCCCAGATCAATGTGGTTTGATGGTGTGTACATGTATTGCCAATACTGTTTGTGGCAATAAGTTTTGTTATTAATATGAAGGAAAACATATTTTTATTCCCAACTGACAACATGCTGGACAGGCTGACATGGAAACCTATCAGCAGAGGTGAAAGGAGAACTTCCACTGAATAGCTGTCACAATACAGTTATACAATCTTCGAATATCTGTGCTAAAACAAGACTGGAATATATACCGTATAAAGAAAAACAGACCAAAGGATATGGAGCAGAGGCCACGAGATTGGATTTTTTTGAGCAGATGGGATTTGAGGAAAGTGCTGGACTAACACATTGTACTTGACCCCCTCGAGAGGTGTTCAGTGAGCAAGCAGGATATTCGGTACGAAAGCATTTCATAAGTGTTTGTATATTTTATTTGCCTAAAAATGTAAAAATGTAGTCTGGTGTACCTTTTCAAGGGCAGTGTAAACTGAAATGTTGGTTGTCATTTGCTTTATTTGATGAGTTTTTCGCTGTTGTGCTGAGAAGAAAAAGATTTCCCAGAAGAACTGAAGATCTAAACATTAGTTGACTGAAAGGCAATATATCCAATTAGCCTCAGGTGGTATTTATGTTGCGTTCAGAATTCAACAGTTAATTCTTCTATCCAACATTTTGCATCAGAAAATGTTAAAAAATTTTTGCCCGTGAATGTTTAACCTAGGATATTTAAGTAAATTTTTAAAAATCGATATTTTTTATTTGCAATATATGAATAAAAACACAACCACTGCGTGACCCTTTGGATGAGGTGTATCAAATTTTAAGTTACACAGATCACAGAAGCCCAGTGATTAATTTTAATCTCAAGCATATGAAATTTATTTTTGTACCACCATACACTCGATATATCATGAACCATCCATCCATCCATCCATTTGTCCTCACTAACTTCCAGTATAGTAGAAGGTTGCAATAGACCAGAGCTTATCCCAAAATCATTTGGCTTGGATAGACATCAGTCTGTGAAAAGACAACCTTATACTCATTTGTTCACTCACATATACACACACCCTGCAGGCAATTTAAAGTCACCAATTCACCTGCAACATGCTTCTGGACTGTGGGACAAAATTGGCAAAGAATAAACACAGGCAAACGTGGGCAAATGTGAAAACTCCACACCAGTGGTACCTTCTTCACTATCATACTGACCAGGTTAATTCTCTCACTGCACAAACAACAAAATTATGTCAAATACTCTCATGCAAAACCTACCTTTCTCCATACGTGTTGTAACCACAGTATGTATCTTACTAAGTCTATGGTTAAACCTGCTGTACACATTAGATGACGCAATAGAATACTGTAAAATTGTTACTGTGAATGCATTTTTATTTGTCAAGTTTTCTTCTTAACGATGAGGCTAAGAAAGCCACCAAAAATTTCAAGCCACTTACAGGAATTCAGACTAAATCCTACAAAGATATGACTGGTTTTCCTAACAGACTGCTGAATTTTAAGATTTTTTTTTCACATATCCGCCTAAAGCCTTAAAAGTTAGAGCTGGACAGTGCAGGTATAATATGTGATTATACAGTTCGGCTATTAAGTGAAGCTGACTTATAGTTAATGAAATCCTCAATTCCATTCTAACATAGCATATAGAGGTGCCAGTCAAAAATCAGTGATCACGCATATTTTTATATTTCTTTGGGAGTTCACCCCAGGATCTCATTTCAGACTGAACTCATGGCCCCACAAGTAGGTGAAGTAGGAACTTTCAAATCCCCCAATCCCTAATGTTTGCAAGTGAGGTTAAGATGCTTGCAGATACTCCTTTGAGTTTTTTCTAAGGTAGTTACAATGGTTCATAGACATAAAACAAAGCCAAACACACACACACACATAAAAGCAGCACCAGCTTCAGAGTGTTCTGTTCTTGTGATGAGATTCTCACCACCCACTCTATTCTTCTGCTGGTTCAGGATGCCCAGTGCCCATCTTCTCTCCTAGTTTACAGTGTTTCCCTCCTGATAACTACCCCAAGAAGCTGCTCCAACATGTCCAGACTTGCCATTCAAATTGGTCTTCTCCCATTGTGTTCCAATTCTTATTGCCCTCATGATCTCCACTGGTCGTTCTGCTGGTCTCTTCTTGCATGACACCATGACAGAAGCTACCTTAGTTCTCTGTTGGTTCAATTATAATGAACATCATCAGCACGATGGGGTTAAATAGCGTAATTCATCATTATCTTCCTTTGATTTTACATTTTGTTATATCATAACTTAATTTAAAGACTTGTTTCTTTTCATTCCTGTTTAGCTTCCTGTGAGGTTTATTTCTGTACTTAAATCTGAATATTTCCGTTTACTTTATCAGTGTGTTGTGTGGGGAAGTGGGGGGGGGGGGTTGCTTTTATGTTTTGCCTTGGAAATAATACTTCTGTCATCTGTTCTGTTTGATTGTTTTCACTGTACACCCTTGAATCTGCAAAACCCCTTGATGGCCACATTTTTTTTCTCAAGAAGATGCCTTGATAGCAGAATTAGAATATTGTACTTCAAGGTTTTTGATTTAATCACTGTTTAGACATTCAACAGTAGAGGGAAGACGAAATAGTGCAAAGGTCAGTTTTTAAGGAAACAGGAAAATATTTTCAAAATAAAGTGGATGAAATGAAAAAGAGCCAAAAAAAAATAACAGCACAAAAACATGATGGACTTTGTGACTTTTGTATGTTTAAAAATAAGATCTGTCAATCCTCGTTTCTTTGTTTACCTTTTTCTACCCAACTTTTTTATTTTGTTGGAAGGAGTCCTATATCTATAACTGAGAATTTCCAAGGTTTACATTCACAGTCATGTCACCATTGAGGACCAAAAGCAAAACATTAGTCCTGAAAAATAAAGATAACCTTAAACTTATTTTATAATTAGTTCACATTTTTTCATACATCACAACCATGAACACAAGAACTTTAACCCACATAATTATCCACATTTTATACAAAACAGCAATAAATCCATAGAAGGCTAGTATGCAGTGTTGCAGTTTGCAATATTTTGGGTGATATTACTGTATGCTTCTTACACATGAAACATTTTTTTCTGCCACTTTAGCTGTGTAAACTATTCCAATACCCTTTAACTGTGTCACTTCTGCTGAAACTGTCTATATTGTACCCACTCCCCCAAATTACAGTATTTTTTTTCCAAAATGCAACCTAATAGCTCTGCATACACTAGTAGTTCAAAATATTCCACAGCCATGGTGACAGAACAAACATGGCAAGGAAATATGCAATCAACATTAAAAAAGGAACCCTGGAATTCATGTTCAAAAAATGTTATTTTTTTCTTGTTAGGGACACAGCAGAGGTTCTCATCTGACCAGCCCTGAAAGTGCCTGTATGTGACAGCAGGGTGAGGCAGTCACAGGGAGTGGGTCCAGGGGCCAGGAGGCAGTGAGGAGATGAAGCAGAAGGAGAGGAGCATGAGGTGAAGAATGATTCAGTCTGCCCAAAGCATCAGTTCCCACAACCAGCTACCCAACAGCTCTGTCAAATCACCCCAAACTCCATAGCACACTTATATAATGTCAGACTTTGTGCTCTGATTTGCCTATTGAATTATACATGTTCCTCCACCCTGTATTAGTTCTCTCCATTTTGCAGGTTCGTCTCTATAATTATTGTTTTAGTTATAAGCTAAGGTGCTGTTTGCACTCCACATAGAGGGGCGACGTACTTATGCGTATTCTCCCTACAGCAAGAAAAAAATGTAGCATTTTAATTTTTTATTACAAGGCATTATAAAATACTTTTAGCTGTCTCCAGGAATAATCAAGAATCCTGTCACATAATGGCAGAAAATGTATTCATTCATACTGTGAATATCATAAGGAATTTGAAATGAACTTATTTCTTTTTGAAGAATGCCGCTCTTGTTTGCTGTCTTCCCATGGAACAGCCTACTGAAGTGGTGGTTAAACTCTGCTTAAATGTCAAGGTCGTTCGGATTTTGCGGATCTTAAATGGCTGCAGTTCCTGACGTTTTATATTTTCTTCTGCCACTGCTTTGGACTTTGAGTAATTGGGCAATTAATTAGATTGCAAAAGCAGAGGAAAAATTTGTTAAAAAAAGCACATTAAAACCCTGTTATAACACAAATTGAGACATAACCCAGTTGGTGATTTGCTTCTGCCCTTCTGCAGGGGGGGAAGGGGGTAGAAAGTGATTCATCATTTGGGACGTTCTCACTTTCTTGTTTGGTCAGTCGTGTCCACTATGTTTCACTGTTTACTTTTGAGCCTTTTGTGGTCTTTAGGGACTGGTAACTTAGAAAGTTTATATTAGTATTATTAGTATTGTTATCATTCTGCTAATATCAGTAGTATTAGTACGTACTGTAGTGGCAGAGGGGGAACCCTGCCTCTCCCATAATGCACTGCTGCTGTATGTTTGTAAACAGATACGTCTAACTGTGGTGGGGAGATATAGAGGGGTTGTTGACTCTATGTGTTCGCTTTGTGTGAGAGCTTTTGTGCGGGTGTGTTGTTGTGCTGTGTGAGTGTTGGTATTAATATCTGCAGCAGAGAAATAGAGTTTGTGTCCCCACAGTCCTCCGTTCTCGTTGGTCAAAGTAGACCATTAAAACATTATATGCATTTTGCGTTAAATGATTGGTAATAAATGGAAAAAAGTTCATTTTGCTCTTCATAAAGGAACTTGTACATTGATTGAAGAATACAGTTTTACTGTAACCTCATAAAAATGTAACTGCATTTTTTGTACCCCACTTGTCTGATGAGGGGTTTTACTGTATATATCCTCACACTTTATGTATATTCCAGGTCCATATTCCCTACACTGGTAACTTTGAGATACTAAAGGAGAGAGTGACGGCAGGGGATGAAATGCTTTGATACTGGCAGCAGAAAGAAGAGGAATTGTGGTGGTTTCTGTTGAAGACCTACTTGGAAATGTACAGATTGCCAGTGGGATGCCAAACAGTGGCAATCTGGAGGTGGTCTTTGATACCACTTTTTTGCATTGCTTTGTGTGTTCTGTGAGGAATTGTGTGGTGTTTAAGATATTGCAATAGAGACAAAACTCATGATCAAATCCACTTCCCTGCTTGATCTCAAGTTTTACAAATTCACAGGAAAATGGAGCAGCAGCAATGTGCTATGAGACACTGAATATTTACACTTGATCAAGAGAATGAGCCCATTTTTTGAATATTCCAGAAGGGAATGGGATTTAAAACTGTAGCTTGCTTTACTGTTCCTCTTTGTGGCAGAATTACTTTACTGCAAGCTTAATTTGGATCAGTTTTCTCTAGCTTTTTGCCTCAACCAGGCACTTGGATTCATATTGTGCATATGAACGTTCACCTTGTCAGCATGATTTGCTGGGAGCCTTTGACCCGTTTTGATACATGTAGAACCATTTTTTAACATCTTGAAATCATATCCACTTATACTGTTCCTGAGGCTAATGTCAATGTTGCCTAAACCCAAACAATAGCAGCTGCATTATGTGCTTTACTTCATATACTTTGATCTTTATACTCAATCTAGAGGGGCTCTGTAAATACCTATACGTTGAAAACTACTACTAAAACACACAGAATCACATATGGGGATTTTAATTTTTTTAAAAAAAAGCAAAGCTCATAGAATGTGACGTTTACAAGAAAGAAATCCAGTCAAGGTCGCCACTGTGAGTCAAGTGGCTTAATTTTAGTATTTGATGGTAAACAATGTGAGTGTGGACTGCAGAGGAAAAGGTCAGGAGGGACTCACAGATGTCCCCAGAGGTGATGTCTGGAGCATGTATAGGAGGGAGGTCAAGTCTGCACAGGTTCAATTGCCATAGGTGACGTCTGAGACGAGAGGAGCACGGTGTTACTGGTGAAGCACGAGGATAAGGACATCAGGACTGGGGCATGTGTCCCTGCAAATGTTTCCAAATCCAAGCAATAAATGCTTTGTAAAAGTGAAGAAAAAAGGAAAAGGTGAGCTAATCTTTCATTGCATTAGGCTGACCTTCAGCTTGGAGATTTACATTTAGGCAAAAACAAATTAAATAGCCTTAGAGATGCTTTGTGTTTTAACTTCTTAAAAAAATACTTTGGTAGCTCCAAAAACAAAATTCTGTGAAGGAAGTACTTGATCAGACTCCTGCATACACCCATCTGTCAATCACATAAAAGGTATAGAAATCCCTATTAATGTTCACATTCCCACATGTACTTTTTTCTGCAAACCCACCTCCATCATACCTCCTCCACTTTTGTCCAAAACTGCCCAAGTAGGGGTTTAGCAACCTCGCTGAACAGCAGGTGCCAACCTTCCAGTGAACTCCACATCATTTTACTTCCAGAAGAGGCATTTTATTCACTGCCTATTGTGCCTGTCCCTTGGCACCGCATGCAGACACTGCTTTTTTTCCATAAGAAAACGTATTCTGTACATATTTCCTATCTCCTGTCACAGTGATAGTCTCAACCAGTCATCCCATTGCTCATTCCCTGTCATCTCTTGCTGCAGAGCATTCCTGTGTTGTTTTAGTTATGTGTAATAAGTATTTGGTGTGTTGTGTTGTGTCCTTGTTTTGTTAATCATGCTTTTTGTAACTGGAGCAGGTTATTGTATTTGATCGTTTAAAATGTCTGTTTGCTCCAAAGTATTTAGTAGTTTCCAGTATTTTATTTTGCATTTTATGTCCCATACATCTCTGTGTGCTTTTTATGGGAGGAACTATGGGTTTGTGCTTGTTCCACACTTTAAAGCTCAAAAATCAAACATTTGCATTTTGTTGGTACAACCCTCAGGTTTCATGAATGCATGCAGTGCAGCTGTGAAGATGAAATAGAAACACCTATATCAGTATCTGATGAGAAGATTTTCAGTAAAGGTCCATTATTGTTCTACTGTGTTTGTGTTTTAAGCTATCTCATCTGACCAAAGGTTATAATGATGGATGTTGCGATTAACTGTTTTTGTGATTAAAAATATGAGAATTTTAGAAAGCACGGTAAACATTTTATATGTACCAAAAAAGCACTTTAACTTGGTGGTGGAGGAGCATTTTAGATATCTAACAATGATCCGGGAATAGTAGAGGGTGACTAATAACCAACTGAAAAAAAATGTGCTGAAGAACAGTGGTCACCAAAGGTCCAAACACATTTGATTTACTTTAGCATCTCCATGATCATGATCCATCCCCCTACAAGGAAGGCGGGGTTGAAAAAATGAATCATCCACATTGCATTAGTTAGCTTGAATTAGTGCTTGCCCAGGCTGGAGTAACTTACAGTGGAACACCTTTAATGTTACTTCAACCTTGTTTTCATTCAAGTCGATTTAGTGACAATGGCTTTTCCACAACCTTCCTGTAACTAGTCCTCACCAACAGTCCACCCACTGGGCCTGGTAAATATATACATTTTACTTACTACAAGTGACTGAATTCCTAGTGAGAAGAGGAGTGACCTGATGATGGGAATGTTTTCCTGTCAAATGATTTGAATGACTCTTATGTTTGGTTCAAGGGTCTCAACACAAATGCAGCCACGAAGACAGCACCTTTTCCTAGCCAGCAGCTATTGTCTCTGTCTCTTGCTGATGTGAAGAGGACTCTGAGAGGAGTCAACATACGGAAATCTACAGGACCAGAAGGTATTCCCAGCCATGTGTTAAAGGAGTGTGTCAATGAATTGGTGGAAGTCTTCATTGACATCTTTTACACCTCTCTTGCTCAGGGTGTTGTCCTACAACAAGTTGGTCTACAGAGGGGAAGTGGAGTGGCTTGTCTCACAATGTCAGTAAGACTGTAGATATGATTGTAGATTTCTAATTTTTAGAAATTTTTGTTTATTTCTCTACATTTTATATAATTTATTTTTATATTTCCAAAAGGTAGGTACTGTAGTTTGGTTTCTTAAAGCAGGTATAGGGACTTTTTAACTGCGCTTACTGCTCCCCATTATATGTATGTTCTTAGCAGGAAATATAATTCCATGTTTTATTTTCAGAACCAGGAGAAATACATAAATGTAATATTATATAATGGGATTATGTCTGTGTGATTTTCAGAGTGAAAGACAGAGGCAGGGATCTTGTGAGCCGTGTTTCTTTGCATCATAAATGTAAGAACCCAGGTATCACAAGGCTGTCTAGGGTGTCCGTCCTGAGATTCACTGCATAGAAACACCAATGAGACAATAATCTGTGTAGTTAAAAGAACATGATGCCAGAAAGACAACGTTGCAAAGTTTGGTGCCAACATGTCCCTCTGATCTTCATTTACTTGGCTATTAAGCTCACAACCCCAGGAACCAGGTGCAATGTGCAGACAATAGACTGCAGAAATAGTTTCCCCGGTGCAAGCTATTACTCAAGGATGACAAGATGCAGGCCACCTCAGTGCTGAGTTAAAAATGGCACCTGAAAGCATGATGGCTCAGGAAGAGAACCCCATCCCTGTTCATCTGCTGCCACCCCTCTGTCTTCCTCACTTTGCTTTTTGGCATGCCAGCCTTGCTCACAAGAAACAGCTTGTGTATCTCCATAATTAAGTCAATTTGTTACTCCGATCACGCATTGCTCAGACAGAAGGTAAATCATACCTTTGATGGACACTCATACACCCAGATTAAATGTGCTCAACAAGTGTATATTAAAATTCCAAAGATATTCACCATAAAACAAAGAACGTATTTGTTATTAGAGTTTATTCACTCTTTTATAATAAATTGCACGAAAACCAACCACTGCAGGCATTAGATACAATATAATGTAAGATATTGCCAAAACAATTGGAAGTTATTTGCAAAAACCTATAAATGTGTATGTACTCTACCATTAAATGTTATACAAAATTCAAATGTTTATTGACTGTATACTTTGCCTCATGAGATGTTACAAATGACAGTCTTGCAAACGAATATTCTTCGACCAACTGGTCCTAAAAACAACAGAAAAGCCAGTCATGAGCACTATGTCTCCCAGCAGAAAGTAAACTACATATTCACAATAGTGACACTTAGAAACTTCAACAGGCCTCTGTCAGTCAGTGTCACAGTTATTCCAACAAGGGCATTCACTTCTTAATTGAAAAGCAATGTTTCCCCCTATATTCTCCCATATATAACCCACAAGCACAACATACATATCAATTGATTTAATTTTTCCTAAGGCGGACGTTTGAATTTTAAAGGCAGGAATAATTACTGTAAGCTTGAAAGCTGACAGAAAATCAGTAAATTTGATTCTCTTGGTGAAAAGAGCTTTGTGGCACATGACCATAATTAGCCATTTATTCAATTATTTAAATAATCATTCTATGAGTAGTTTCCCCTTCTTTACCTGCATGTCAACTCATGGAGCTTAAAGATTTCAAAGTGGGTGGTCTGGGGGAGGCAGTTGGGAAGGGTGCCACCATCTTTAATCCATCGTGAGAGATCAGCAGTCACATCCACACGCGACACCCATAATGCGGGTTGCTGTTTATGTCCACGGTGCAATTTGCAATATTCGGTCGTAAATAAATGATGAGACCTTCCCTTTCGCTGCCCCCTTCTTTTATTATGTAATTCTATAAATCCATTTGATTACCAGGTCACAGCAGTGAAAAAAATCCCCTTTGTTTGTTGACTTCACCGAAGCCCGCACTGACTTTGGCAAACAAAGAAGATCTCGAGTGTCACTGGAGGGTGTAGCTCTTAATTCCTTGTGGACGACTATGGTGGCGGAAGGTAGCGATAGTTTAAATCCCCCTTTGCGCAGAACAAAGTAATTCTAAATAATGAATGGACTCCTATTCAAAGTAGTTTATAAGCCTAGGCAGTGGTTAGCCTTCCTGCCTTCCCCCTGGTTACGCCTGAGGCGCAGTGATTGCCAGTTGTTACATGTCGAAATTCAGCATGGTAGGATATCCGTGACCATGCATGATGTTTCAACTTTTTAATTTTTTTTGTGGTTTAAAGAGTCCAGGCTCCACTCTGAACACAGAGGGAACAACAATATGTAATGCCTGCAACACCCTTACTGCAGCATCACCTCAGTGAGCAAGGTGATGATTGCTAGTTACCGGCTCTCCAAAGTGTACACCTGGGTAGCTAGAATCTGGTGCAAGCAATTGAAGGAAACGTTAACACCAGCATTGTGGTTAAAAGAAATAACCCATCATCATAATTTCACTTACGGTGCACATTTTGGATTTCCTTACACACAATAAACAGTTCTCATAATACCATGTCACAGATATAAAAATGGAGCAGGACTGCAGGATCACATGGTAAACTAGCATGGGGCTTTAAACAAACGTGCTCAGCGCTGCAGTTATTTGTATTTTTCGAGGTGAGCGCTGACTACTTGTAATGCCGTTGCTAGGAGCATTGAAGGAAAATGTCACTCCACTCAGCAAGTGATGAAATTTGACATATGGCATCAAAGCATCATTAAGACTGCACCTGCTGCAGGAGGGTGATGTCTTTCAGGAGATTTTCAGAAACAGAGAGGTAATCATTGGATTGTACAGGGCAAGATTCATTTTGGAACAAAACCTCTGTTGTCTGGATATATTATTTATCGATAGTTTTTTATGAAGCACTGAGAAATTTTTGAATAGTCAAAACTGAAGACCTGCCTGTCTAATGAAGTTTTGGCTTCCAAATGGTACTGTTGGTATTATGGAATAAAAATCTGTTATTCGTTCTTTTTAGTTTACGTGATTTTACACTACATAGCAAATGCAAATCATTACATTCATTAGAGATTTACAGAAATAAATCTGTAGCAAATAAGTCTTTAGAGGATTAGTTTTTTTTTTTTTAATTAGGTTCATATCAATGGTCTTCATGTAGATTTTTTTAACTGTGTTCTTCAGGACTGTGCTTAGAAAAAAAAAAGGCCTTAATTACATTCAACTGTTCTGAGGGAGGATAATGATTGGTTTTTTATTTGTTTAGAAACATAGGTATAATTGGGAGAGACTGCATGTCCCACATAATGTTACAGCAAGGCTAATATACCCCCCAGGCTTATTTCTGGATAGCTTGATCAAGTAGTATTACTAATATGTTTTGTCTCTCCTAAATACATGAAAAGTCGTTACATTTACAAACATTGCAAATATTATAACAAGTACCTCCCTGACTAGTGCAGCACCCTATGTGTCCAGGGTAGGCTTTGGACCACCAGAACCCTCCTTTAACATAAGTAACTATGGATAGTGACTGAGAATGTAAAACATGTAAGAAGAATCTTTATCAAAGGTTTTTTTATTCTCTGTGCAAATCACTTCATCTGAAACTGTCTCTACATGATGAGCACGGGCTCTTTAATAAATGGAAAAATGCAAAAAAAAATACTTCTCTTTCTCTTCACCTTTTACTTCATTTTAAAATTTTATGAGACAAACTAAACCACTTTATACGTTCTTTTTACATACTACACCCAGACAGCATATATGCTGGCCCAGTGTAAGGAAACTCTAGTCAGAAGATTCAGCCTGTAGAAATAAAACAAGCAAATGGGATGTTTTGCAATGAGGAGGTAGCAATATTTTAATTAGATTAATTAATCAAAACGATGCAAGAATACCCTCAAGGTGGTGGCACCTTTGGCTAAGAGGCATGTGTAATGCAGGTGGTTCAGTACACATGTCCATTATTCATACTTTGTCTGGCAGGAGTGGGAAAGGCTGCGTCTGCTAATGGCATTACATTGCACATTCAGGGGTGTTTCAAGCAGAGTGATTTAGTCTCTCTCTAATCGTTTTATCACCATGCAATCGCCTAATAATGAGGACTTACTTAACAGAGAACCTTCTGGTAAAAATGCAGTCAAATGCAATAACTTGAGATTTTTTATATATATATGTATATATTCATATATGTGTGTGTTTCTTTCTTCACAGTCACAAGCACTGCGATTATCACAAACACACTCAAATATATACACAAACTTCTTTTGCATGACAAATTGATGTTTTGTAATGCTTTGGCAGCAGGATATATATTAACGAACTGGACAAATTCCAATTTTCTGCAAGGAATCGTTCCGTTTTCATTATTTTAATCTATGAATTACACTTTGAAATGCATAAACTGTATTGATGCTATTTGCAAAAACTTCAGACAAACATATCAAAGTGTACAGAACTAAAAAGGGTAAAATGAGTTCATGTTCTTCATTTTGAAAAACTGTAGTTTCAAACCCAGTGGGGCGGAGATCATTCTCCACATTACTGTGAACGCTGCAGTTTCCTGAAGATAAATAGTGTTAAAAGAACAACTCCAATGGAACTAATAACTTTTTTAAATGGGATACATTTACAAAAAGAGCCTAATGCTACAATTACAGCTTTCTATGCTGTAATTTCTCACTTATTACATATTAGGTTTGTTACGCCTTTCTTTAAACCACAAACATACTGCATGCATGTATGAGCAGTGGCCTGTTGTTGGTGGACCATTGCAGCAGGACTGAGATACAAGGTAGCACTGTTTCAGCAAAACAGGCTTTAATTAAACTGACCAAGAAGCGAGAAAGGTGTTGTGGCCTCTTTAGAGCAGGTCAAGGAAAAAGACACACCGAAAAGTCAAAGCAGCGGTGTGAGAAAACACTGAAGAAATTGCACACACCACCATGTCATTACTGGTCTCCACTCCAGCTTCCCAGTAGTCGCTTTCTTCCGCACATTCAGACTTGTATGTCAGTTTGATTTGTCCCTTTAATTAAAGGCATCTCAGAGAGAACTGTTTTACAGAGATGTCCATCAAGTGTAGTCCAGTCCCACACAGTGACTGTATAATTCCACCTCAATGTATGTATATATGCATCCATCATTGTCAGCCGTCTCTATAGACGTTTTCAGCAGTAGATGTGAAATGCAACATGTCCACTTTGAAGAAGTGATTCTTCAGCATTGGCTATTTTCAGGATATGAATAAAAAATTAACACTAAATCTACATTTTCACATGTAGTCAAGACTGGTAAACATGGCTCTTGTTCGACACAAAAACGGAAATAAGTTTGACAGAAGGTAATGGACCTAAACAGAATGCTACAACAGATGCTGAGACAAAACATGCTGGTATTTAATTTACTGTACCATATTTATTTATTTGCATATGTTTGGCTCATTTTTAGGAATACAAATGTAATCATAACAACATTGAATTTTATATCTTCAAGGACTCTCTAATGATGTTTTCCATAATAGAAATGTTTGATTTACAGATTTTTTGCATAAAATATACTGCACCGCATTGTGTTTTCTAAGATTTTTTTTTTCCTTTAAGTGGATCCTATGACTGCTTCAGCAATTGGTTTACATAATTCTTTAGTAGTTATTACATGTTGTCAAAGAATTTATTTTAAAAAATATATATATAATGCTTTAATGCTTTTGAAAGAATCCAGTTTTAAGACAAATATTCTCCATTTAGAATGCAACACATATTACTTCAATTGTAGCAATGAGTATAATATTGTACATGAGTCTTTCTAGTTCCCGTGTTCTAAGAGGACATGAAATCACTATTTACTTATTCCATTTTAACACTGATTTTTTTGACTCATCTATATTTGTAAGTCACCAAAAATGATATTTAGTGTTGCACAGTACCAGTCTGTATTAAAACAACAAATACTTCTCAAGGAGACAACATGTCTTCAGCAGTTGTAACACAGTGGTCCTTCTACTCCTCAGCAAGTGTAAACTGCAGACACTAAGAGGCTGGCACCTAAACAACCTGCTTCTTTAAGAGCAACATGCTCCAGGTCCCACAGGAAACGTTACTGCGAACATTTAAACAACATCTACTGTCAGGTGCATAGAATTAAGAATCAGAAAACTTTGCAACTTTTTGAAGAAATTGTTAAAAATGATCACAAGCAAATACCTTTAAGGATTTGTCAAAAGTTACTA
The DNA here is from genome assembly GCA_900497675.1 of Arapaima gigas. Taxonomy (NCBI): domain Eukaryota; kingdom Metazoa; phylum Chordata; class Actinopteri; order Osteoglossiformes; family Osteoglossidae; genus Arapaima; species Arapaima gigas. The sequence continues at coordinate 166,614 of UFQX01000858.1, read as the reverse complement.
TATTTTGCCTGCAGTGGCAAACCTTATACACCTTATGGTTTTCTTAGCCAGCACAATGACATTTCAATCACTATCAGACACATCAAATTTTTTTTGCCCCTCTAAGCCAAATTTATTTGAAAAATGTCTATTTTAGTTTAAAAAACATTTCATCACTTTTGTTTGAAAATTGTCACGCAATGCTATGTGAGGGTAGTGTTGCCGACAGTTGAGCCCACAGGATGGCAAAGACACAGAAATGCGGTGCGTGCAATAGCAAGGTTTTAATGCTCCAGTGAAAAGTGCTGAACTATTTACAATATTAACTGGTCCACTGAGTCAGATGCATAACATAGAACACAAGATAGAAGGCTGTACAACTTCAAATCTTCAGTTTTAAGGCCTAAGAACCTCTCACTCTTCGTGTCCACTCAGGGCTCCCTTATGCACCACAGGCCTCTCCCCTCACCCACCTAGACTGGACCATTTTCACGGCCGTGCCTAAACCCAGAACCCAAACACAGAATACATGTAGGCAATCATTCAACACATAAAATAAAATCAGATGAAATCAAAACAAATATAGCATGAGGCAGTACAAGTTCACAAAGGGAAACACGTACTAACCTTTCAGAAAATAATGCTACCTTCCTTCCTGGGCAGTTCCCATGGCAAACAGTACAGCTAATTCAAAAGCATTTTCTGCATTCGGCTGTATAGAAGTTCAGTATCTTACGATACAAACAACTGGCAACTACTGCACTTCAAAAAACAGACAATTACACAAGCAATGAATAAGTTGTTACCCAAAACTAAATGATGCTAACTATCAGTTGTGGCACCACGGCCTAACACCGTGTTTCTGTGTGTAGCCACAATCACAGGGGTGCGATGTTGTACAGTGTATTTAGCTATTGTGTGTTGCTATGAACATATGCCCTGCTGGGACAGCCTAATCTGTCACAACAACATCCACCTTACCTTGAAAAATAATTAATTCCTACACCAGTTTTCTACAGTTGCAAAACATCTCAAACTACAGTATCTTCAGCTATTTGCACATGCGTAAGTGAGGTGTGAACAGGAAGGGGTCCAGGTATCGCTCATTTCTTTGGGTAAAATTCGTTAAAAATAGATTTCAGAAGTCAAGACTCTTTTGTGGAACAGGAAAATATTCTTTCCAAGTGCACTTGTGGGCACATTTACCCGTTTCCACATACAGCTGAGAAGGTGAAATTTTGTACAAAACACATAGTATGTTAAACAAGAATATCATCATATTTCATGTTAATAGAACGTAAGATTGATCTACGTGATCTTGAGACCTTGACTTCATCTATTAACATCCTGTAGCTGTTCAAGGTTCTGGTTACAGCCTACAAGACCATCCGTAGATTGGCTCTCCAATACCTCCAGGACCTGATCGCTGACTACACCCCAGCCACACTGTTCCACCCTTCCATCTCTGCCATGCTCAAAGTGATCCAAATTCAAAATTCCAAAATGTTCTCACTTCTAGCTCTAATGTGATGGCATGGGAATGAGCTTCCTTTCTCTCTCAGAACTTCTGCATTTTTGTCAACATTCAAGAAGGGTCTCAGAACACAGCGATTTCAGACACGCTTTGCTCCTGATCTCCTGTCTGCTCCATAAAGTTGCACTGCATTATCATTAAAAAACCCAGCTACTTGAATAATTGACCGTACTTTGAGAATTGTGTGCCTGTATCGTTATTTCTTCATCTGCTACTGAAATGCACTTTTAAAATTCTGAGTTGTGGGCCACGTTGAAGAAACTGTTCTGCTAAATAAATAAATGTAGTATAAATGTCAACAGAGGTCAGATTGCATTTTGTATTTTTCCTGCATGTGTTAAAAAAAAGCCATGAGATTACTTTATACTTACTTTATTCCTTAAGTAGAGTAATAAGATTACATACTTACATTATAACGTGTTTATAAGGTTTGAACAATTTAAGGGGTAGGATGGTAAAAGAAATAACTTAAAGTCCTCTAGGAAGTGACACTGTGGACGTCGTGATGCTTGTCCGGACCGCATTCACTTGTCTCCTTAACTGCACTTTGATCAGGATTTACTCAGTCACTCAAATAAAGTGGCCTGTTATTAAAAAGCCCTTCCTCCATCTGCGTACTCTGCCTCCACTCTCCCCCAGCAGTCTGAATGTGCTCCAGCCCGCAGCTGCGTGGAAGATAAGTGTGTAACTGCCGTCCACTTTCAAAGGCCTGCCGTGATGCTAATCACCGCACTAAAAAAGTGACAGAGGAAAAATGTGATTCAGACCTAATCTTGTGTCTTGATGAGGAAGCTAAACTGGTGAGTTATTGTGGCCCGAGGAAAGGTTTGGCTTCTAGTTCTTCTCCCTCATCGCTCCACTTCACATTCTCCCGAGAAGTACAGCTCAGTATGTGGTGTTCTCTCTCTTTCCTTCATGCCTTCTATCCATCTATTCATCTGTGCATCCATCCGTCAATGCGTCTATCTTCCCACATGTAGAATATGCTCCTTTCGTCAAAGAAAAGAATCTGTATGCGGAGAACCAGGGGTGATTGGTGGTGCCAGTCGAGGGAAAGCAAAACAAACAAAACACCAAATCCTAATGTCAGCTAACTCATCGGCCTACATTTCCACGGAGATTTGAAACGATCAAAGTCCTACTGCAGGGCTCTGAGTTCTCTTTAGCCATTTGCAGTTTGCTATATTTGCACTGCAGCCGCGAGCAGACATGAGAACAAGAGCTAAATACAATGGAGGGGCTTTGGCAGACTTTGGCCCAGATTAAAGCGTCAAACCGCTCTCCTATACATAAGCTAATTACAGAGCCGCTGCTGACAGAGCGCTCTGTGTAGGATAGAACCCGGGTCAGTCTGTCAACTGAAAAATTCCCCGACACAAAGGGTCTTCATCCCTTGTTGTTTACAGTACAGTTTTCTCTCTGCTGCTGTGCTTTTTGCAGACATTCATATTTGCATGAGCTCTCTCTTCAGCCTTCAGTCTTTTATATGCTTTTATTATTATTGCATTAGGATTACAGTGATACATCATAAACAGATCAAAATGTTCGCTACATTACTGAGAGACTTAATCTGGAATGCTGAGCAGTGTTAAACTGCTATTAGTATATAAATAAATGTTGCTGGCACTTAATTAAAATACATATATTAACACTGGAAAATGCTCTGAAATATCTCACTGCTGAAAACTAGTCATTAATCTGCACAACTGATGGAGGAAATGTATTTTACAAAGAGAGAGAGAGAGAAATATGCACTCATTTTTAAAAATTTTTTATTCTTTATTTGTCAGACACCTTTGTCCAGGGGTTCTTACATAGATTACAAAATTAAAGTGTGGAAAAATAGGAATTTTTAATTCTGTAATTCTGAGTTATTTCATCAACTCCTTCTGCTATGTTTGTGGTATGATTTGCGGCAGACGGAAAATGCGTGATGAACTTAACTCTACAAATTGTGCTTGTTGACTGACATTGTCATGAAAATTTCCATCTGTTTTTCAGCATTGTAGGACATCACTGTCAACCTGCAACTGTACCATCCCGTAGTGAGTGATTTTCATGTTTGCTTGCCTTATTCTGGATTTTGACTGTTCGCAAATATTGCTTTAATTCTGAGCCCTCATTGACTGTTTGACTTATCTGTGTACCAGTAGTCATTTGACTGACTATTTCCCTTTAAGAACCATTGAGCAAATTTGCCAAACATCTTGAAGAGTCTCCTCTGCTCTGAGCTCCTATTTCAGTTCACCTTTCCAATACTGGCTGATTGAATGCATTCTCCATAAAATAAGAGAGCAAGACTATAAACAGAGAGAGGGATATATTTTAAACTAAGATACAGCAATTCATCTGTATCTGAACTCTCTATGTCCCAATTTTTTTAACAGCTCTTAAAAATTAATAACTATATATTGCTTTCTGCTTTAGTGAATTTTTATTTGAAACTTACCTATAATAAAAAAATGAAAACACAAAAAATTTAAAGAAATGTAAAAATCTACAAAAAAACCACCATACAGTGTCCTGTAACAAAATAATACTGTATGTATGGTAAGAATCTCAGTTGTGCACTGTTCCGAATTCATCCGAAGCCAGACATCTATTTATGGGCGAATGCGGCGGGTTACTTTGACACACATCTTTATCCCTTTCATTCAACATCTCATAACACTGAACTCCCGCTGTAAACCCCATGCACAAGCCCTCTCACCTCCCGTGTAATACAGTGACTAACATGTGAAATGTCCTGTACTGTACACACTGTACCCCGCAGTATAAACATGCAAATCAACACCAATATTAAGTGTTTTCTAACTAAGTAACTGATGTTTACAGCGTTTATCATGCTGAAGTCCTGAGTTGACAGTTACAGAGGTGTTTTCTGATGGGCTGAGACCGTATTATTTATTTATTTATTTATTTATTTCCTGCCGTTTCATATAATGGGAAATAAGCCCTCGGTATCCAAAAAATTCAGTATTCGACGTGTTTCCGGGGACGAGTTAGATTTGGATAACAATGCATTACTGTATTGTCAACTGGATTACTCATTTTTAAAAATGATTCGAAATGCAACAATTGCAACATACGCAGGACTTGGAGATTTTTTAATTAAATCTCTCGAGACAAAGAGTGTGAGACCTTCACAAGTTAAACGTTTAATGTATGCTGTAGTTATCAGCGGCACAGTTATGTTTTATCTAAAACTGCCCACTTTTGTCCCATTTTAGTTGCCATCCAGTGTTCTTATTTTGTCATTGCTAATGCGACCAGCTATTTTTGTTGATCAGAACAATCTGATATGCTTTCCACACCTCCTTTTCTTGGTTGCATGTGAAATGCCGAAGGAAGCCCAGTGCATTTGAGAGTTGACTTGGAATCTAATTTGAATGGGCCTTCTGCCTCCGACTTGACAGTGATTATGATGAACTGCTTTTGGGCGACATCATGCCTTCTTGCATATTGCAGAAATGCAGGTCTGTCATTCATATCCACCTACACCTCTGAAACATTTTGGTGGATGCACCATATTAAGGTATTACAGCCCAAAACACACACAAAAAAAAAACATCTGAAACAGAATGTGCCGAAAGAGCCAATTAGAGCGACGCCGGGTTTTGGCAGAATCTATATTGTTATTGCACTAAATGGTTGACTCTGACAAAGCTTCAGCTGTGGAAGCATGAATTTGTACTGGACATATAATGAATGTTGGTCTGGTGAATTTGTACAGTACTTGTTCAAATTGGGTGAGTGTGTATTTTAAATTCTGCTTCTTTGCCCGTTTCCATGACACAAGAATCGATTAAATACCTTTATTATCGAAGGAGTTAAAATAGTTTTGCTGGGACCTTGCCAATATAAAATGCTTTTTTAATGAAACTATTAATTGGTATCGCTGCAACTGAAATGCGGCAAACATATTTTGCTTTCCTATCCATCATCACCCCTCATTTTGAAGAGGGTTGCGGCACTCTGGAGCCTATCCTGGAAGCAGAGGGCACTAGTCTAGGAAACCTCCCCTGGATGGGATGCTTGTCCATTGCAAGGTGACCTCACACACACCACGGGCAATTCAGAGTGACCAGTTAACTTGAAGTTTGTCTTCAGACTGTAGGAGGAAAGCCAAATAGATACGAGGAGAGCATACAAACTCCACAAAGAGTGGATTGGATTCAAGCGCGTGACCAACCAGCCCAGGTACCGTGAGGCAGCACCGTTACTCACCGAGCCACCTTGCCACCCCTAGTTCCCTTTTATTTTTGAGATTTTGTATATGGCGAATATTCACGACCACTGCCTCCTGTATGAAATATTTTAACTCAGCTCACTGGCTGACTGGACTCAGACAGAGTTTGTGTGACTTTGGCAGGAAGTTTACAGTGGCAGTACCCTTTTTTTGGAGTAGTTCAACAAGTGTGTAACGACAAAGTGCTGCACAGCAAAAGCAAATAGATTAATGAGATCATAATCCTTCCACTTCCATAGTTCTTCAAGGAAGGAAGAGAAAAAAGCAACTTGTCTTCCTGCTGAACAGACCATTCAGCCCGAGACAGTAATGCAATTAAAATGGATTTTGAGGGGCTTTTAATTGCCCTGCGCCCCTCATCATTAATGATCTTCGATACTTTCACTTTTCTTTACGTTGGTTTAGTGTGATGCCTGGGGTCAGTAACCATGACTGACACATAAAAGCCCAGTGGACGGGGCTTTCTGCTAGCGTTTAACAAATTAAAGGCGAGGTAAACAAGCCCACTGTATGGAGGTGGGTTGGGGCTGGTGCTCCGGAGCGGTGCTCATTAAACCGTCAATGAGACAGAGACCCTAAAACGTTGCGCCTGTTCCTCCTGCACGTCACCTTTTCATTTTCCATTTTGTGAAGTGTAAAATGTTCTTTTTAGTGCGATGGGTGCCAAACCAACTGCAGGGAGCTTGGAGCGTGACGGCTCCAGCCAACGAAGCGGCCCGGAACCAGTGTGCTGACGTAGCCAGGAGTTAGTCATTGTGAAACTGTTCTGGGCTACTAACAGTTCCAACCCGGCAGCAAGGTGCTCTTAATTTTCTGATGAAACCATCTGTAAGAAGCCCTATAGGCTGCAGGCCCTGTTTAAAGTGTCACTGGAATGCCCCTCTGTACAAACAACCTAATAAGCTGATATGCATTTCAGCAAAGGAACCTTTGGCTAGAAAATCTGCTCCCAAACACATCGGTTCATTCCCTACCAGAGAGACCTGTCTTCCTTTGAGATCGAATGAAGTGGGCTGAGCTGAGAGTCACGTTCACCAGCAGTATGTGTGTCAGTCACTATGACCGTACCTACAGATAATGACCACATCTCTGCTTTGGTCATATCTGCTACTGCTTGTACTGTCTACTATATCTACTGGTGTCATATCTTTCTGCCATCCCCTCCAACTGTTAAAAAAGCCCATTTCAATGTCCAGAGGGTAACACAACCAAAGCAAATAAAAGCAATTAAAATGACTGCCTAGCAACATTTTTACGACTTATTCATAATAAAGCATGTCATTAGAAAGCACATGAGATGCATAATGATATTTAATCATTATGGAAGATATACATTATTATAAACAGAACAAAGTAAAACATAAATGGATATTTAATACAGCAAATAATTTATATCCCTCAGTTTGTAATCACCACAATGAAAAGAACTGCATTTTATAAATATTAACAGCAAAAAAAAATTTATAAGGTTAATCTTTCCATAACGACTTTTCTTATGTATATTTGATAGCTCTTTTATTACTTGCTGGACGGTCGATTCATTATACTAATATCCAGATTCATGAAATGTTTTGAAGCTAAACTCAAGTTTGGGATAAAATGTTCTTTTTCCACGCAAAGCATTATATTTGTTTCTTGTCCACATTCATCAGTCTGTACCCATTCAATAATGTACATGACTGAGATAATGATTTGAAGTTTTTCACTTCAGATTTGGGTTGGTTATTATACCACTGCCTTGTTGTTGTTGTGTTTGGATTTGCTAAGGTGATCCAGTAAGAGTTTCAGGTTTGACTTTAAGCAAGAACACAACTGAACTGGGGAAAATGACAGATCACAGCCATAATCAGACACTTTTGACAAGTGACAGCTAATGAAAGGTTTGACGTAGGCATTTTATAGCCCAGACTGCTCTTAATCAATCAATCAAACCCAAAGAGTGTTTTCTTCAAGGAGATACTCATGCAAATACTACACAACTTCTTATAATGGTGAGTTCAACAGGTCTAGCATTTCAATCCATCGATCAAATTTCATCTGGTACAGTGCATTTTTATGCCAAGGCTGTCATAAAGCACTTTGAGAAATTTCCCAGAGGAATCAAAATACAACGGAAAAAAGCTTGACGCAACACAAAAAAAAAAAAAAAAACTAAAGTTTTGAGCTCTTGCTAGAAAGTGATGGAGTGTAACTTCTAGAAAATAATTAAATACAAATTTAGCTGTGAATTTGCTATGTGGAATTTTCAAGATGGCATACCAACAACCATATCCTGAAAAAAAAGGTCTAAGAAGTCCCTCTAGAAATCAAACTTTTCCTGTGCAGGGTTGCAGTGGCCAAGAGTCTTGGAGATAGGATGCTCACACTGGATGGGATGCTGGTCCACCCTGGAAAACCACATACAGGTACACCCTACTGTCAATCTAGACACACCAGCTCACCTGAAAGAATCATGCCTTAAAATTTTTTTCCATCCATCCATCTATCCATCTTGGAATCATTGGACGCTAGTCTATAAAATAACCCCTAGATGGGACGCCAATCCGTCAGACACCTAAACAGTTTATTGGTGTCATAATCAGAGTACTATTCCACTCTCTTGCACTGTGTTGGATACATCCAGCCTCAGTGAGAGAACAGATAAATTCATGGGTAAATCATCCAGGTCCCCAGGTCGCAGGTAAGCATACAGGACTCGATCCACTGCCAACTAGCCAAAATGGACAAGCAAAGGACATGGACACACTGGGCTGTAGGCTGCTGTCACACTGCAGTGCCAGGCAAGAAGAGGCTGCCTAATTCAACGTATCGGTTGAGGTTCTTCATGTTTGGCTCAGTCGCTAATGAAAAATCAATAACAATAATAATAACCATACCTGGCAAGTTTTCTAATCTCAATGCTAGAACATCTTAGGAAATAGCAGTTTTGCGATGTCTCAGTTCTGTCTCTGAATGTTCTCCCCTTCACATATTTATCAGGCTTTGGACTATTGTCATTAATATTGTGAATTCTGAAGTATAAGTGCTACAGAAATGAAAGTTTTATCAGAAAGTGGCCATTTCAGTATTCTGGTTAATTTTATTCTCAATGTAACAATATGCCTGAGAAGCTTTGTTAAGTTAACTGGCTGTCACTGTTATCTCTTTGGGCTTGCTGTTATGTTTTTGATACTAAAGCCAGTTTTCTTGCACTGTCACATGTTAGCATGATATCATTGCAATCATCTAGAAGTAGTAAGATGGCACCGACACCATACTTAACTGTGATGCACAGTCCTGGCACGATATTGGGACTTTTAACAGACATTTAGCAATTCAATTCGATTCAATTTTATTTTTGGTCAAGCAGTTGAAGATAAGTACCTTCATCAAGAAAACTATAGCAACAGGTGGGATTCAAACCCAGGTCCATTCCATTGCAAGACAAGAACTGTAATCATTAGATCACCTGCTGCCTGTGACTTATTTAGAAAAGACCATGAGGTAAATTGAATGTGACATATGCACCTAATGAAAATACTTTATTGAATTATAATTGAACGGCTGACCACAGGTAATGAACACAGAAGGATTCAATTTAATATTCAATTCAAATTTATCCTCAGTTTTCACTTCCGTATTATTCATCCTCATATATCTTACAACTTGAATTACTTTTCTGATATTTTAGGGACTTTTTTTCCTTCTTTTTATCCATATTGATCCCTGCAGTCATACATCAGACTTGGTCATGAATCTACATATGCACATATGAATGCATGTATTTATTAAATTAACTAGCATTGTAATGAATCGGTGCCATAACATACAGTGACAAGTAAATCATCAGTTGTCGCAGGTAGGTGAAAATGTTTACATGTTGAATATTTCATGTGACTCATTGGTGTACCACTTGAAACTTGTGTTAATGGCTTTGAATATTAATTTTATTTTGAAGCAACCCACCCTCTTGAATTATTCATGCAATTTGTTCATTTTTACAAACCCACTGAGACCAAAATGCATGCAGTTATTTAATAAAGACAGGTCACTCATTAAAATTAAATTATCGATTATTACCTGCCGCATTTAAAGTTCCAGTACAAATGCACACAATATAAAGCGCAAAGTGTTTCAATATTTTTACAGTAAATGTCACATATTATAAATTATATCTCAGAAAACTGAAAACCCGAAACCCAAAACTAGTTATACCCCCAATGATCACATCTTACAATTTACTTTCAAACTTCAGGCATGCCTTCCTACATTGTTCTTGTATTTTTTAATTGTCCCAAGGTTACCAACATAGATAAATCACAGCACAAAACCTTTTTTTTTAAAATTTCAAACCCACCATAAAAATGCACGAGTACTGGCTTTAAAGTAACAAAGGGAAACAAGTGCCCAGGAGATGAAATGAAGGATTATGCTTTGATATCAAAACATTTGCCGCATACTGTGGCCATAATAATCCAGAGGGTGTTCATTTATTGCCTAATCACTTATTAGTGGCAGGAGACATGAGCCAGGACACTTGCCAGAAATAATAGGCAGCATTTTGAAGGTCATTAAAAGGTACTGTGCCCTCCTCAGTGCAGGGAAGCCACTTGTCAAAAGGCCGTGCCAAACGCTTGCCGATTAACAATGCCACGGAGCTTCTGCTTGTATCTGCGGCGCCCAGCAAAGCCAAGGTGGCATCATTTGTCACTGGGTACGCTGAGGCCATCTGTGGCACAGACTGACAAATGTCTCTCTCTTTTGTCATAAGGACACATGGCTTACAAGTTGTGAATTAATGCTCCCCCACTTTACGACACATTTATTTGTCACCTAGGTATTTATCCCGCGTGCGGCCCTGCATCGCTCACGCTGTGTTCACCATCTCTGACCACACCGAGCACAGTCCCTTTCTCCAGAAAGAGGAGTTATTAATGTGAATCAGGTTCCTCTCTAAAGCTGTGTAGTTCATGTAGTCAGATAATACATTTTACATCTATCTAAAAGCCAAGAGCTGTGAGTCACTGAGACTATTCAGTGATTAACGCAATGATTCAAGGTAATATTCCATATGCAGAGTGATAATGAAATTACTCCTTTGGACAATTTTTAGTTGCCCTCTCTGACCAGGATTAGTCTGTAGTTGAGAAATCTGGGAGACATCCATTAGAAAAAGTACGTATATCTATCCAGGTTAAACACAATGTTGCTGAAAAAGCTGTTTGGTAAATATGACCGAGAGTTATTGCCCATGGTCAGGGTCAGTAATCTTCTCCGAGATATGCTGCTCTGTCTGTGAACTACCGTAGTCCCTGGTCCTTAACCTGATAGTGGAGGAAAACATACCAATTTATTTGAAGAGGGATCTCCTGGAAAGCCATATCTCACCTTAATCATCTCGGAAAAGAGAGAGGGGAAAAAAGCCACCCAATTTTTATTATTGCATCTTTACACAGTGTATGTTCGTAGCAGTGCAAACTCTTCATCTCTAAGGCTGCTGTGCTATTCTGTGTGTCTGTGCAGCACTCGCTGTCTCATTACGGTTCTGTCTCCTTCAGCAAAACATGGATTACAGTCCTGCATCACTGTTGTCAGAAAGACAAGAGGTTTTTGTATTTTGTCGAAAAACAGATTAAAATGTTTTAAAATTCACTCAAAGTGTTGTTTTAAATTGTTTTGATGCAAATGTTTTTTTTTTGTTTAAATGACAGGTGATTAAAGTAAAATATGCACACCTCCTCTGCAAAACTGGTGTGCTCACCCGTCAATGTTTTGTGATGTAATGAGAAATGTGATATAAAAATGTCACATTACTCAAGCCTCCCACTGACGCAGGAACATTTTCCCCTCTCCGTACAATACAATTTCATTTGCATTTATTTGATTCGGTTGGTCATCAGAAGACCTTATTATGTTTAAACAATTTTTTTTATCCTGTCGCCTCATACCATCTGTGAGAGCTCTTAAGGTGAGTATTTCAAATTACATAAATCCATTTTTTTATTGACAAGACTGAGAGTTTCAACATTGTAAATTCCAGAACTAACAGTCAGATCAGTTCATGAACCTTTGCTCTTCTTACTGTGTTCCCTGGGGATTGCTCAGAGTTGGCGACTCCCAAACCAACAGACACCCTATGAACCCTGTTAGCACCAAGCAAGCCACGTGCTACCATCTAAGACCCGCAATTTCTCAACCTCAAACAACACTTCCTTGACCCTGATTTGGTCAAACAGTCAGGAGACCGCCTTGCTGGAAATCTGAAGGTGGACTATCCAGCATTAATGAGGCAAACAAGACTAAATATCTGTGTATTACAAGTAAGCACTTTAGCCTGGTCAGGGTCATGATGATCTGGAGCCTGTTTCAGAATCACTCAGCACTAGGCTATAAAACCACACCCTGGATGCGATACCAATCCTTTGCAGTGTGGCCACACACACACACACACAATTGACAAGTTAAAGTGACCAATTAACTTGAAACACATGTCTTTGGACTCCAGGAGGAAACCCATACAGACACTGGGAACATGCAAACTCCACACAGACTGAGCTGAATTTGCACCCATGTTCAAACAGGCCAGGTACCGTAAAGTGATGACGTCGCTTTCTGCACCACTGTGCTGCGCCTTAAGACTGAATGTGTGCGAAGTATAAAAACAATAGAATGTTAGAAATATTTACAACTTTGCTTGTGTCTTAAAACTAACCGAACGTGGGTTTAAGGAAAGATATTTTTTGAACATCCTTGCATTTGTTTTGTACACTGAAATTTTTTTGATTGTCAAATGCATTTTCACATGAATTGGGCCCACATTCTCACCAGTTCACGAATCCCTGTCTGACAATTTTCCAACTGCAATCACACCGTGAATATCCATTATCACCTTGAGTGCTTTGCAGAATCATAACTGCACAGTCTAACTTGTAATTAATATATTCTGAATTAGGCCCAATAAAAACCTTAGATTTTCTGTGAAAAACTGAAATATACTGGTGATGGACAACAGGAGCATCCTGGTGTAGACTATAAGGTCCACTGTGGCTTGGAGTTAACAAACATCTGGGACTATTGTGCAGGAACCCGGCGTTGCTCTTTCATGAGTCGCTCATCCACTTGACACAAGGTTGATACTTGTGGACACAGGTGTTGTAGGGTCTCTCCTAACAGTCTTACAGATGCTCTGCAAAGTCTGGTGATACACACTTGTAGTGAAATTTCCAACGTGTTTCAGACTGGCATCTTCCAAAATTGTATTAAATAAGCCATCGAGGCTACTTACATTTTTGTTGCTTATTGAGGAAGGAAACGCATCCTGTTTTGGTTTATGAAAATACCTTCCAGTTTGAGTTTGTGAGTATGAGCTTAGATCATGCCATGACACACTTTTCTCATTACGCAAAATCACAAGTGCTAAAACGGCACCATTTTGACGAAGATACTGAAAAAAGAAGAGAATGAGCTGATGACAGCAAAGTAAATTTAACCTACATTAAATACTCTCCGTAGTGTTATGCTGAAGGGTAGAATTAAATCATTGTTTTATTTGCTTTATGCAGTCAATTTATGGAATGGTAAAGTAGTACAGCAAGGTTCTGCTAAATTTTATAACAAACACATTCAAGTAGCATACACTACATATATATAAATATATGCATTAATTTTAATGATAAAGTAGTAACTTAAGTATCTGTCTGAATAATTATGCAATAATTATGTAATATGTATTCACAGTAGGACTCTTTCATGCACAGTATAAGTGAAGCGCTTTAACAGACCGTGTGTCAGAGACCTAGAACCAAGCAGAATCAAAGCACGTTGTCCCATCACAGCAGAAGCCATCCAGGAATACCTAGGGATGACCTATATTTTAACTTTTTGACTCCAACAAATGCTAGAAATGGTAATAGTTTTGTAATAACATAGTATTCTTTTAATAAAAAAAAATACTACTACTAATAGTGCAGTTGAATATTTTGCTCTTTTTTTAGAGAAAAAATACTGTTAATTCTGATATTAAATATATTCCAGTGAAACCCTAGACATACACGAAGATGTTCGTTTCACTGCGTGGATCCACTGTCATCCACTGTGTGGATGAAAGCTTTCAAGTAACCCGGTTCAGTTTGCAGTTTGATGAAGGGAAAATTCTCTTTCTGATCAGTGAGAACAGCTGGGCCAGGATCTCCAGTGCAAACAAATAATTTCACAACCATTTTATCAAAACACGTCTCTTGTTTTTGAAAAAAAAAAACACTTATTAAAATAATTTCTCACTGACTCAGTTTCATAACATTTCAAATGCGGTGCTTTAGAGAATAATTGGTACAAATAACGTGTCTTATTTCATGATGAAAAGCTACTCCAATAGGGTCTTTCTGCACGCCTATTTTTTCAATTTTTTCCACATCTATCAAATTGTCTGTCAACTGCTTCATTTTACTTATGAGAAGCTACTTTGAATCTGTGTCTCTTTGTCTGTTATAATTTACCCACAGTGCAGCTATACTGTACATTACATTAAGTAACAGTGGACGAAAGAAAACCCTTAATCCAAAACCCTTAACACAAAATACAAGCTTGGTTATCATTAGATGTAGGTAAAGCCTGTTTTCCTATAATATTCCCAAAAAAATAACATTTGGACACAGAACTGTGCAATTTTACAACAGCATGACTGAACTTCAGTTATCCATAACGGTAAAACTTAAACACTACATGCTCCTTATAGCATTTATCATGACTTATGTAATATAATATACTTAATAAAACTCATATTACTCAAAATTGAACATTACGGTCCTACAAATTTACATTTTGAATTTGGTGTAAAACAGCGTTCACATATTAATGTATGCGGGAACCAGACACATGGACGCACCAAGGTCAGAGTGAAATACTAATGCTTTGCTACCTGAGTGTAAAGCACAGATTTACACACTGGAATCTATGCCACCTTAAAGGAGTGAAAGAGCAACCATTGTTCTTCAGTACTGTGATAACAGCAAATGGCTGCAATGCCTCTGAGCGAAAAGTATCATAGCGCATGAGATCAGATAGCAACTGTTGCCCCAAAACAGAAGCTTATATCACTTTTTTGCACATGATTACTAAAACACTAGAATCTGCAGGTTTGCAGCAAATGTCTTATAGACAATTTCGGTGGACCGTGCAGTATAAATTGGGCCTACAGTTCTACAGGAGGGAGTTTTCTCTTATTTCCTCAACCAGCAAGAGTAAAGCTGTTTTTTTTTTTTTGTTTCCAATACAGATTATTGTGCACCATTCTTGTCAAACAAATGAATTTTAAAAAATTAATTATTTAAGAAAGCAAGACAGCACTCTCATATTTAGGCTGTTTCTTCCCTGCTCTAAATAATCAGACTTTCTGAAGTGATTCAGAATAGATTTGTTTCCTTTTGGTTGCTCTTTAAATCACCTGTAAAACATTCAGAAAAGTAGCAGTTATAACACATTTTTTAAGAAGGAAAAATAAAGAAAGAGTGACACAAAATGTCCTCACTAACTCCCACCTGAGTAAAAAACAAATACCAAGTTCTCACAATTTAGCGCAATACTTAAAATAATTCCTATGGTAAAACATTTCATTTATAAATGCTTAAAGTAAAGGGGAATCCCTTTTTTAAACTCGACAAAACGGAGCCCTACAACTGTTAACTTGTCCAGTAAAGTGACATTAGTTTAACTGTTTTTCTTGCATGCGCTGTACACTGAAAAGATAGAAAGCAATTTCTTCCTTAATCCCTTTTTAGCGCATGCATTCAATGCAGACCAGGTTTTGAAAAATTCACACTTAAAGGCAGGCATGAGCGTGTGGCCCTCATTAAAAGCTTGGGAAGAATTTCCCTTTTTTTCTTAAACCTGGCATTTTTGCACAGGAGAGTTGAAACCACTTAGCACCTCAATTAAACACGACCCACCACGAGACTTTGAAAATATACTTTAAATACCACATCCTTGTCGGTTGTGAAAGTTTGCTCAGAATGTAACGGGGCTCTTGATGCGACTCTTGTCGCAGGGCATACAGCCGGATGCTTGATATGTAATGCGTTGCTGGCGCGATTTTCACTCATCAGTCAAGCCTGTTGCCGCCACCCAGAGCAGCACTTTGTTATTCCAATGAGACGCGATGAAGAGCTACACTCAGACAACCCTGGCTAAGGCCTGTAGAATGAGATTCTGCTGTTCAGAGCTGCAACCGATGGTGTGTAGTGGTGCTTGTGGATTCAATTCTTAACTATAAGTTGGTTGCAATAAATTGTGTTATGTGCGAATTTTCATGTGGAGTGGAGCGGCCGCCCGTTCAGCTAACTGTTTTCCCTCAGACTGAAGCACGGTAAAATGGTCCAGCTGCATTGCAATGAAAATGTTTTGATATTTTGCTTTTAGACTGTTAGCCTCTCTGCTGCCTATTCCACTGCTAGTTACCGAGACGTTAGGCACACTTGTGTACGTGTTTTTCCACGTATCGGTGCCTGACAGCTGAAACCTCAGAGCTATGAAGTACGTCTTTGATGATAATGGATTAATCCCCTTGCTGTTGTGACAGTTCATTTCCCAAACCCTCAGTCAGGTACTGTACATCTTTAGCATCGCCTCACGGATTCAACAAAATCAGTAAAACCCCTCCACACAGAAACTAGTCATAAAGCATAACCTATAGACCTACCTCTGCTGATTCTATGCTATTATCCACGCAACCATCATTTCATTGATCCATTGGTAATGAACACCATGATCCAGTGCAGGGTCACATTTGTCTGGAGTTTATCCTGGAAGCATAGGTCGTGAGGCAGTGTGAGGTGGTGTCCACAACGGCTGGGAAACCCACCAGTCCACGCACACTCAGTCACCCACCCACACACTCGGGGCAATTAAGTCACCAGCTTTCCTGAAACACATCTTTGGACTGTGAAAGGAAACTGAAGTGTGCAGAGGAAAGCCACCAACAGAGAGAAAATACCGATTCTATGTAGACTGTCCGATTCTTCCTTATATTATGCACATTTTTAATTCAATTTTTTCATGCCACACTAATTCACAGAACAAATTATAAGTTGCTGAAATGAGAGAATAAACATATACTAGAAAAATATGTAAAAGTGATTACTCTGAAAATAATGGCTCCGAAGATCAGTAATGATATTTTCACATGAAATATTCTGCTCTCATTACAACAGAATTATACTGCAGCACTAATCATATAAATGGAAGTCTTGAACTTCAGAAGATCCGTATCAAAAGGCTTTAATCCTAAAACACTCCTTGAAACTGATTACCGTGCTCTGGTTCTCTAAACACCATTTAGCTTTTTCCCCCAATTTAGACCCATTCTTCCATCAAAGCAGGCATGCATACTATCTATCTATCTATCTATCTATCTATCTATCTATCTGTCTATCTATCTGTCTGTGTCTTTCTATCTAGACATAATTATTTATTACAAACCCCCTCCCAAAAAAAAAATTTACTTTGTTTTTTTAAATTTACTTTACATTTTTACTTAGGAAGTCTTGTATACGATTGCAGAAATACTGCAATATGAACCATATAAATGTCAGCCGGTATCTGTTCTAAGGGATTTCCCTAAATAAAGGCTGAAGGGTTATAAAAGGCTTGACTGGTCATTTATCAATCCCATAATCCACAGTGGGAGTTTTATTCTTCCTCACTCAGGCCATATGCCCTTAGACACTGACCCTTATTGAAGCCCTTTAAATATTCAACTTACCACTCGCCGTCTAACATATTATTCTTATCTGAACACACTTGAATCGAGTGACATTTTGCAGGTTATGTGGGTGCACTGGCAAAGCACACGAGGTTTTGGAATTACGCTCAGAATTATATTGTCAGACAGAGTTTAAAGGTGGCACGGAGGTTAATGGGTTAGCGGGTTAGTTAAGTTCCATGCCTCTAGGATGCGTTGCTAAGACTGGTTGACTATTGGGCATATTTCAGTTGTTACACTGAAACAGACAGCGTTAGACAGCACGGCGTCTGGTTTGGAGCAGGCTTGTCCTCAGCTGCCCCCTGTGGTCCTGAGGACAGTTTCTAGCTTCTACTACAGATGACTCGTTGTGATGTGTCCCTAGAAATGGTTGCATTGCAGCAGCCTGCTGTGTTTTGTCTAGGCTAGAAGACCAATATAGTCCTGGGCTCGACTGCTTTTTGAATATCAAATATTGCTGCTGTTTCATTATAATCCCTTGACTATACAGGTCTATTCGGTTTGACCCTTAAAGACAAAACACATCATTTAATGCAGCATTGAATGGCCTCAAGAAATTGCAGGATTCTAAACTATCATACTTTTATAATTTGAATTTTTTTTTCTTCCCTTGGTTCTTTCCTTGTCCTTGGGAGGCTCAAATAGAGGTGCATGAGAAACGGATGATTTTTTTTCTTTTCCAAACACCTCTCAAAATAAAT
Organism: Arapaima gigas; assembly: GCA_900497675.1. NCBI lineage: Eukaryota > Metazoa > Chordata > Actinopteri > Osteoglossiformes > Osteoglossidae > Arapaima > Arapaima gigas. The sequence goes on along the minus strand of UFQX01000858.1, from coordinate 148,417 downwards.
AAATCACCACCCTCGAGTGTTCCATTTGCTGTGACTACTCATGGACAAGCGAGTCACTTCCATATTTAATCCTAAATTCTGCATTTCTGTCACTTCCTGCCATGTCTTTTGTTTCCATCCACCGACACGACAATTGTATATCGCGTGTTGTGACGAAACAGGACTGCCGCACGTGCCGTGTGCAAAAACTGTAGATCGATCGAGTTCCCGTGTGTTAGTTAGAAGTTGTGATTAAACCCTAATTCAGACGTGGAATCTTGTGTATTCGCCTTTCATTAGGACCAGTGAAGGTGGGGAGACAGAGAACTCCAGGCAGATGGAGGTGGCTTATGTCTCCTCCAAATCATGCTGAGAGGAATCCAGGAATTCAGCCAATATGTTAGATCCACAAACACACAGCCGAAAATCTCGCACACCCTGCAACTGCCAGTGATAATGTAGAGCTGGAAGGGAAAACACTCCATTTTCTATAATTAGCATCATTCTGTGAAGCAACAGTGACTCGATGAGACAAAAACGGATCTTAAACTTCCCGAGGAAAGAGAACATTTTTCCAATGGATCTTTTTAACATTTTCATGCCTACTTCCAGTAATCCGTATTTAAAAAAATAGATTGTCTACAGAACAAGAGTGTGAAACCCCTGTCTTCTTTTGCAGACAGAACAAGCGCCCATAAGTCTGTTGTTTTTTGCTGAAAATTTTATCCCTTTGATTATCCATTGTGGCTGTGGCTCATGCTGTGAGGTGAAGTTCAACGCGCTTGCAGGCCTCTGGATGCCCATCACCTGCTTGGAAGTCATTGTGATCATGGTCAAGAGCTGCTGTGAGATGGCCTTAAGGTTTCCAGTGTGTTTCGCTCTTGGTGGAAATCCAATCTTCTGATCAAAAGGGAGCAATACCCCTTACCAAGAGAAGACACCACATGACCACTGTTCTAATCTGACATGTACACTTCACTAATACCATTTTTACTGTTTTCCAAACCAAACCAAACCAAACCAAACCCCATGCTATCTGTTGCAACGAATAAATAAATGATGCTTAAAATGAGGGCTATGCATGGAGAAGCATTATTCTTTGTGCAGACACCGAAGGCAACCTTAAAACCGCAATATGAGTTTAAAATGGGAAAACATGTTTTTTATGTCATTCACCAGTTTAACATCATTTAACATTAAAGTGGTGATATGAAAACTCTTTTGCCACAGCTGTTGAATTTGGCCTTTGCAGAAATAAAGTAAAGTGAAACATAGTATTTCTTTGTGTTATAGACTGTTAATCTGGAAGTGGGACAAAATTTATATTTTCCTGTCAGTGTGCTACTAATGGACAGCACGAATGTAAGTCTGAATCAATACAAAGTTTACGTGTTTACCCCCGTTTGCAACGTTTTCTTCCAGGTGCTCTGGTTTCCTCCCACAGACCAAAAAGATGCATTTCACATGAACTCGTGGCTTTTAATTGTCTGTTATGTGGGAGTGACTGTGTGTCGCTGTCCTGCGATGGCTTCCGTCTCAGACTGACCACCCCTCCCCACCTGAGTGACAGCATCTTTGATTCATGATGCCAGCTTCTCTTAAATTACAAGAAAAAATAAATAAGTATTTCTTGAGCAGTGAAAGTGGTAATGTATGAATATTAATATATCTCTAGACTCCTGTCCCGCACCCTTAAATATGTAGCTGTGCAAATTTAGTGAATCTGTGATCTTTTCAGAGGAACTAAGTACCTCTGAGCTCCTAATCATTTTAAATTTTAAATCATGAGAAAGTTAACATTTTCAACCACTTTAATTTAGATGTTACTGTCTCTATTCCAATGCTGTATATGTGGTTATTAATCATAACCAAATCCCAGTTTCTTTTAGAGAAGCAAACTATGAAGGAAAACAGAAAAAATGGTAATTAAGCTGTACTGAATAACCTGCTTGATCTGTCAGTGTTCATGGCTTTTCTGTTGCATTCGCTTTTGCTTTTACATGTCGTATTATTTAAACATCAGTGTTTATTGTCGGACTCAAATCCCCCATTTCTGTCATCCGTACACTGATACATAAGCCAAGAAGCTGAGACATACTCTAGAATGGGGAAGGGAGAAAAAATACAATAACTATGCTTTATTTCATTATATGTGCACACCTATAATGTCGGCTTACATTTTATAACAGCTTGCAGATATGGAGACTTAGAATATGCCACTTTACAACAACAAACGCACCGAGAAGTCTGTCATCATCTGACTTAATGCTGTCTTTGGATCTGTTGTTATAAAATGCTGCAGTTTAAAAATATACAGTATTCCCTAGGTACTCGAATCTAATTCATCCCTGAAGACGCGTTGAGTGCCAAAATTGCGGATACTGAGTGCTTGTTTCCCAAAAATTTAAATGTCAAGATCAGGCGTAAGTAAAAATATGCTCTCAGACCGTTAGTTAAATAAATAGTATTTAAAAAATGAAATGTACAATAAATGCGGTGACTGTGCAAACAAATTCAGAAAAAGCGAAAGCAGTGAAAAAACCTGATAGTACATCAACACATCTGGCTTCGGAGAGATTTGTATCAGGATACATTTTTTTACAATACATACAGTTTTTTTTAAATTACAGTTCACAATATGGTACTGTAAAGTTTGTTAAATTTACTTTGTTTTTTATTCATGTTTAGATTTTCTTATTATGAATAAGCTTTGGACAAATATTTGTTGAAAATTTGTAAAAATAGTAAAAGTTTCCATTTTGATACCAGTGGTTAGGTATTGATTTTCATTATATGTATGACTTTTTTCTCAAACTACAATATAACATACAACATTCCATAAGAACCACATAGCAAAAATCCTACAAAGGGAAAAAAAAAATGAATAAAACAAATGCAATCAAACCTCTCAAAAAAATCCAAATACTAACTGTACTAGCAATATAGGAGAATTTCTACAAATGGTTACTTAGTTTGTAGTTTAACATCCAGTGTATTTATGTGCAGCATTTAATTTTTGCATTCATAATACTCAATATTTTTGCTGCATGTAGTTCCTGCTATTTTATGCGTATAGCATTCACTGACATTCTAAACAATGGACAACAGATGGTGGGACATCAACTGACGTAATACATGTGTATACATACAATATATATTGACTCAATTTCTTCACAGAAACACAAGAAAAACAATGGCTCTTATAAAGATTCTGCTGGACTGAGGAAAGACAGAGTGCTTTCATTAATTCTATTTGTTTCTGTAAAGCCAGATTATACTGTGACCTTTACTGAAGCCATCCCGGTTCATCGTTTTTAATCATTATGCAAGAGTCAGATAAAATCTAGGCTGGCACCTAGGTCTTCTGGGGGCAATTAGACAATAAGTGAATTTGCTGAAACTCTTTCAAGCTCTTCTATTGTGTCCCAGTGTGAGAGGAAAACACACAAAAGCAGACACAAAAAACTGACATTTGGACACTAGCAAGACCTGTTACAAGCATACGGTAGCTTAACTGGTTTAAACAGTACCAACACCACAGTTACACTTATGGATGTAGCTTTGATTTTTTTGATCTTTTGTCAGGACATAGAAAGCACTGAAACTTGGGAATCAGGTAAAGACTAGATGCCAAAGACTAGATGTCGTAGTAAGTAGATGTCGGCATGGCGAGGATCAGAAAGTTAGATAAGACCTTATTGTAGTTTTGCTGCGTTCATAAGTTGACAACTTATAATCTTTGTGCATTTTATGCAAAGCAGTGCTGAAGAAAAAATTCATTTTTTAATCAGAATGAGATAAATTGCACATTTCAGCAGATGCACTTATGTATTATTTACACACAGCCACTAAAATGGTCTGCTGGATAATTTTTGAAGCTGCCAACTCAGACATGCAAAGAATCTGAAAAAAATTAATGTTTTCCCCAAGTCTGAACTCCACAGGTGTCTGGAACTGGTGCCTGAGCTGCATAAGAGGAGTTTGCATATTCCTGTTTGCTCTTAAATTCTTGCTTTCCATCTTAAAGGGTGCAAGAAGTTTGATACCCAGACCTTTAAATTTAGGGTAGAACTGCAGCGCAGATGGGGGTTTGAATCCAGCTCACTGTGTGTTGCGTTTGCATGTTGTCCCTATATCAGTGTAGCTTTCTTCCAGCTGTCCAAATGTATGTATGTTCTGTGTGTGTGTGTGTGTGTGTGTGTGTGTGTGTGTGAATGCATGTAAGATCTCCCTGCAATGGACAGATGTCCCTTCCAGGGTGCACTCTGCTTGGTGCCCTGTGTTGCCGAGATAGAATTTAGACTACAGAAACTCAGCATTGGACAAGTGGTTATTGATAACGGATGGATGAATTGACCTTTAAATTTACATGGTGAGGAAAACGAATCAAAATAAATAAAATTTTTCAAAAAAGCTGCTGTAAATTAGATTGCTGGATCGCAGTAGAAGGTGATCACCTACTTCCAAAGCACTTATGCTAATTACACACAAATGACCTCCTTATAAAAATCAATATTTATTAGCAGAATTTAGATGGGAAGGAACTGATGTACAGTGCAACACAAACTATTTTGCACAAATTTGTATGAATACTGTATATTAATCATCGTTGTTATTCAAATGTGGTGTTCTAATTTATTTGTGGCCCACCAGTTACAGCTCTTTTATGTTCTTTAATTGTTCATGGGAAATGAAACATAATTAATGCCAGTCACAATATTTAAATTGCCACGAAATATCTTAGACATATTTACAAATGATAGCAGACAGAAGCAACTCTTATTTCTTTTTTTTTTTTTTTTTTACTAAAAGCTCCTTGGAGAAAAAAGAAGTAAATATAATGAACTAACAAGGAAACAGCAGAAGGATTCATGCCACCTCGCTAATTATTTTAAGAGGATTTTTTTTTTTAAAGACTTCAGCGTTGTGTGATCCATTCTAAAACTTATATTGTCTCACGCTGATGTGGCATATTGCAAAAATTTGTTCCAATAAGATGAAAAGACTGGTAAAGACTAGACGTGGCAAATCTCTTAACACTTGAAATCAAAGCGTGACACACCTTAGCATGGTACATGGCCTTATTAATGCAGGGTTAATTGACTCCACCAGAAAACCGGTCACCAGCACAGATGCTGCAGTATGAGCCAAGAGCAACAAACTACAGATGTATGTAACACAATGAGATAGCTGTTGGGCCTCACTAGGGCTGTTTAGTCACCAAATAAAGTGTGGAAATGAAGAATTAATCTGTCATCCTCAGAGATGCCATGTGTCCATCATCTCCGGAGAAGAAGCTATTCTGTCAACATTTTGTAGCATACATTCACTGGTTTATCGAAGGTCCGAAAATGCCCTTGACAATGGGGAATTATGGGACAAGCTGCAGCAACATGGGGGTGTGTTTGGTCATCTCTAGGGTAAAGGCATGTAGGCTGATACACAAGCCAAATTTATTCCACCAAAAAAGTCAAGTACACAACATAATAGAATAAGGCTAATCCATCCCGGGCCTTATATTATTAATATATATATTTTGTACACTTATTATGACAAACACTGCAATTAATAAATCATTTGTTGTGGTCTATATAAGCTACTGCCTTTTATATGCTTCAGCAGCACTGCATTTAACTTGAATTATACATAGCATCAATATTGCCCAAAAAATAAATTTTAATCTCACAGTATTTTCTGTATTCTCTCTGGGAATTAAAAAAGTAATAACCTACTTTAATATATTGCTGCGGAGCCTGTTTCTGTCGATAGTGTATTTAATCCCATAGTTGATTTTTTAATTGCAAAGTTTTTCCTATTGATGCAAATTTTCATAAAGAAATAGAAATCTTGTATTGATGGAAAACTATTTTTGTTTTTTTTCTGCTTTCTATGTTGTCATGGAGCCAAAACAGCTCTCAAATTTGGACGCAAACTTACAGCTGGAGTCTTGTTCATTGCACACCTGAACAGTCTCAATATATAAACTGCTGACCTGGGCCACAAGCACAGGGTACAATACATAAGTGTTTGGCTGCACAAGCTGGTGATTTAAAAACCCTTTTGAATGTCTTAGCAATTTATAAAAATCTTACTGCAGCTACATAAATGTTTTGATTTTACCTTCCGAGGTACATTTACAAGACACTAGATTTCTAGAGGATTCTATTGGAGTTCACTGCTTATCCAACGACCATTACAGTGTTCAAATCTTTTTAGGTTTTGAGAAGATTCTGTACATTTCCCAGACAGTGGGACTGAGATCTTCTTATTTAGTCCTCATGTTACCTGGGTATTCAGGAAAATACAGCTGAGCTCAACAAATGGACCTGTGATACAGTACATGCTTTGATGTGGCTTATTGATGAACACCCTAGTGCTGAAGTGTTTTATTGTTTTCATTTCAGAGGGTCGCATTCTGTCCTTTTTCCTTTAAATTATACACATGCTCAAAACACAGAGCAACCTGCAAAACAAAGGGGGGGGCATCTTATTTACACAATTACAAACAGATTCCAGTTATCTTCTGTTAATATTGATGTATATAAATAATGCCTTCAACTACTGCAAAAATAACTTCTACAAGTATATGATCAACTGCAATCTCAGGTAGAACAAGCAAATTAAAAGAGATTAATAGATTTATATAAATGTAGGAAACATTCTGAAATGAGGACTGCGTGTCAGTAAGCAGTCAGTGAATAAGTCGGTAGGTAACAATGGTTAAAGCCGTCACCTTGCAATCAGAACATCACAGGTTTAAATCTCTCCCTGTGCCATAATGCTCTTGAAGAAGCCACTTATTATTCACTGCTACACTACAAATATCCTGCTGTACAAATGTATAAAGCATTGTAAGTAGGTTAGTGTGAAAACCAAACATTGAACGTTGCCGTAGACAAAGCTGTGTCTACGGCAACCTGCCTTAATACTTTGGCTTCTTTGACACCGCTGTGGCTCAAATTGTTGCATAATATAAAACAAACAGAGTGCGGGGATCTCCAGCAATGAGAAGCCAACAATAGCAACAGAGGAAATTCAGAAGTAAATCAGGGGCCGCATCATAAAACATAACAAATTAAGAACCAGGTTATGTAGCTACGGAAGAAAAATTGTCGCCGATAATTACTGTGAAATGATTTATACTTCCACAGTTTTTTTTTTTCCTTGTTTTTTGGCTTTGCTGTAGTTAATACTTTTTTAGGGTTTTTTATAGTCATATATTATGCATTGCTCACATATACATGCACGTAGGACTGGCTCATTATTTATGGCATTTGCAAATACAGTGCTGTAAATGTATTCTGCCTTTCTGCTTTTATATGGAACACTGATTTGCCTTGATACACACACAGAAATGATGTGCCACACATCATCGAATGACTTTTGTTCATTCACAGTTCTTCCTATTCAGGCCTGTCTACAACACTAATTCACATTTCAAAGAACCTGAGTTAAGACCTTTGAAACAAGCCATTAACAAGCACACCCATGAACCTTGCATCTGTATGTCACAGGCATTCTCTTTTTCAGGTGCTTCAAAGCTAATTTTTAAAACCTATTTATGAGAAATTCCTATGTAGAATTATGTATTCTATGGTCAAGAACCATGTTCAAAGGTAAAAAACCAGAGTCATTCCTGGGCTTGTACTGGCAAATTGCAGTTCCTTCACTGCAAAATTACCTCCTTCTGTGACTTAAACAAGATACTGACCTATTATTACTGTTCAGCTAAGTTAGTGGAAGGACGCATTTAAATCCTCACACACACACACACACACACACACACACACACACACACACACACACACACACACACTCAGCTCCTCTTTCGTTATGTATAAAATGTTTAACACATGGATGATACATGTATGTCATTTACCCATCAAACCCCTTAACTTTTAGGTCTGGTTAAAGACCCAAGTAAGTTTTTTCTGTGTGTCGTTTTATACCGCCTTTCTGCATGGTCCACATGCTCAGTTGGAGGCGAATGGGAAAACTCATTGCTGGGGATGGTTGTAATTACTTGGATTGGATAAATCACTGTATGTTAAAATATAATTTTAAATAAGTGTCAGGTTTAGAAATAATTCAATAAAGTTACTTTTTAAATTATGATTTTTAAGGTTTAGAAACACTATCTGTGGCCACAACTTCAATATTTATTTATAATTAGAAAAAAATATATAATATTTGTATATCTTTTCAATAATTTGAATCGGCTGTGCCAGCAAAAATATGGCAAGTAAAATAAATAGAACACAAAGAGGCAGGTTTCCATAATAAACTGCTTGCAATCATTTGGGTAATTTTTACTGTCTCTTTTCAGGGAAAACACCTTCAGCAAAGGTACTACAGCAGGAAGAAAGATTCAAAGTCATGTTATTTGATTGAACCACAACATCTTTAACAATTACACTTGCCCACAAGAACAGTTCAAAAATTAATTTGCCATTTTAGCTGACACCTCTGTACAAAGCATTTTAAAACTGTTTATCCATTCATAAAACAGGGAATTTATATTGGAGGAGTTCAGGGTAAACTGTACAAACTAATTTTTTTTCTTTACTTGAGCCCAATTGATTTTTTGGGATTTCTTCTGGACTGCTGCAACCCTGGCTGGGATAAAGTGGGTAATGATAATGGAGGGATGGATGGAAGGATGGGTGTAAGTAACAGAGTCAAGGTAACTCATCACTACCTATCTTTTTGCAATAGTAATGAGTATTGGTATCTCTGCAGGTACATGTTCTTTTTCACTGGTCTGAAAAAAATCCTGTCAATTTTTTATTTTACCACAGACAAAAAACACCTTTACCTGCAACATTTCTATAATGCGTGAAATGTTTTTGTGCTGAAAATGTGAAATATTTTGGACAAAGTTTAAGATTCCCATATGCACTAATGTTGGTGTTTCTATATAGTGTACATGGCAATTGTTAAGTGATACTTTTAATTAAAAAAAAAGACAACAAAGCTACGTAAAATTGCATTTTAGAACATAATAGTCAATAGTAAATATCGTTCAAGTTGTAAAGGTATCGCATAGGAGAGGAGGTAATAATAGATCCCAACGAAATGCCTGTGCCAGAGCAGGTTTGCCACGTGTTCTGTATGTCACTCCATTTCAGCAATACTTTCTTTAATTATGTGCTATATTTTACATTGATGGACAGTTATTGGGTTCTGTTTCTTACAGGTTTTGTTTGCGCATGTAGGAGGTAACCATTTCTTTGTCACATTCTTTTTATAATTCTTTCTTTGAACAGGGAACATTTTGGTATTGTAAATACCAATAAATAAAAATAAATTTTTTATATTTGTATATATGCAGTCCTCTGACACTGTAGACCTTGCATTCTATGAAGTGACAAAAGAAACATGTCGGAAACCATGTCTGACCGTTTGTTTTTTTTTTTTTGTTTACTGTCTATATCTGCTAGACCAGTGCTAGTTTGTGGTCATCTGGAGACCTGAGGCGTACGTAGGTCACGGGGCTAGACAGAGAAAATGCTGGATGGGACACCAGACCATCGCAAGGGACTCACACACACTTATCCACTTGCACGCACACAAAAAGCAATTTAGAAGCAACACTGGATGGTGAGGAAACCAAAGCACCTAAATGACACCTAAGGAAATGGGGGAGAACAAACTGACGGTCGGGAGTGGTCCTACTCACGGTTCCACTGTGTCACCCTTATTATTATAGCATTTTCTTCTCTAAATATGTAAATGATTTTAGCACAAAGTCTTGTAAGACTCTAGGCATATATGGTGCAAAATTACAGTGTACATTAATAGCACATAGCAGTACAGGTATCACATAACACATATAACACGTTTACTGTTTAAAGATGCTAATTTTCAGTCAAATATTGTATATCTATTTGTTAATATTTTATGAATTGATTTACTTAACATACACACTGAAAGAAAAATCATCTTTCCATAAATGAAGGACTTTTAGATATGGAATCTACAGTGCTGCTCAGGAACACTAGAAAAGCTTTGAAGCAGATGGTTCTCATCTGGTTTTAAAATTTTCCTTCTGCATCCCTTGAATTGCTTTTTACACAGCACAACGTTTCAGTACACAAGATCCTTAAAGTGGGATGTATCTGTTTCTCCTGTAATGCCACGCACAAATACAGGCAAACAAAAAAAGCAGTTTCTTCAAAGTTAAGCATTTAATAACAACTATCAAAGAACAATAAACTGGTGCAATAAACATTTTGGCAGCACAGCATACAAATAACTGCATCTTCACCCCTGCTTAATATAAGAATTCCCGAAAGCAAGAAATGCACAGAGTACAGTTGTATTTGTTTACTTACAAGTGTTGTGCAGTAGACTTTATCTCAGAGCATCCACCAGAGTTTTTTACAGATCTTACAGTATATATTGCAGTGTTTTTATATATATATATATATATATATATATATATATATATATATCACCTTATTAATAAAACTTATTGTTAAACATTTAATGAACTTTTTAAGTCTTTTGTTTGTTTGAACAGCAGCCTCCTCTTGATGGGAGTCAGATGATGAGGCATCAGCTATATGTAGCCCACTGTCCAGGCACAGAGCAGAGTCCTGTGTCAGCCTTGCAGAGTGTCCACTGCAGGGGTGGTCTGCACTCAGAGGGGCTCAAGGTAGGCTGGCCCCTATTGCCCGCAGCTACTTGGCCAAACCTGCTTCAAGTGTTCTGTGTGAGAGATTGTTTTCTCTTACAGGACACGTGATGTAAAATAAGAGATCCACTCTGCAATTTGAAAATATCAACAAGCTCTTGTGTCTCAGAAATTGGTCAAATGAACAGTAAAACTGATGAGTGGATTAATGACAGATATTTGTCAGAAAAAAATATCTGAACATTTGTCCTTGTTGCCTTTTGTTATGGTTTATTTTCAAACTTGACAATGTATAGCAGTGTTCAGCTGATGAGAATTTATCAGCTGCTTTCTGTTGGATACCTGGATATGGTCACTAAAGATAAGCAAAGTTGAAGTTTAATGATTTGATTCAAAAATAACAGTCAGCTTCTGTAGACTCCTCTAATTTGTCATGGATGTCTTCATATCAGATCTAATCACATCAAGCATTAATATTGTTTACTTATATGGATGAACTTTATATGGATTTTAATTTTTCTCAGTCGTGTTCATCAACATTGATATCATTTAAAATAGAAGGCATTACATGTATGATAAATTGGGAATAAAAAATTAAATTGGTTGATGGCACTAATATCCATTCATCATCAGCAACCGTTTAATCCTGAGCAGGGTCATGGCAGTCCAGAGCCTATCCTTGAATCATATGAAACTACCCCTGGATAGGATGACAGACTATCAAAGGGTGCCCACACACAATTATACGGGGCTCTTTGCTGTGCCGTCCTTGTTTAACACACACACACACACACACACACACACACACAAAATGAGAGTGATCAACTACCTCCACATGTTTGTTGGTTGTGGGAGGAAACCAGAGCACCCAGAGGAAACCATCCAAACAAAGGTGGAAAACATGGAAACTCCACACAGACTGAGCTGAATTCAACCTGAAACCTGAACGACCCATGTCAGGTGCTGTGATGCCAGAGAACTACTATATACAGGTACACAATTTGAGTTACCCGGCACTGCCTGCTTCTGAAAGTGGAAAGATAAATAGTAAGAACACATTATATCCCCCGAAACTGCATTACCCTTAGAGTGGTGCATTTAGTAAATAAGTACTGTTACTGTTGTCCAACAGGCAGAAGCCACAGAGAGTGACATGCAGGTCATAGTCCAGAGGAAAAGGTGGAAAGGAGAAAGTAGTAGCAAAATATTTACATCAACCTTTTTATCTTTATGTTAATGTGTCCAGTGCTGGGTGTGTCATGCCTGATATCTTATGCCGCCTTTACTTAGAATAAGAAGCACCTCTGTGTTAAATTTCAAGTTTCTGGGGAAAACACTTGCGCATGAAGAACAATCAAACAGACAAGCAAACAAACAAACAGACAGAGATTTATCTATAGCTGTATATGTTATCTATATCTATAGATGCTTTATATGTATATATATGTATATGCATGTATATGTACATAAACACTGCAATATACACTGCAGTTTTTTCGAGGTACATTTTCTCATTCAATCAGAATCGCCCTTGTCTGGAGCATAACTTTAACCAAGAAACTTCTGCAGAACAGAAACATATTAAAATGATCATTTTAAGCTTTGCAATGATGTTCGCCATGAATCCTGCCCTCGGAGGGCCCCCTCCAGTCAAAAACAAGTCTGAGACTTACAGAGCATCTTTGCCCAGAGGCAGCTGACACTACAAAGGCACACCCACACCCCCACCCACCAGTCTGGGGGGGAGGCGCAAGTGGAGGTATGAAAAGACTTCACCATGCAGTGAAGACGGAAGCCATCCACCCCCTGAGTCAGCGATGACATGCTGGCACAATTAAATTCTTCTCGATAAGTTGAACGTAGTTAACGTTTCGACTGGCGCGGCTTGTTTTTACTATATTATGCATTTCCTCACTTTGTACCTTTAAAATAAGTTTTCAGTCTATCAATATCCAACTTTTAAATAAACCGCATGCTAAATAGAATGATTTTTCTAATGTGACTCACCTAGAATACTTTTTTTGAATAGGGAGATATTTACTGGAGCAGTTGAAGTTAGGGGCCATTATCAGGGATGCAGCAGCAGATTATTTCTTGGGATTTGGTTTGATTAACTTTGTGAGTAATATGTGACTAACAGGGTGCAGCTTAAATTTCCCATTATGGTGAAAGACACAAACTGTTAGTCACATTTGTGTTCACAGCCTCTGCTTTGCTGCACCAGCTGCAAATGGATGCAGAAAGTGCTGTAATAAATTAGACGGCGTATGCCGATTTTCCCCCTAACATGTCACTTGTGGCTCCGAATTTAGAGTACTTAGTCACGCATCATTTTTACCTTTGTGTATTCAAGTTGTGTATTTTCATTAAAAGCAACTGCAAAGCCTTATATAATGGCCATAGGTGCTTGTGATGTAAACCTTTTTGATATACTCAAAAGCTAAAATAAGCTAATAGGGACACTGTGCTGCCCTGGCTTTGCAATAGTCTGACTGAATGCCCTGGGCTCCATGCAGTATTAAAAAAATAATCGAGAGAAATGTCCTTTAAAATCGCTGCAAGGAATTTCTGCCTGTCATCTTATTTTTGTCACGTACTTGTCCAGGGTTTGAGGGCTTGAAATGCAGTACCTGGAACATGAGCGAGAGCCTCAAAATGTGTCATGTAGAATCAGAAGGAAAGTGCAAGGCTCACATTCACACACTGTTGCTGCTTCAGTGCCGTGTTGGTCATGTTAGTGCAGCAAATAAAGTTGTTCATTTTCAATATGTTGAGCCATCAAATATAAATAAGGCACCGGGACAAAAATGTCTCAATAACAAACACACAGCCAGCTGAACCTGTACTGCTTGTGAGGATATCATAGTATTAAATTCTTAGGTTTTTTTGCATGAGCTTTCTTATGTTATATTTTAGGACATGCTTCATAACTGCTGAACTATGAGGAAGCTACAAACCGTCGTCATTTAGAGTGGTTATTCTGCACTTTACCAGTTTTTACCAGTAGCTAACAAAAAATTGGGAAAACTCTTGTGGTTTACTGTACTTTATCAGTCTATTTCACACAGGTGCGCATTATGACGCATAAAGGGTAGCGTAGTGATAGCGCTGAAGGTTTCTGGGTCGAATATGTTTCAGGAAGGTTCTTAAACTGTTTAGTAACATTGCACTAAGCATTTAATAAAGATGTTAGCCAAATAAAAATATGATGCCTGCCTTGTGTATGTTGTAACACTTTTGACGTTTGCATATTCTGCTGAAACGTGTTTATTCCACATGCTGTAAAAGATCATTATTTACAGGCAGGGTTATAAATGGCTCCATTGCATGAAGTTGTCCAAGTGAGTTTGAAAATGTTATTGGGAAGCTATTAAATGTTAATGATTGTCCTACATTTTGTATTTCATTTCTGTGTAAGCCAGTTGTTTTGCAGACAATATTACTTGTCGAATTCTTATTTTACAAAGCGACCCAATGCAGGTTTTGCAGTCTTCATTAAATAGGCGACAGCTGTGGCACAGTTTTCCAAATCCCCCCTGTCAGAAAGCCTAGTGTTAACCCACAGACTGTTTTCTTCTGCAAATATACAGTGCTATAGCTCATCTTTCTACACCATGTGCCAAATCTTCCCAACAAAATTTTGAAAGAATTATGAGCACCGAAAAGTATAGTTATTCAAAGTTATTTATTTAAAAAATTAGATAGTTCTGGGAAAATCATCATTTGATACTGAAAGCACTTAAATTTTGCATGTTTCTTTAAAATGCAGCTTTGTCTTACTGCACCGCATGTTTAAATTTCATGCAGCAACAAAATCAAAAAATGTTCACTTTTTTCCTCTAAGTTTTTATTATTTCTTTATCATAAAAATAATGATTCCATAAAATGAATTTCTCCTCTTCTCACAGTGGAATTCTCAGCATTAACTTAGTTCCAGCCAAGTTAAAGGTTTCCAGATCTAACACTGGCAATGTATGTATAGTAAAAAGCGTAAATAAAAAATAAATAAATAAATAAATAAATAAATAAATAAATAAATGTATATGTCCACTCACTATATATATCTATCTGTGTGTGTGTTTGTATACATATATGTAAACATTTATTTAAATAAATAAATCTAGTCACTATTAAATTTTACAGCAATCCATATTATATTATCCATATGTACTTTTGTTAACTTCTTCGAAACATTTACACAAGTAATGATACACCTGCATTGATGGTCACAAGGGACAGAAAAGACAGTGATCCGAGGTATCAGCAGAAAAAAAAGGAAGCGGAACAGACAGTTTATTAACTAGATTGAAAGGTACTTCTTGACAGTTCTGGTTGCAGGGCTCAGTAGAGTAGGTTCTGCACTCCCACTGTCACTGCTACTGCATCCTGTGAGGGGGAGAAGACACTGCAGTTAACTGTCTCCATATGAGTGACTCCACATGTAGATCAGCTTGGCCCTTCTTATCCCTGCTTGGATGAGGATGATGAACAGCAGCTCTGTGCAATTTGGACAGTTCCTCAAGTGCTGACTGACAGTTAGGGCACATTTACACTGTCATTCTAAAGAGACCTACTACTCATTATTTATTTATTTTTTTTTAATACCTGACACCAATGAGATTTATTCCCCATAGTGTAAACAGCAAGCACAAAAAATTAGATTAGATTATTCAATAAAAAAACACAGAAATCTGTTTTTTTTTTCATAAGAGATATATGTTGTTTTGGTGTGAAGTTGTACATTTATACTTTAACAAGAAATACAAACTGAACTACACTCTTACGATATTTAATTTCCAGTGGGACAAAAAAATTAATCAGTTAAGTGTTCGTTTACATTTATTTAAGCTAACTTTTTTGTCCATAACAGCTTGTAAGGTTAAGCTTGCTGCCACCACTAACCGATTTATGTAGTTGTGTGATTTTTACTGGAGCAACCTTGGGTAAAGGCCTCAAGAGAAGCACAGCAGAACATAAAATTTAAACCAGGGATATTTGTATCAAAGGTGACAATGCTGACCACTATGTAAGCAGGTGCACTATTGTTCAGAAGAAGAAGTACTTTTGATTTTATTATTTTCCCCAGGTAATGCAAGATCTTATGGACCAGAATAATAAGCATGGGCACTTAAAATGTCTTTCTCTGTCCAAAAAATATGATTTGTCCAGATCTACTGAAGACTGATAGGTAATTTCATGTAAGCAGTGTAAAGGGCTGTGAAAAATGGCCCTCATTTCAAAAACTAGAGAAAAGTAACATCACAGGGAAAAATCTGTTCATTACATTGTATGTTTATCTTATGTCTAAAATATGTCTACTATTGCTCATTTGCATATATATAATTTAAAGCTCATGTCTATGTGAACACACAAGTCACACACTGATCATGTAATGTCATCATAAAATATAGGTTTGAACAGAAACAAGGGACTAGAATTGAGCATCAAGACCTGCTGTGTGAATGTGACCTTAAAAACATTAGGAGACAAAATCATGAACAAAGGCGAGGAATAACACCACCTAGAAAATAGCTTTTCCTCTCCTGCCACCATTACAAACTTCATGTATCATTGCATTTTAAAGAAATTTTTAAAGAAATTTTCTCCATAGAAAGAACTAGGAGGATTGTTGCACGAAATGTGAATCTGGCCAATTGGAGATTTAGAACCAATGAAGCTGTTGCTGATCTGGTATTTGGAACATTAGCCTGTACTCAGTGAAGGAAAATTGCTAAGATGTGGTAGAGCTGGCTAAGGAAAGGTGACAAGGTAGGTGGAGAGAAGGTGCTGCTGCTTCTTCGCTTCTTCAGTCTCTGCTCCTAGTATGTTTGACACACTGTGTGGGTACCCTGCAGGCATATCCATGACTAATCAGATATATGATTTTTAATATGGAATAATGAAACAGTATGCACACTTGTAAGCTTGTCACATTTTACATAATTTTACAACACAATTTTGATTACATTTGTTTAATTTAAATGGTGCTGTTTCTTCAATAGCTTCCAGCATTAAGCTACTTGCAATGACCTACCCATTTTTATAAATGGGCAAGTTTTAGGTTAGGTACCTTGGTTTGAAGGTATTAAAGTGGAAGTTAAGATTTGAGCCTGCAGCTTTTAGGTTCAAAAGAGCAGGTGTGAAGTGTGCCAGTGTTTTTAAAGATGCAAAACCAAAAAGTGCTTACATATACACTCATACAATGCATGAATTGAGAATGATCTGTCCATGGGTGGCATAGTGGTGCAGCAGGTAGTCCTGATGCTTCACAAGACCATAACACCTTTCATGTTGTGTTTTCACAGGTTTGATCCCTGCTCAGTCTGTGCAGAGTTTGGATGTTCTGTTTGTGTTTGTCTGGATTTCCTCCCATTGTCCAAAGATGCGTGCTTATAGTTGATTGATATCTTTAAATTGCCAGTTGTGTGTGTGTGTGTGTGTGTGTGTGTGTGTGTGTGTGTGTGTGTGTGT
Source organism: Arapaima gigas (assembly GCA_900497675.1). Taxonomy (NCBI): domain Eukaryota; kingdom Metazoa; phylum Chordata; class Actinopteri; order Osteoglossiformes; family Osteoglossidae; genus Arapaima; species Arapaima gigas. The sequence continues at coordinate 131,331 of UFQX01000858.1, read as the reverse complement.
GTTGCATTGGTCTCTAGAAATGGGTAAACGATTTAAGGAAGTTTAGCGTGGTATGTCAAGGACTGTATGTCACCTTGGATAAAGGTGCCAGCTACATTTTACATAGTGTTTAGTGTTTATTGTTTTGTTTTGTGTGTGTTTTGTACAAAAATGTGTGCTAAATGAATATACACTTACCGGACACTTTATTAGAAACCCCAGTACACCTGCTCGTGCAATATCTAATGAGCCAATCATGTGGCAGCAGCCCAGTGTATACAGTCGCACAGACATGGGTCACGACATTGAATATTCACATCAAACTTCAGAATTGGGGGGGGGTATCTGAGTTCCTTTGACTATGGCGAGATTGTTGGTGCTGGATGGGGTGTTTTGAGCATTTCTGAAACTGCTGCTCTTCTGGGATTTTCATGCAGTTTCTAGAGTCTACACAGTATGGTGCAACATGCATAATCATAGTTTGGTGTAAAAAGCATAAAGTCATGGACTCCACTTACCTTTTGTTAATAGTTCAGACTGGTGGTGGAGGTGAAATGATGTGAGGAATGTTTTTTGGCACACACTGGGCCCCCTAATACTAGTCAAGTGTTGTATGATGTCTACACATTCTTTTATGGCCACAATTCACTCGTCTTCTAATGGTTACTTCCAGCATGATAATGCACCATGTCACAAAGGACAAGTCATCTCACACTGGTTCTATGAATAAGACAATGAGTTCAGTGAACTTCAATGGCTTCTGCAGTCACCAGATCTGAATCCAATAGAGCACCTTTGGGCATGTAGTATAACAGCAGATTGGCAGCATGAATGTGCAGCTGACAAATGTGGAGCAATTATGTGATGCAGTTATGTGAACATGGACCAGAATGTTTCCAGAACCTTGTTGAAACCACACCATGAAGAATTTGAAGCTGTTCTGAGAGTAAAGGGGAATTCTATCCTGTTTTGCAATTGTATTCCTGATAAAACAACTAGTGAGTGTATTTGTAAAATGGGAAGAAGACTAGAAGTAGTTAAAGCTGAAGACTTGTAATGGCAAAATGTAATACAAGTATACATTGTCTGATATTGGCAAATTTCTCAGTATGTTTCCCAAAGAAACAATAAAATCTACTTGTCAATATGGGAAAAGAAAATGATTCTCTGACCCCTGTAAATGTACTAACTGCTTATTAAATTTTTGAAGTGCACACAAATGCGTTGATGCCAGTTCATACTAACTGTAGTTTCACACCCATGTTAATTCATTTTCTGAAGGCGTGGAACTGAGATGCAGAAGACTGGATCAGAAGAGTGGATCATCCAAAGGCAGCAGATCCTCTCCCTGGATGCTGTCACAATCTGGACACAGTTGCTGGTTTTGTGTATTCAGGATCAGATGTCCCAAAGTCGAATGCAGAAGAAATGAAATCTTACAATTCCACTGCCTTTTCTGCCTTGATGGTTCAGGAGGTGTCAAGGCAACCATATCCTCAGTCTTAGACTAGTTGTTGGAATGAAGTCTCTTTTGATTTCCCCACACAGCAGGGTTACTCTGATAGTCCTTGTTGAGCTGAACAAGAGAAGAAACTTTTGATTATCGATTGGATTTGGCAATCCTTCCATCACAAAAACCTGAAAGTTGAAAATAATATCTGATTTCTTAGTTTTAAACACTTCCATTAGAATCCCTATTTTGATTTTCTGTTTAATGTAGATATTTGTTTTAGAAAGTCTGACAAGAAAGACATAGGCATATAAATATATTAAAATAAACAGCAGTCTTATATAAACATCAGGTTGCATTCTGTAACTTTTGTGGATTCTGTTCATGCTATATTCTATTAATCACGGTTTGGTTACTGGTGTGGGTTGTTGTAGGTTTGGCAGTATGTTTTAAGTTGCCTTTGGTGTGTTCTGTGCATTTGTGTGTTTTTGGGAAGAAAAGCAATGGTTGGTACCATTATGCTCCATAGCAATGCATACTGTGGTGTCTCTTTTTTTAAATTCCCAGCAGACAGTTATTTCTTTACAGGTCTCGCACCTCTTCCTGCCTGGAACCCAGGGTGACCCACCCCTTTACTACGCCACTGGATAACATTGATTCTAAGTTGCTTTCTATTCATAGTAATGAACATTAGGAAAAATTCAACCAAATGAAATAAAAGAAGATATTATGAAGACTGTTCAGAAATGGATTAATTTTAAAAAAGCCCACAAAAGTTAGCAAAATGTTACAATAATGATGAAGCATCAATGTTATATTGCCTGCCAACTTCCTGGTGCTTGTGGGTTCTTAAAGAGGTTTATAAAGGTTACCTGTTCCCGTTGAGAAACTCCACATAGAGTAGGTCTATTAACATCATTATTCACTGTGGTTAAAGTCAGACACGTCTTTGAAAATGGCAGTCAAAGGGTCATTAATGTTCAAATTGGGTTATAACTGTTAAAAAAAAAAACCTTTCCATTCCAGTGTTCATCGTTAAAAAGTTCAAGATCACTGAAACAGTCACATCCGTGCCAAGGGGAATATATATATATATATATATATATATATATATATATGCATTTTGTTTTATATATCCAATAAAATATCAGGGCCTGCTGTGACAAAGGAGGTTTTACAGGAACACATAAACTGAAAGGCGTCAGTTAGAGAGTTCCCAAAACCATCTTGCTCTGTGCAACTGTAAGCATGTCATTTAATGTTGGCTGCTCGAATCCGGTGGCCTTGGCCGCCTGTAATGAAGAAAACCTTCCAGGCTCAATAAAAACAAGCTGCTTCTGACAACAAAAAGTAAAGTGGTTCTGCGAATCTGGCAATACTGAGTTTGGTGTCAATTTACCAAATGTAAAAATGTAGCTTTTTCGAATAAATGTACCTTTGACTTTCTCTAAGGTGATCCATAATGTTCTACTAGAGAACATTTTGGCAATATGTTGGCACTGCAAGGATAACAGTATTCCTAGAGTATAGTAGTAGTAGTACTAATAATAATAATAATAATAATAATAATGATGCCAGCCAGTGGCTGAGGCTTGTGAGTGTGGGTGGCAGGCATATGTTAAGCCGGTAGAGGTAGGTGCCAGAGGCTTCGTGTCAAGAACTATTACTTCTCTGCTGAGTTGGTTTGGAGTTAGAGGATGTAAGCTAAGGGAAGCGGTGAAGGAATTGTTGCTAGTAGCTGAGAGGGTTAGTCAGTGGCTGTGGTTGAGGAGAGCTCAACTAGAGTGGGGGAAGGTGGGGTAGGTGGGATAGGGCGGCTGTATAGTTACTGGGGGCTACATGGACCTTTGACCTAGTAGGCTTGGAGGGGGGTGGGTCTGGGACGCCAGGCCTCACTCCTGAGCCATCCGGAGGTGTTGTGGGCCTAAGTCAGTGAAACACCGATGAAGGATGGTGCCTACCTGATGACCCCGGTGAAGCGCTTACAAGGTGGCGTGTTAGGGTGTATAGTGTGTTAGGGTTGGAGGGGAGTAGGTGGGCAGATTGTTAGATGGGTAGGGTAGGGCTCTATGCTTCATCCCAGTGGGTAAGCACAGGATATCTGTCAACTTATCCTGTATATTCGTAATAATGCCAGCTTGATGGTGCAGAGGATAGTGCTGCTGCCTCCCAGTGTCTGGATGGTTTGGGCTGAGGTTCAAATTGAATGTCTCTGTCTATGTGTGGCGTTCCTCCTGGTGCTCTGGTTTCCTCCTGCTTTCTGAAGACATGCATTAATTTGTCACTTCAATTTGCCCACAGTGTGTGGCTGCCTTGTGAAGGAGTGGCACCGCAACCAGTGTCCAAGTTTTAGACCCAGTAATTCTGGGATTTGGCTGAAGGACAAGCAGTTAACAAAACTGAGTGAATAATAGACAGCAGTAAGAAAAAGAAGGGGAATGTTATTTAGGAGAAAGCAGTAATACACCTTTTTACTCATTGCACAAACCTGTTATCATTTAAGGAAATGCTATATTTTTCTCAGAATGCATACATGACTAAAACAAAGTATTAATATGTACAGCTACACAGGAATTTCATGCTGTTATTTCTAGGCAAACCTCTTAAAATCAGAATGTCACGGTGAGGACCATGTGCGCCACTGCAAATGTACACTTCAAATATATCACTCCATCCATCATTCAGCCAGCCTTTTTTTGTTGTTTTCTTTCCAAACTTTTTGTTGAAGAATGCGGGGGGGACTGACTTTAAATATTAAATTCAACAGCGATCAAAAATGTTATGCTCTTCAAAACAGGCCTCGAAAGCACTTGCTCTGCAAAGATGTGCCCGCGTGCTTGTCACTGTGTGTTTTCGCCAGCCGCTCGTAACGCGTCACAAGTTGTGATGCCTCCGCGCTCTGAAGCCGAGCCGTCTGCGCTGTCTAATTAACCCAACCCTAAACACGGAGACCGCGTTCGGTGTGAGGGAACTAAAGGTTTGCACAGACATAGTGATCGGTCTTCAACAGAAGGGTCCAGGCACACAGATCTTTTAGCAATAAGCTGTTCAGACCTAGAGATGTCTATACTGAACTGCTTTGGTTTTATTGTCTGAGTGACCTGGTGCTGTGGACAGGGGTCAGAATCTCAGCTGCTCACTGGGAATCACGTATTGAGCATGTTTCTGCATCACAATGAATGACTTCATTTCTCCTTGACTGCAGGAAGAAAAAAGGGACAAAACAGCAACAAAATTCAGTGACAGAGGTGCATGAAGCAGCAGGTGAAAAACAACATTCTGAGATTGGTGCTTGATGTTATTTGGATCAATGCTCAGGTGTACCCAGACATGGCTCATATCACTACTTCAAATATTGCTGCAAAATGTAATCGTATAACTGGATAATGAAAGACGTTAATGTCACGGAATGATTTCAATTACGCACAGACTATCTGTGTTTTTCTGAAACGTGATTTTTCATTCTCAAATTTCATTTTTTTTTTTTTTTTACATTTCGAAGATATGACGACCACATAAGTAATGCTCTTTTTAGCAACTCACTTGGTTTATGTTAATAGTTTTCAAAAGTTTCAGAGCAGTCTCCTGGCTACTAAAGAATTCAGTTTTTTTGTTTGCTTTTATTCTTATTAATATCAGTGTTTAAAGAAATATATATTGTATTTTTTTTTACATGAAACCCTAGACAATTGCTGAAGATCACTTAATGAAGAAAAATCACTTAACTCTTAAATGTGGGTTTGTAACAATGTGACATCAACAATTTCAACAACAATTTCTTACTTCAAGGGAAGCTTCTGGCACCTTTAATAAAAAAAGAGACAACTTTCATCAAATAATAATATTTTGCTGTATCTCTGACCTCTAGTGAAGCAAGTTTGGATCACAGGTAGTAAATAAACAATAAGGAAGGGGTATTAGCATGTTTTAGATACTGGACACATCTTAAGACTTTGTAATTATCATTATTAAAAAAAAAAAACTTTCTTACAGGAAGATACTGAACCATTTAATCACGTATTTAGGTGTTTTCATTTGTAATTAATTCGTATGAATTTTGTATTAATTCTTATAGCACAATTTCTTATATAAATGCTGTCTCTTTTTTCTAAAATTATATAGCAATTGTATTGTGTAAAATCTGCTAATGTATCATATTTAATCCTAAAATAATATACTGTAATGTCTTTAATTTACAAAATAAATAATAGAAAGCGTAAAAAACAACAACAACAACTAATTTTGGATGTTATTAACACAAAATAAAAGGTCTGTAATTGGTCTTGAAATTGGATGGGGGAGAGGACGGATGGGGTGGGGGTGGTAAGATGTCGGACGTGAAGGTGGGAGGGCAGCGATGTTGTGAAGTGATGCTCAGTAATTCTACACTTGGTTGGAGCACAGTGCAGGGGAGGGGAGAAACTTACCTGCAATGTGCTAAACAGCCTCAAAGCTGCTTTTTTATCCTCCCAGACGAAGTGCATGCACAATGCTATTGATGTCTCGCAGTGATAAATATGATAAATAAATAAAAAGAAGTGGGCTTCTCTGAGACTCCCACATCCCTCCCTAGTGATTCATCGTGTGTGTTTGGACCAGCCATAAAGAGGTTTATGTCCTCCTTAACACTGAATTTTAACTACACGGCTACAAGGACCGTGTTGGTGGATTTGATCTGCGGGCGCCTTCGGCTGAGAGCACCCGTGTGTGTCCGCCTGCAGCCCACAGACATCATAGGGGAGTGTTTGGAGTGTGTGAGGAATTGATTTCTTTAAGTCCCGAGACAATGGGAAGCCTTTTCTTTTCAGGGGATTTATTACACACAGCTCAGTGGCACCAGCAGGCCAGCTGCCTCGTGTGGCTCCTTGCCGTGGTGTCACCGCGGTTCGCCTCTCCGGAGGAAGAGACTCGCTGATGGCTGGGGTCACCTGGCAATGGCATTGAGGAACACGAATGTTCACTCACGCACTCAAATATAAACACACACTGAGGAAGAAAAAAACATGCTGGGCGTCCCAATTACCCACACAGCATTAATGTGAGTGACAAGCCATGATGGCGACCTGATGCAGCACAGCTAGCTGGTGTACGGCACCCCCCCTCCCCCCCCACGATGGGTGCAACATGGTTCCAAAGCTGTAGGGAATACCTCCACCAACAAGGGGGAGCAACACCCTCTCCTCAAATGTTTATCACATGCTATGGCAAGTATGATGTGGGGCTGGGGGGGAGGGGGGGCTTTAGAATGCACCACCCATCAGAAATAAGCGCATTAGTTGAGGAAGAGCAGGAAGGTGGGTCTATATTTTGCTAGTGCAGCCAAGGCACTCTAGCCCAGGGGCTGACTCCTTTTACAGATGCGCTAGTGTCTCTTTAACAAGCCACACCGATTCATTATCCCTTTAAAGTTTTTAGCTGGGAAATCACTCCACTTTCACTCCCACCCACCGAAAATGAATAAGTAAGTAAGTAAGTAAATAAATAAATAACTAAATAAATATATAAACGTTCTAACAAGTCAAGGGAGGCTGTCTTTGTGTTCAGTGAGCTGAAGCTATTGCATGTGTTTTGCAAATATTATTATATTTTCTCACTCTGCGTGTGCTCAGCAAACAGAAGAAACCAAGTGTACCAACCAATTCTGCTATGTTATAATATGCAGTCGTTTTATTGACAACACAGAAAACATGGCTACCGGGATGAGTTTCTGGTCCATTAAAAAAATTTTAGGGCCCATACACATTTTACATAGATCCATTACTATTACTTTTCATATATGCATTTTATTTTGAAGTTTATGGAATGTATACGTGTATTTATAACACTTATAGGGAAATGACCCGTAAATTTTTTTATTTGATTCTGAATATTGCACAAGGTTATATGTGGTCAAAGGAAATTGCTGCTGTAAAGCAAACATTTGATAATGTACTTGCCAACATGATCAAAAACAAATTACAAGGCTTTATCCAGCATTTAAAACATAATTGAACTATCATTGTACCAAGCTTTCTTTCATCAAACTGAGATCAATAATTCCTTGGAGAGAGCCCAGCAAATTATCCAGGAGATCAAGTTGTAAACTCCGGCGTGATGATTTGGGAAACACAAGCCACAAGCGTACAAAGGGCTTGGAGATAATGAAAAGTTCAGTCCAGCCCTCACATAATATCATTCCTTAGTGTCTAATCGACTTTGGACACACACACAGGAAAATACCTCAGTGGAGAAGGTGCTGCTTGTCTCCATCAGAGACTGTGGCAGAGGTCACCACCCACTTGACCAGGCTCCCTTGTGGATTCTACAGACTACAGGCAGTCCGGTCAAGTGAAATATTTAAAAAACATAGTTTGCACTGTGGCAATCATTAAATAGAAGAATTGTAAAACTGTGATGAAAAAATAACAATAACTCATTTAGCCGACTCCTCTTCAAAGCAAAGTACAGTGGGAACCATGTAATATCGAGCTGACACCTTTATCCAGGTGACTTTCAAGCACGAGATATGTTAACTCTCTACAGCCACACATTCTTACAGCAGAGAACCTAACACACATTCACTCAAACTGCAGGACATTTAGAGTGACCAATCCACCTGAAACACTTCGTTTGCTCTGTGGGAGGAAACTGGATCACATGAAGAAAACCCAACCATGAGGAGAACATGCAAACTCTACACAGACTGGGAGAAGATTGAACATCTGGCAATTTTTTTGGTGGATTTGAATTTGGCTCCGCCTCTGTGGAATGCAAGTGTATGTTCTCCCTGTTTCCTTGTGGGTTTCCTTTTGATTGTCCAGTTTCTTCGCACAGTCCAAAGACATGTGTTTCCGCTTTATTGGAAGCTGTAAACTGCATGCACTGTGTGTATTTGGATCCTACCCTACCTTGCACCACCAGGGTGGGATGTTCTTATTCCTAGCCTTGTGCCCAGTAATTCAGGGATAGGCTCTGGACTCCTGAGACCCTCACTAGGAAAAGCAGTTAATGATAATGGATGGATTAATAGTGTGAATTAACATAGTATGATAGAAAATTGATTGTGGTCAGTTACACTATGAAGAGAAAGACTTTTTGACAAGGAGGTACAGAGGAAAAACTAGTGAGTCAGCTCAAGGTCTCCGGAACGACTGTTTCACTACAGCCTTAACATCCTTCATTTTTCCTGGAGCTCCAGCACTTTTCCTCTTTTCTCCTGGAACTGACATTGCAGCAGAGAGTAGAAAGTAGCTTAGCCTGACATTCAGTTAGAAATACTTTTCAAGTGTCATTTCTTTAGTCAATTTGTTTCACTTGGTGTAAATACTTTTATTTACAATTGAAAGAAAATGAATATACGGTGATCAATAAGTATCCAAATATAATTTGTTCCTGAAAACATATTCAATAAAATTTTTTTTGAATACAGAGTCCCTACTTCCCATTATTTTAAAAGGGGGGGGGGGGTAATGTGTTCCCGGTCTATTGGGAAACACCTATATTTCACTTCAGCATGATAAAACAGTCTAAACACCAGTTACCTAATTAGAAAAAGCTTAATGTTGTCATTCATTTGCATATTTATAACATGTTGTGCAGTATGTACGGTACAGAACATTTCACGTTAGTCGCTACGTTCCACACGGGAGATGAGAGGGCGCGTGTGCAGGGAATAAATGCATATGTCAAACTAATCTGCCGCGTTGGACTTTTTGTTTGATACAACAACTTAAATTAATAAGTTTATTATATTAAAAAATTAAAAGTGTAATAAATGCAGTGACCTGGCACACATGTTTTAGGCAAAGTCAGACACAGCAAAATACACACACATATGGCTTGTACACAAGAGTTTGCAATATATGCAGTATTTTTTAATTACAATACTCTGTATCATACTGTACAGTATCTATTTGCAGATTTTTTAAATTCATTTTGATTTTTATTCACAATTTATTTTTTTTACCAAGGATAAGCTTTGGATAAAAATTTGTCATAGCAAAAGTTTCCATTTGGATACTGATATATAGGTATTCATTTTTAAAAGCCGATATAGCAAAAATTCCGATATAGAGTTTGAATACCGAGCGATTGCTGTACGTATATTTGTTTCCATTTGATGCAATAATAAGCACTCTCAGCTTTGCCTCCATGCTGAAATGTATATATGCATCATGCTAGAGTCTGTGTCAGTGCATAAAAAAGAGCTCCCTTGACATGCTATATGTCTAAAGGAAGTGATGCTCCTGGAAACCTGTTGGTCCAAATGCATCTACAGAAGGGACTGTTTAAAAGGAAAAGTTTAATGCAGTAGCATCAAGAGTACTTCTGCAAGCAAGCTTATTGTTAGCCTTCACCTTTGGTAGCTATGCATTTGTTGTTTCTGTTATTCTTTAGTTAATGCGGGAAAAGTTTTATCCGTCGTAATAATTGCATTTTAATATGATTTAGTGCAGGGTCGCAGCAGTCCAGAATCTACTCCAGGATACTGGACACTTGGTTATGAAACTAAACCCTGTATTGGACTCCAGTCTACCCCTATGAGTTGTTTTTTTTTTAAGTATATATATATTTTAATTTATTTAGCAACTGTTCCACTTAAAGTGCACCTTTGGGGAATTTTTTATTGTTATGGTACATATCCATTTGAGGACAAAACAGGACCACTGAAGTTTATCCTCTTTAGAGTAGGACATTATAAAACAAAAGAAATAATAAAAGCATGATGTGATTTCCACCATGTTTTTACCTGAACCTTCAGCAGCTTACAGAACATTTAACTTTTTACTGTCTCAGGGATCAAGTTTAGTTGCGTTCCAGTTGTTCACTTACACACTTGTTGAACACTGACTGAAATAAGCCCACTTTTTTTTCATGATACATCTGTTGACCTGTTTCCATTTTTCAGCTGTGTTCCTTTGAGTGGAAATGTCACATACATTCAGACTCTATGGGCACTGTCTGAGTGACCTAAAACCTTTGGACTGTGGGAGGAAACCAGAGCACTCAGAGAAAACCTGCATGAGACACAGCGGGGAACATGCAAAGTTTATATTGAATAAGCTTGACTTCAACAGGACAGCCCATGAGCCGTGAAGTGGCAATGCTAGTCAGTGCACCACGGGGCCATATACCTAATTTCAACAAATTTAAGCAACATTTTAAACTGAACAACATTATACAACATATCTGCTTCTGCCATGTCTCTTTGATCCTCTGTTCAGCCCTCTATGTCACTGTGTGAGAAGTGTGCTGTTAAAAATAAACTGAATTGAATAAAATTACAAATATGAAAATTGTTTTTTTTTTTAACTTTCAGGAACGTGACACTGCACTGCACAATTTGACAAGCGTTATCGTATAATATCAAAATCCAGCTTGTTACAATCATCAAACACACTTTCAGCCTGACAGTACTCAGGAGGACCAGAAAGTGGTCATGTGAAAAAACAGCAGAACTCAAGCAGCAGCTGCTGGTGTTCTATTACAGTGCTTTTGTACTTTTATAATGTTTGTTGGGGTTCTCTTGCAAGCTCCTCTTTGGTGGCACTCTCAGCTGCTGATGTCACTCTCAGCCTAGGAGTGACCACAGATTCTCCCAAGATCCACTTCTTTCATGATAGATGCCCTAAATAACCTAAAAGGTTATCAGGACATTGCAAAATTAAAAACATCATAGTGGCTTAATATCAACAGACCCCTGAGTACTGAGTACAGTGCAAAATGCAAAGAAAATTAGAAGAAAAGAACCTTACTAAGCATGGCTAGGCAGTAATTTCCGGATCTCTTGAAATCCATTACCTTAAATCAACTCTGCAGTGACAAGATTGAATTATACAGTCAATATTGCACAGCTGGCTTTTGTCTGTGGCACATTTGATGATATGAAAACCTTTTGTGGCCCATTTATTTTGCTTTCTGAACACAATTGTATCAGTTGCAAGCTGAGGCTGAACAATCATTACAGATAAAATGGAATGCCCCATCAGTAATAGCGTGGTGCGTATCCTTCGCTGACAAAACCAGTCCTTGGGCTATTCCTCGTCATTCCTGTCATGAGAGAAAAAAAAACACAGACATTATTTGACTCACATATTGAGAAATTGCTGTACAAATTATTAGAAAAGGTTTAGTTGCTGGTTAACTATGATGGAATGTTTATCTCAGATGATGTGCACTTCATTATGCAAATAGGAATCGCTGGTCTATAGTGTACTGCATTTTCGTAAACACACTATATGTTTGCGAGGTTCTATGTTCAGTAAGTGTCAAAGTGCCATTAAGGGGACAGTTTCCAGTCATATGCCTTGAGCAAAACATGCTCCTGCTACATTTGGACTCACAGTTATTTTGTGCTGCTGCCCTGAAACCAGCTGTGAGGTCATGTCTAATTAGAAGTTTGCACCGGTGTATCTGGTCTGTGGACCAGAATGCACCAGCTTAGAAAAAAATGAGTCAGGTGGAGATTTTGTCTTACTATTTCATTTTTTGTGACATTTTCTTCAAAAGCCAGCTCTCTTTTTGAAGCCATTATACAGCAGGTCGCCTCACCGACGCAATTCGGGCTATGTGATGTGCAAGAATCTTTGTGGGATCTGAACGAACAACCTTCAGATTACCAGGTCATTTTCTTTATTTTTATGTCATTTCCTGAATTGCTGTCACTGCTTTATATGTTCTATATCTCTGTACATATAGACATAATGATATTTCACAAAATTTACAGAAACATATAAAAAATGTGTCACCAACTAACAGATTTGAGGCCACAATGAGCTAAATACTGGTTTAAAACAATTATTAAACTTAAAGTGAGGGTCTTAACTTACACTGTACCATGCCTGGCCCACCATTGCAAATTCAGACAGACATTAAGCAGTCAAGCTACATCAGGTCAGTACAGAAAAGTAGATATCCGACTTTAAAGTGCCAAGTTAAATGGCAAAAAGGAAAGGAAAAGGCAGGCATCATTTGCTTGTAAATATTTTTTAGGAAACAGTTGATATAATTAACTAAACCCATCAGATTTGTGATTAACGGTATAGGAATGGATCTTCAAGTTTGGCATCATTAAGAAAATATGTAATATTAAAATAAAGAAATAAATAAAAGTACAACAGAAAAACAAAATGTACACTTCTCTATATGACATTTGTACCCCTATGTATGCCTTGTGTAAGAGTATATACTGTATGAGCCTATTGTACATATATCATTGCTGGATGGTATTATGCATAAAATGAAACCAATATCCTGCCATAAATGTATTATAAAAATGCAAGTGCGAGAAACACTTTAAAGCTCGACGGTGAATGATGGCAGACTGTAATGTCCATAAAGTGAAAATGGAACAGATGGAAGCATCAGGGCCGTAAATCCTGGAAGTTCCATACGAGGGATTTGCTTGTAACTTATGAAAGTTGTTTGTCAAAATAAGTGTGATTCTAGAAAAACTGTATGTTAATAAGGCTCCATGTTATGTTTTTTATCTTAAATTGTGGCACAAAAGAAACCGAGTCCAGTGCTACAATAGGCAAAGATTTGATGAAATAATGCTGGAGGATGCCATGCAGTAGATAATTCTGATAGGTATACCCTGCTTCTTGTGCGTATATAGGCCTCAGAATAAGCAGTGCGGGGATAACGTGTTCTTTTTTTTGTTTCTGGGAACAGATGTTCTCTCTGACAGAAAATCCGGCTTTAAGTTGATGCCTCTAAATATACTTTGAGTCTGTCTAACAATGTCAACATTCATGATGACTGACTATATTCTTGATATATAAAGGCAATGCAATCTGCTTGTGCGGCATTTTAGAACAAGGTTTTCATTAAAATTTAAGGAATATAACTTTTCAAAGTTGACCGTGTCTGGGACACCAGAGCTCAGTAGTGACTTTTTGGCTCCAAAAATATTTTGCTGCAGGTTTGTCTGTAGCTTTGTTCCACTCCTGTTCAGAGAGGATTGGTTATAAAACCAAAAATACATTCTAAATGTACATTGCAAATATCTTCCATAGCAAGAATAGCTAAATAATTCATGTAAAAGCTAAATGTCTGCATATGGTTCCAGTCCAACAATGGCGATAGCATAGTTGTAGTAGATAAACTGGACAGAACAGCGAAAACAAAGCAACTCACAAATGTCATACATCTCTAGGAGCTGCCACAGAAGAGCTAGAAAACACTTTATGATCAAAATTGTTCTTTGTGAAGAGGAAAACAGCCCAATTTATCCTTTAGCTAGCATTGTACATTGAGACATATTAGAAAAATGTCGAATCCTTATTTAAGCATGAGAAAACAGCGCGTTGAGGTGCCATCATAGGACATAATTTAGAGCTATTGTTTACAGTGCTAGGACAGATCATGTTGCTATATCCTTAAGAAAAGAACTTAAAATGAGCCACTTCATTAACATTTCCAGCTACCATTAAAGCGTTATTTAATCTGGATACAGATTGCACTGGATTTGCACTGGAACAGTGCAATAATACAAAAAAGAAAAATTAAAAAGGCTATTTTGATCTTTTTCATTACAAGTAAAAAAAAAATGCATTAAGACGAAGCAATTAATAGACTGCTTAGAATTACATTGTGCACTCTTTTTCTAGAAACAGCATTCGCATCTTATCTATACTTGCAGGTCACTTTATTTTTCAAGCACAATATGGTCAAGAACGGCAGTTATCACCTGGTTTTCAGGCCTCTCAGAATAACCACCAAGTGACGCCTAGGGGAGGCGCAACCACCTTTAATAAATCTTGCTAGGGCCTCCCGTGCGTTCATTTGCATGAATCCTATCCGATTATTTGTGGAGTTTCACGTCATGCCCAGGATGACATATGTATAATGCAAAGCTGCAGATGTATTAAAGCTAACTTAGAATATGGAATTTTGCTCATATCTGATGCATGCAAATATCATTCCATATGTAAATGTCCTTGGGCATTTCATTGTGCCCAGTGGTGGTTTTAAGTGTATTAAACCTGCTATAGCGGTTTGACAAATGTGCTGCTTTATTTATTTATTTACTTATTTGTGTGCAGGCCTTATATTATTTCCCATGGAACAAAACCTTTTATTAATAAAAAATTGAAAAGTCCTACTCAAGCAAGTTCGAACAGCAGCAGTGTCAGTCAAGGTTACTGCAATATTCAGAGAGCCATGTTCACCAAGGACTGTTTTTTTAGGTTGAATGATTATATATGTGTACATGCCAGGTGTCAGTGTGTCACAGATTGCTTCTGTCCCTGGCCATTGTACCACTCGCAGCATGGACCTCCACGTGGTAAACAGACTTCAAAGGTCCCTTGGCTGTGCTGGCGTAGAGGTGGTGCTAAAAGATGCTTCCGCTACCTGAATACCTCGAGAACATCAAAACCCGAGAGTGCATTCATTGTAAGGTACTGCTGGGCTAAGCTGGGTGTCATCATGGAAATTACAACCTCAAAAAGAGCATCTTTCCTTTAAAATGTCAACTTCAAGAAACACTGTCAGCACAGCGATGACGGCAATATAAACAATTCTGACAGTCTTGAAATAACAGGAAAACTGCAGACTTGGAAAAATCCCCAAAATATAGAGCATGTATGTGCTTGCATGCACAGTAAAATAAGGCAGAAGTCTTCCACTAAAGAGTCGCAGTGGTATTATACACACCAGCATCAGTTAAAACTTCACTTGTGCAGGAGATCATGAAAAATGAAGTAGATGTGAAAGCAGTAAGGGTTACACTAAACTAACAGTATACTGATCACTGAAAAGGGACAGTTAGGCAGTGATGAAACATGTTCTAATATGCATGTTATTTGTATTTGAATGGAAATCATATCCCTGTGCAATACAAGAGAAGAGATTTCACACCACATCATAATAAACAGAATACACTAAGGCCTTTTTTTAAGTAGCGTTTGCCTATTAAAGTTTTATCAGTTCTCAGTGATGCTGGACACTTGTGGCTCACTCTTCTCTCCAGTTTGTCCCATGCAAGTATTGCTCCCACATGCACTCAAGCTTTTCACTGGTACTAATTTTAAAAAAAAAGTATTTTTTTTTTTGCAGATTCCTTAAAAACAAACAATGGAATGCAGTGCTAGAGCATCTTTGAGAATCATTTCATTTGCATATCATTCCAGTGTGATGCTTGTTCAAGCATGGCCACACACTACTGTACATATGACCAGAAAGTTTGGAGACAACAACCAAGTTTGCAAACTGGAAAATAACAAAAACAAAGCTATCGGTTAACCTTGCTCTAGTAACCGAGAAAGGTCCCGTATAAGCTGTTTTAATGAATGCATCTGGAGAGTAACTACATGGTTCTAGTATTCTGAAAAAGTACATTTTACATCTGCAGCATCCGATGCACCCGATGTGCAAGTATGTTGAGCAGGAACGTGTTTAGCAATTGCTTAAAACTTTATTACTCTGTGTTGCTACATTATTAATGAATTGCTAATTAAGTGCTGTTAGTTACTTAATTTGCACCTTGCACAGTGCTCACCAGAAATTATTATTCTCTAAATGTGCAAATTGTGCCGGTAAGTAAAGAGGCACTAATTATGCTCATGCTCTCGTTTTTGCCAAATAATTATCTATTAAACCAAAAAGGCACAAAGAGCTGTCTTCGTCTCCCACTTCTTAACAAAAAAGGTCTCGAAGCACAATGTCTGTAAAATAACGTGTGGCTGAACTCGCCTCGGCAGGGTGACGAACACGTTCCGTTGCACAGACTAGCAGGGCAGGACGTACGGTGTTTCAGGGAGCTAAAGTATGTGTCAGAACTGAGGTTCGAGGTCCATAATAATGTGTAGATTTTGACGCAATTTTGAAGTTCCAACAAGGGTATAATCAGAGGGAACCAGTAGCGCTGGAGTCTGTAATAAACGCTGTGGGACTTCGCTAACTGCAGCCTTGCTCTGACAGTCTGTGCTTTTAGATCTTTTTCTGCTGCCTTCCATTTACAATCTCCAAGGGGTCGGAGAATAGCGTGGCGCCGACCTGCGCGGCTGCTGACGCCAGGGCCCTGAAGGGCGACACCCCTTATCAGCGTATCTGTAAGGCCGAACATGGTGTACGCTGCTTATCCATTTTGTTGATGACATTAAATACCCGGTGTGAGGTGGAGAGCTGTGGATCACACCATGCTAGGCCTCCTTTGATCGCTCACAGACTGCAGAAAAGTTGGATTTTTCACGGTCACACTGTCTGATGCACCTTGAATGAAAGAGGATCTGCTTTACAACTGCAGTAACGCACCTTCTTGCGAAAGGGTGAAGAACTTTGACCGTGTATGTTTTGTCGTTTTGTCTAATGTTATTATTGTTGGTCCTGCTGTACTAATCCTGTTAATGGTGTCACGACTGCAAAATCAAATAAGGATCTAATAATAAACTGAATCACTACTTGCACTGAGCCATAGATGTAGCATTTACAAGCACGTCTTTGGGCTGCTGATATTATCACATTAACCACAGAGAATGACATGGGTTTTGCTATTATTATTAGCATCATTATGGAGCAATCGGATTATGCAAGGCAGTCACACTTGACAAAGCCTTGGCACTCAGTCTAGGATGAGTGTGAGGTTTCCACAGCAGGTACTGAAGCCTCACAACACATGCGCTCAGTCTAGGGGCACCATGAGGTCCTCCTTTAGCAAAGCCCTGACTCTTTGTCTGATATCTGCTGAATTTAGTTAAAGCTGGTGCTGTTCTTTGTTCTTCTTTTTGTAATAAAAACACCAAAAGCAGAGCAGAATTTCCCCCTTGCAAACAGAAACACATCATGTAAATATATTGCAACTGTAGCAATACTTTAATTGTACCAGCTCAGAAATATGAGGCTCATACTAAAACAAAACAATATGAGAAGAAGCGTCAGAATTTACAATTGAATTTGACAGGAATGCAGTTCCGTTCATTATTCTCAAAGCTTTGCAATTTTCTAAATCAGAAACTATTTTTATATGGCCCCCAGACAAGATGTAATATTGCATTTATCAAAGAGAATGTAAGATTAGGGAAAATGTAGCTGAAGGTTTGTTCCGGCACAAATACAATAATTTTTTTTAAGTAAATTTATCACAAAACTGAGTTTTTTTTTTCTATAAGCAAGGAAGACAAAGAATAGTACATTAAAGCAGACATTATGACTTTAAAATATGAAATGTTTGGATGTTTGGAGCAATAAATACCTAGAAAAACGCCAGTGTTCACATTATGAAGTGCACTTTTCTGGGACTGTAGCTAAAACGTGTGCAACTGCACACACTGGGCTCAACCCAGGTCACACACCTCCGTGCAGATCAAGGCCATCATGACAGTAACTCTGAAATATACCCTCAGATAACAACTTCATTCAGTATCTCACAATTTACACAAAGCAAAACACCCTGAAAGCAAGTACATGTCTAGTTGCTAGAAGCAGCACACTTGAAGTTTGGTTTCAAACTGCAAGTAAATGAGGATTTATTGCCATACAGGCTGGTAAGTGAAGACCCGGAGCAGACCCAAGTACATCCAGTGCTCAACCTTGGTAGCTGTTACTGAGAATACTATAAAAACATAGAGCACAAAGTGCAGGTGGGCTAGAAATGTGATATTCGGAGGCACGCTACAAATTTCAGCAGTAAAAATGTAAGACTGAGGTTGAGTTGTAATTGCTGAAACACGTTTGTGATCATTGAGCCTTATTTTTCAATTTGTTTTTGAATAAAGCAAGCGAACCGACTGTAGGAGCTGAGGCAGAAGGGGAACAGAAGCATAGGCTTGAGGAAGTGGGGGCCTGGAGTTACAGAGTGAGTTGCATTCTAAGTGAGGCCCTAAGCAGAGGAGATGGACCCACATCCATATGGGTCAGCATGCCTGGGACAAAAGGCAGATTTGGGACAATGGCATGCTGTGCTGCAGACCCATTCTGTTGCATCCTTTGGCTCAGAATACAGGGGTGTAACTTAAACCTGACTTTTAGAAAGATGGAAACTGGCCATCCCTGCCATGAGCTCCTTTTCTTTTTTAAACAAATAGCTAGGCTGAGATTTGTGGGCAGAGGAGCAGGCAGCTGTGTCTTGCACATCCCTTGCTACGTAAGGAACACAGTCCAAATTGCTCCAGTAAAATAATCAAGCAGCATAATTTAGCAAAACAGTTTTGGGAACAAAAATAATGAGCAGAAACTGTTTAAAAGAGTAATAGTATTATTCTATGAAAAATATGCTCCCCTTGCCCATCGCTGTATGTGATATGCAAACTGTAGCTTTCACTCCTGAGAATTGCTTGCAGTGGTGGCCACAGTAAATGCTGTATATTCAGAAGCATTTAAAAGCACTTGTCATCCACAGTTCTTCAATATTTAATAAAGACAAGAGGGTACCAAATTGTATTAGCAAGAACAAATGCAACATGATATTTTCTGAGCCAATACTTTGTACTGCAGTGTTATCAATTACAACTCGGTTTTTGTAATTCATTTGCTATGGACTGGTAATTTGATTTTGGGCTCATTCTGTAGGTCTACTGTATCCATTCATCTAATTTCCTCTGCTCCCATCAGCAGGTTGTATAAATTGAGTGTCTTATGTCCCAGAGCTCATTTCAGCATAGCTTACTAACACCTCACATATTAAATGATACCATTTCTATCCATGTTCAAGCCAAAGCAGATGTTGCAAACCTTTTAACCTGGAGTTAGGATTAATACACATACACACAATGTTAAGTGGTGCATTTTTCTGCACAAAGCGAGATTGCTGGGGAGTGTGTAGGAGTGTGTGTGTGTGTGTGTGTGTGTGTGTGTGTGTGTACTTTTGTCACGTGACTGTTTTATTTGTCAGTTTGAAATCTTCAAAGGATAACCATATATTGCCCCTTTTAAATTTCATAGAAGATGGCACAACTGAGGAGAAGTAGACAACACTGAAGATTCAATTGTAGAATTGCTATAGACATATTTTTACATAAGTTGAGCAGCAATCACAGCATATAGATCTAGATTTGATTCAGATCATTTAACTTGTCAATATAATAATAGAAGTTACTAGGCTAAAATATGTTTATGTTCTAAACTGCAGTGACTTGTCAACTGTGAACGTGGGCTTTCTCCCACAGTCCAAAGACGTGTTTCAGGTGGACTGATGACTCTGAACTGTCTTTGGTGTTTAAAAGGTGAATGAGTGAGAGCCTGACTGCCTTGTGATGGATAATCCCATCCAAAGTTTACCCTGCTTCACGTCCCTCGTTTTTGGGAAAGAGTAGCGGGCTCCCGCAAACCCACATTAAGATTAGCGGTAACTTCTGAGTGCTTGCGATGAAATATCATTTCTGAAAGTTTTCACAGCCCTTAGTAGGTTATTAATATGCTGACATTTTCACTCAGTACACTGGTTTCATGCATGTTCACACATCCTCTTCACACAATATTTAGTGTGTAAACATCTGCAATTAACTTGAGAACTTCATCATCCTTGCTCTTTTTTTCCATAAATCACACCGCTCATGCAAAATACATTTATGTTTAGCTAATAATGTAGCCACGCAAACTCAAGGCAACTATGGTTAACACATGTAAAATGTTCCGCAAACTTTTTTCCATCATATTGTCACATAGATTATTTATTCATTCATTTCATCACTTATTTATTTAAAGTAACTTGTGGAGTTTCTTATTTATACATCCATTGAGGCAATTCATGCTAAATTCCTAATAAATAAAATTACTCCACAAACACCTTTAGGCCAAAAATCCTGAACTACGCAATCCACTTATTACCATAAAAAATAATAAGGCAATTATCACAATTATTATTCACTATGTAAGCAAACTTTACCATAAGTAAAAAACTCTAAGTTGTTAATCAATGTCTCATTTCTCTATATACCGAACAATGAGCGACACTAAGACAGATTAAAAAAATATTCTTAATATGTGTAAAAGTCTTTTAAAAATTGTTTTGTATGATGCTGTATCATTAATGATTACTACCTAAAATTATTTTATGTAATAATTTAATATTTTCATATTTTATTACATGTTTAAACATTTCTGTCTAAAACTGAAAGGACAGACATTTAAAAAAATCCAAATATGATTGTAAGCGCACTGAGGACATACGAATGCGAAATAGCAAAAAAAAACTTTTGAAAGCAAGAGGAATTCATTTAACAAAAAAGGTTCTTCAACATTCAAGCATCAGCTGCTACTAGAACATCTAACTAAACCATGTTTTATACAGCTAAAATTAAACAAATTAAATAAATAAACATATAAAATATATAAAATATTTTTCAGAAGATTTTTGCAATGTTTTTTTCAAGTGTTTTTTTGTCAGCTGAATTTGGTTGCCTGTTTACATTTTGCAGTCCAACTGACAAACAAATAAACAAACAGTAGATCTGAAGAAGTACAGTCCATTCCTCAGTTCTCCATCCACCCAAAGAGTAAAGTTTGCAGCTGCAGCACACAGCTCCTTGAACTTTGCATATACATTATGTACTACAGAACTTTCTGTAACGGATAAATCGCTTCTTTTTCGATTATTCAGAGACCAGATTCAAGTTCAAAAGCTTGTATGGAAGAGAGGCAACAAACAAGAGAACGGCTGCAACAGATGTGCTTTTGAATTGTGTAGGCAACAGTTCTGTGGGCTGACTGCAGACACTGTATAAAGTCTGCACTCATATGATGTTTCTCCCCTCCTTCAATATTTCTCCACTGTTTGCAGAGATATCAAGACTGAAGAGCTACATCTCTCAGAATGTCAACCTTACACAGGGATATGTATGATCACTGGATGTTAGCAGTGCGTTGCTGTGGCCTCTGACTGCGGAGAGCTAAACTGGGCATCGCCTCTCTCTCCTCTCCGTGGGAAGCACAGTCAACTGGCAGATTGATCTGCAGCGTCTGCTGATGCACAGGCTGGATTATTTAAAAGGGCACCTGAGACCTAAACTGCTATTCTCCAAAAATCCTAAAATCCATGAAAATAGCTGAGTGCCTTAATTAGAAGTGCATCATATTATACAGGTGAAATGACACAGAATGACAAAACTACGACCCAATAATAGAAACATTGCGTATTTATGTACAACGAATTTTCTCAACAGGCAACAAAACTATCATGTTCTCGGTCCCACTAGTTAATGATAATGCACAATTAGTACGGTGATATTGTAAACAGTGTTTTTTAATAATGTACAGTGTCTCAGCAACGGAAGATATTTTGTTGAATTTCTTTGTATTTGTTTGTTTACACGAGTGCGCTCAGGCCATATTGACTGCACTGTGGGTTCAGGGAGGTTCTGCTGCTAATTTCATTAAGGCTATTCATCAGAAAACAATAGAAACTGAGGCCACATGACATTAGCAGCTAAAATAGAGGTAAAGAGTGTTCACTGTCACCTTTCTGCATCTACCATCTTCACGTTCTGCAACAGCTTTACAACTTGCAACAAGCAATATTTTCATATTTTTAAATCCAGCACAGCTATTTTTAAATAGTAAGATGCAACACTAAACAAAATCTTGTTCATTGTACCATATGTACTAAGGAAAATGGTAATCACCTATTTTTTTTACCAGTGAGCTCTGTAATTCTTTTCAATAAACTGTTTTTTTTATATATAGAAATTTCTATTATATACAGGTAATATATTTGAAATGTCATTACTGCTTAAAATCATTTCACATTAAACATACTTTTCATGTGCTTTCTTTTTTCCATTCCATCTGCAACGCTATAGTGAGATCACTGATAAAGACAGTCACAACTTTTTTTAACTATTAGTCTTGGCACAGTACTTACCACAGTAAGCTGTCTCTGGGGTCCTGTGGGTGGAAGGATATGGAGGCAGGAGACTGTCTGCCATGCCATCGGCTTCCATCTCATCCGCACCGGTGGGCCGTGGTGAGGAGTGCACGCTGCAGGGAGCTGCCTCAGTTGGCAAAGCCTGGGTTGAGATACATTGGCCTGGGCTGAGTGGGTGTAACTGTAATGCAGGAGAGATAAATGAACCCAGCTGACTGGTCCCTTCACACAGCCTAAGCACACAAAATCTGTGTGAATGGATGGAATGGCAAGTGGTAAAATGCCGTATTCACAACAACTGATTGTGAGGTTTTGCCTTCATGGGTCACGGGGAAATAAGTAAAAAACACACACGATGCTAAATTTCTTCAAGGGGCTCTAGTCACTCTTCCAGTTTAGTTTCTTGCCTTCCATTTATTCTCTACTGACCATAGGCCATTGCTGATATGTGAAAGCTACACTGTATGTGAAAACTGCTATTATAGTATTTCTATACTTTTACCTTTATAAGGCTTTGTGTATTTTAAGTAAAGTCAAACTGCATGAGACACATTGTGATATCATATGCAAACAATTTCTTAATAAAGCTTGTGTTCTGTTTAAATATCAATATAAAACAAACAAGAAAATTAAATCATACAAAAATATATACTACAGAAATAATATGTAATGAATAAGACCTACAAAAAAACTAATAATCAAAAATCTAACTTTAAAGAATGTAAATAACTTTGTGGAATGTTGTAAGAAGCAAATACGACTAAGATTCATTAGCTGGCAGCTTATTACTGCTTCACTGGGAAGGCAATACAGCTGTTTAAGTGACTTATATAGAATATATTTATAAAATTTGAGAAATTCAGGTCAATGTCCTTGTTGAAGGGTGCTCCAGCAAAAAGGACCTCCTGGGATTTTAACTGACATTCAAATTACAGTAACTCTCCTCAGCCACCATGCAACCAACTAGCCCGTTTCAGCTGTTAGAATGCAAGGCAAGTGTGTATCAGTTGTTTACCTCCTCAGAGTCATGACAGATCAGCACATATACTCACACCTCCCAGCCCCCAGATAATTATGGAAATTGAGTCATTATTTTGCAGTATGAGAGAGCAAGAGAGAGAGAGAGAGATAGAGATACAGATGGTTGTATAGGTCATATCTATATGAGCAGGATACTGACTCTGGTTTTAAATCTCCTAAATTTGTGAGATGTTTAATGTTATTTTATGCTGGTAAAAGAACCTCAATTTTTGTATTTGGGAGTAAAAGAATCTAATTCATTTCTTTAATGTGTTGAAAAAATGCAGGTTTTCTTTCCTGACTGGAGATTTAAAGTTATAACTAACATTGACCTCAAAAGTGAATTTTCATCACAGTTCCCTTTTTCCTGTAAATATTGATCAGCCGTATAATGTGTTTCTGTTGCTCAAGGTTTCACTGTCTACCACCTTTTCTCAAGGACGCATTGGATCCAGCATATCAAAGACATAAAAATAACATATGACAGGGCACAAAGAAATAAAAAATTTAGAACAACCCCATCCCAAAACAATCAGAACATTATCTGACCCATTAAATGCTCGTGTCTACATACACTGAAATCAGAAAAGAAATGTTTGAATTTTCAAATTACACATTTGCTTAAAGTGTACAAACTTCAGTTGTAGACTGAGAACAGAAAAAAGTGATTTCATATTTTAACTATAAGCACACTTATGCTACAGGATTTAAGTGTTTTGATGAGGAAAACAACAAGTGAGCATTTTATTTTCACCTGAAGGTTAGCAGTAATAATGTAAATAACGCACGTTTCTTAGGATGACTAGCATATTTTAATACATTGCTGAGAGATGAAATTAAGAAGAAGAAACATTCAAGAGGGAAGAGAAGTTGTGGCAGTGTTGACGCGTGTCTGCTGGCAAAGGTTTCCCACCACCGAGCAGATTTTAGTGCATCGTGCCTAAAGATGTTAGAGATAAGAGCAAAGATCAGTAGCCTCGGAGAATTAGCTTGATTCTCAGGCGCGTGCAGGGCCGAGCGGTTCATCCGCAGACAGTTCGGCATCAATTGCGATGCCGTCATCAGCTCACAGGAAGACTATAAGTAAAACACTTGACCCTGTGGGTGCCAATGAATCAAGGAGGAGACATGTAAAACCTGAGGTCGTAGGACTGACTGTTCCTACTGAAAATTCACAGGTGCAAAAGGATAAAAAAGGGTTCTTTTCCTATGCTATAAGCAAAAGACCTATTAGCTGCAGCTATTCACAACTTACAGATTCAGGTGAATTTGTCTTGTCAAGGAGAACAGACATGCACTTCACAGTAGCTCTAAGGAGATGATTCAAAGCATTATCCAAAGTACTTTCAAAATTTTGCTTTAAGATCTAGAGTCCTGTTTAAATCATCTATACAAGTTGTTAAAAAGCATGGCTCCTTGCAGCTGAGATGCCGCAACATGTTATTGGAAGGAGCAGCAGATGGGGGTTTAACCTACAGTTATGCAGGTAGCTGGTATCTAGGACACTTTTTTTCACAATAATATGTGCGACCAGTGGAGTTTCTGGCTTCTTGGGAATTGTGCCACATGTTACGGTCCTGGTATTAATGTCGACTAGGCAAGGACCATAATACGGCAATGAGTTAATTCAAGGTGAAAAGGTGCATGTGGATATTTTAACTACTGATGAATTGCTTTGTTTTCACAACGATTTCAAATTCCAACTTAATATCTTCGATGTAAACAAGGGTAAATGGGTTATGTGTTCTATAACCAAGAGTATATAAGAAAGTGACATCTAAGGTAAAAAGGACATGTGGGTGATATTTATAACAACTCTACAGTGAAACACTGGTCCAGCACTGCTACACTAAGGAATTATGTTGTCTTTAATGTCTTTAGATACTAACCCCAACTTGTTCCGTTTGAGTTTCTTTGAACCACTAGATTTTTGACCCCCACCACTAAGGCAAGATGAGACCAATAGTGAGATCAACACCCCATGTTGCCGGGAATTGAGGACCCCCTGCCTTGATGATGTGACCAGCTCACCTGCACTTCAACATCACTTGATTCAGCTTCACTGTCCTATGCAGTGTTATCCTTAGTATAGCCTTTGTTAACTGTTACTACTGTCTTTATTTTTCTATGTATAGAAGCCCAGGAGGGAGGCAGCTGCCCAGAGCTTTATTTTTTTCCTTTGCCTCCTGGTTGGGAGTTTTTTGTTTTCCACTCTTTAGTTGTTGGCAGGCTTACTGTTTTGCATTTATACCCTGTAAAGTTGCTCTCATTAACATTTAACCTTTATCTAAACCTTCACTATATACTTGTTGTCTGTTCTATTATCCTAATTTGCTGTTCAGCGCCGAGTCTCTGTGTGAAAAGAAGCGCTCTATGGAACTAAATTGAACTGAATTGAATTGATTTGAGATGAAATAAATGTATAAGTTTTAGCTGAGCTTAGGCATAGAAAAGAGAAAAATTCTCACATCCTTAGATGAGCTTACTGTGGAAAGAAACCATACCTTACAATATCTTAGGCTTATAAATGTAGAAGAGTCAATATATGGAAGAAATGTCTTCTCCTCCACACAAGTTTATGTTTAGAAGCAAAGCACTTGTGTACCAATGTGTTTATCATCATTTATTTATTTACCCATGCCCTCAGAGGGAGTGGTGTCCATTCCAGAGTGTACTCACAGCTTATACTTCTGGTATAGGGTCTGCACCTCTGTTGGACACTAGTGGTTACTGATAATGTATTTATGAGTGAAAATATAACTGTGGGATTTCTGAAACGTTGCAAGGTTAATAAATAAATGAAAGAAACAGCAGGGTCCATTCTAGAACTTCAGTCACCAAAATTTTGTTTAAAACTTGAAGCACCTACAAAGCTGTTGGAGTCCAAATATGAATTGGTTTCAGCTGCTGCTGATACTTCAGCAGTGATTGGCAGCAGTTCTCATGGTCTGGACGACAGTGGCTGTTGGTGCTGCATTCCAACTCTAATGAAATAGAGTATTTATGAAACACTTCAAAAGGCTAATATTTACCCATTTATGCTGAATACTGCACTAAAAATTACAATACTGTATACAACCACTTTTTTTCTAGTCTCATGACTGTTCAGCTTTGAAAAGAATGGACCAACAATGCAATAAAATGAATGTGCAAACTTGAAAACTCACGAGATTTACTGCAAAACATTAAGTAAACAGAGGGTGTATAACATTAACCTTTTTTATTTGTTTCTTTGTTATAGAATTTTTGTTGATTTTGCCAGCGTTGCCTCCAGACATTATCTGTACATAAATTTCAGCACCACAAAACTCTCTTTCATCAATAAACTATTGGCACCTCGAAACCTCTGGCACAGTGAATGGAATATGTCAGATAAGTTGCAAAAAACAGATATAAGGTTTTTAAATGGTGTCCATATTGCAACACGTCCAGTGCAGTTAGTTTTCATTACCCACTGCCAAAATAAAAAGGAGAATAGATTTTTTTTTTGTTTAATTCCACGCGTAAGAAAAAGACAGTGCTGTACTGCACAGGCATAGTACATGAAGTTGCATTATTTAATGAAAATATGTCAGCCAGCTTACCAGCTACTAAAATATCCATTGGAAAAATGGGGCTCTGCATAAAAATGGGACAGAAGAAAATCCAACAGAAAGATGCCTATATCCTCCAGTACACTAACACCCCACGGTAGATTGCGTGTCCCTTTCATAAATAAAGATGGCGTAAACTACACATGTTGCATAATAAGAGGCGATAATTAGTGGCATTTATTCACAACTGTGAGAGAGTCCATGTGTGTTTTTTCCCTGACTCCAGAAATTGGATTACTTTTATCACATTTTTAAAACTTCAAGTAAGTTTGTGAGGCCTGTAACTTGGTTACGGTTCGAGTGGAGAGTGCGGGAGCCAGGCTCAGTCAATGATTGATGAGATGCGCCAGGCAGCGCGTAGCTATTAAAAGGGAGCAGCTTTCATATCCCACACAATGGGCGCAAAATTATTCAGCAAGTTGAAGGCACTGCACACTGTATAAAAATAAATAAAAGGTTATCCACAGAAGCCAATCTATAGAATGCTCAGTGGAGACATAAAATCTGGTTTGTTTTGGCTTTTAAGACAACCAGATATGGTTTCAAAGAAATGTCTTCATACTGTCCACTGAAACCTACTGTGAAACTGGCTCTTCAACTGCTTTTGCTTTTTCATAGTCCAATAATAATCATGTGTCATCATTTTTATTATTGTTGCAGAAATAAATGGTGATACCGTAACTGCAGTTGGTAAATTAACAGTTCATCTGTCTGTCTGCCCATCCATGCATTTGTCTACACATCCAGCCAGCCAGTGACTATTAAGACCTGCGCACCCGAGGCAGGGTCATGGTCAAATAAGTGCAATGTAAATGCAAAAAGTCTTTTGCTTATTATTGTCAGCAAAATGTCAGACTGTACACTAAGAAAAGATGAATCTAGTCACGAGGCGCAACTTGGGGAAAGAGCACTCTGGAGATCAGCGTCTGCACACGGAACGACTCACACCCTCGCATTGTTGGGCAGCAGGATCTTGCTCAGCAAGCAGGATGTTTATTGATGGTAGTTCACAGCAGGAATCCTATGAAACCATATTTAGGAAAGCAAGTAAATCTTGGAAAAGTTCTTATGAGATACTGTCAGCAGCCAACTTGTGGTTGTACCAGTTAATTACTACTGTACAAGGGCTCTTTTGACATATGTGCACATGCAAAGTAACACCAAGCAAAGCTTGCGATGTGCTTAAATGAAAATTTTAATGCCGTGTAAATGTCCTTTTTAGTTTTTTCCACCATTTGTACAAGTAATTTTTGTATGCAAAAGGCTGTGAATATCTTGGTGATATTTCTTAATGTTCATTTCTATGTTTGCCTGTGTTCCATCTAACAATGTCCATCTGTACATTAGATTATTGTTGTTTTTTTACACAAACTCTGGATGAGAATCTTGCTACTGTGAATGCAGCAAACAACCAATATGTTGTCAGAGTGACATCTCTTGGAAATTCTTCCTGAAAGATTTATAAAAAGACACATCGAGCAACTTTTCTGTGGGGGTGAGAGGTATCATATGATTGCGGTGGCGAGATGACTCACCTGTGCACACATGACTTCCGGTGTTGTACAAAGGAGTGTGTGTCAGTTCAAAAGCTTGCTACTTCCTTCACATTTCCACAAAAAATGACTTGTGAAGAGAGAGCTGTGCCTCTTTGATCAGTTCTGAATTTTGCAGTTTTCAAGTATGGAGCAGGGAAGTTTAGCAAGTCGTCATTTTGGTTTGAGGTAAAAATTAACTGCTTGCAAAATGTTAAAAAAATGCAAATATATGTGTGAAAAACAGCTTTTTCTAATAATATGTGTATCCTCCCATTAACATATGTTAGAAATATACAGGAACCCAAAATCGAAAATTATTTGTCAAATTGCATACATTTTTAAAGTTCAGTACTGTCATCTTCTGCGTAAAAACTTGTTAATCGTATTGCATTATGATTCTTCCGATTCTTTATGACTACCTTATGATTACCTTAAGACTACCTTATGATTCATAAAATGATGACCTTTGAAGATGAACTTAGGACTGAATTGTTCACATAAACAGACACGCATTCGTGATACCTGAAATTCAAGGGTAGCCAGGTGAACCAAAAATACATGCATGGTGAATCATACCTTAAGAAAAGAAAGTTCCTCATTACAGGAATATTATGAATAATTATTCCTCTGTAGATGGAAATGTATGTTCTATGAGGCACATATTGCAAAGATTATCTTTAAAAGTATGTTTCTATGGCTTGTCAGCTTTCTTAGTCCCCGCCCCTTCACCTCATATTGTTACCCCCGCTGATGCCCTTATTTATCATCTCGTTCCTTCTTTCCCACACTAAAATATTATGTCAAAGTCTCCAGAGGTGCACTTAGGAAGTGAGGAGTGAATTCTGCATAACAAAAGCTGTTTACGAATAGCAAAAGTCGAAGGGACTGTGAATAATATTTAACTGATCTAATGTGATCAGTGGTAGAGGGGGGCAAGAGTGAATATATTGGTAGAGGAATATGTCAGACAAATGCACTCCCAGCACAGGTAAGTAACACATTTCACCTTTGCTGGCTGCACCTAAAACCGGTAACTTAATGCTTTTGGTACCTAATGGCAAGATGGTTAAAGGTTACAAGTTTTATTTTGATTGTTGGTGTTCTTCTGCCAATGAGCAGGACTTATGATGTGGTGTTATAGTAATAGATGTGTAAAAACTCCAATATTCTTGGACATAATTTGACAGCTAAATGATTTAATAATAATATGAAGTCATCTTAATATAAGGATTTAGCAAAATAAAGGTTACTGTTGTTAACTAGGAATTAGCTAAATAAACATTAGTATTAAGATTTGCATACAGTAGAGTCCCGGGAAAATGAAATATTGCATGAAATGCTAATAAAATAATATTGACCTTATGAGCGTGTCTTGTGCAGTTTCTTTGTTTAAATGTCATCCTTCTTCCACTCTTCTCCTAACAAAAAATATTTCCCTATTAGATGTCATTAGAGCTAATTTTCATGTTTGGGGCCAGAAAGACTTATCAGTCTCTTAGAGAAGCCTAACTGGGTGGACTCAACACTCATTAACAACACACTTTTGACCCCAACACTTGATGGGAACTTTAATAAAAATAATAAGACAGCACTAAGCTTGCAAAAAAGACATTTGACACCCACTATTCAATGGGAAAAACAGTTATCAGCAAGTGATATGGAATGTTAAAGGCAAGTGGACTTAAAAAATCCTCATCGTGCTCCATTTATTTCATTTATTTATAGCAGTTCAGTCTGTGGTGTTCGTTTTGTTTCTCATCCGTTTTTAATGCTGCTCAGCCATGCAGGGTGTAAATAGAATGTGTGACTGAGCCTGCCACAGATTTTGGCCGCACTTTATTCCCCGCAATAATGAGCTCAAATGAATATTAGCTCTGTGGCAATGTGAGATATAACCTCTTTAATACATATTCAGGCTATCTATGGTAACATCTGTGTAAGTTGGCTAAAGTTGCACTTAGACAAAGCCAAAGTTTCAAAGTGATGACTGACCATCTACAAGACGTGACATTTCTTTATTCCCCCCAAATGGTGCACGTATATGTCGATAAAATAAGGGATGGTTTTCAAAGAATTATAATTGAGATAGAAGCAAGACTGCAGTTCATATACAATGCAGTTGTTATACAACAGCTTATGAAAGAGTAAAAACACAATGTGTAAAATCGTTATCATTTGTTTAATGATATTAAATATCTATGTTGTTTTTTTATGACAAGCAACACCTGTTATAAGAAGTCATCCTCACTCCACTTAGGACATACATGTTGCACATGGAAGGGATCTAATTTGTACTGAAAGCGAAGATGATTTAGATAGAATTTGCACGTCTGCCCCGCAGCACCTACAGGCCAGGGTCGTTGATGCCAACGCCTGAGAGGACGGGACCTGAGTGGCTACAGTTTTGCCCGGGCTGTGCTGTTTGGGGAAATCTGGTTTGAGTGATTGATGTGAGTGCTGATTCAGGAGGCACATGTGAGATGCCCGTGTGACGTGAAGGATGAGCAACAAGCGTGAACCCCCTTAGGGATGGCTGCACATCAACCTGCCCCTCCCTCTACTTCCAGTACACCTCAGTAGGGGGTCCAGTTCTGTCCAAGCTGTGCTGCAGACAGTTCATTGATCGCGTTTTCTTCAACATGTTATTGTGGTCATATGTTACTTGGCCACATTTCCATGTGCTCCATTTGTTCAACTGTTTCTGAGGCTTTGAAAGCCAAGTACGCTATCCAATATGAATATTAACCCAATATGAAACACGAGCATTCATAAAAAGAAAGAAGGGAGCACCACCCCAGAAGAAATTAATTCCCACAAAGAACATGTTTTAAAAAATTTGATGCAACACAAAAGGAAACAAAAATACTCACTTGAAAGAATGACCTTCGGAGAGCCATGGCAAGACTACCGTTCCCTCAAGACATTGTCAGTGGAAAGAAAGTTCCAGAAAATGAAAAGGATTGTGTCAAAAGGCAAAGGCAAAAGATCTGCTTTGGCAAAAGGGTAGGCAGTAATAGTGGGAAACGTCCCCTGATAAAAGGAAGGTCTGCCCAGCTTTAGGGAGCTGGAGTGCAGGGGAGCTCAGGGCTTCAGCAACCAAGGTGATGAGTTTTAAAGGACTGCTTGCATATTGAAGGAATGTACCTAGTTGGGATTCAGAATGACACCGATGCAGCCAACACAGGGGCACACTGATCACACACATCCAAATATCGGAGCCACTGGTGGCCTAAAATTTTTAGATATCAATTCTAGTTTTATTTATTTATTGAATTATATGAGCTTAGGTTAAAATCTAGCTCAGTCTGTGCAGAGTTTGCATGTTCTCTCAGGGTCTGAGTGGGTTTCCCCTAGTTTCCTCCTACAGTCTCAAGACATATTGTGTCAACGTGTGCATATGTTGCTTCGCTGCAAAAGACAGTTGTCCCATCCAGGGTTTATTCTTGTGGCCTTGTCCCCAGTGATACCAGGATGGGCTCCAGATTACCACAGTCAAGTCCAATATAAGTAATTAAAGTAATGAATGGATATTTATTGTTTTTGGAATAAGGACGCATGAGGACGACAGGCTAAGAAGGAAATGACTGATGTTTTAGCTACCTGCAGCAAAAAAATGCATTGCCTGTCACTGGAGGGGACAGTGAAAATCAAAAATGTTACAGCTGCGTATATTGTATTGTGTCAGTGTGAAATTACAGAGATCTTTACTGATAGCCTGTATTTGATACTGAGCCATTGTGATGAGCCTGGTCCACTGGCACTTTTGTTATTTGACTATGTATTAAGTCTGCACATTTTCCTTCGATTGACAAACCTAAATGATGGCCAACTTTTTCTAAAAAAAAAACAAATTTATAGTATTAACATGACTGCACCGAAATGTTTGTTGTGTCTTTTTTTCAGCGAGGGTTTGAAGATCAATATAACAGACTCAGATGACCTCATGGTATTTTGTATTAAATGAGCAGTCAGAAAAATCAAACACATCTAATACAAATAACAATAACCAAATTTTGCACTGAAGCCTGCAGCCATGAAAACCAGCACGGAGGGTGGAACTCCATTGATTGAATCACAGCTGAGGCCGTACGCCTACGGTATGGATTAGATGAGACATTAATATGTATTAATCGGTACCACTAGGGAGGAAAGTCCAAGTGTATCATACTATTTAATGTTGCTCCAGATTAAGAGGATTCTGCAGACTCCAGCTTGTCAATCTTTAATAACATTAAGAAGATGATTTACAAAATGAAAAATGCATAAAAATAATCAAATCCCAACCACGAAAAAACGCAAAACATGTGACAATATTTGCTACTTGTGAGTTGATTTGACATGATTTCCAGAATGTTCTTCTATAACTCTTTTCATGTTTACTGAACTGGCAACATGTCGCGTTGTGTCAGGTCCTCATACCCAAAAAACTCGACTGAAACAGAAAGGTCAGAAATAAAAAAAAAGGTTTAAAAAGGGATGTGGACAGCTTTTAGCCTTTGGCGTAGCTTTAATCAAACTGAATGCAGTGGCAGTCAGGGGAAAAAAGGGGAAAAAATGTTTGTGATTTACTTAAGCAAGAATGAACACTGTTTGAGCAAGATGACCATGTTTAGGGGCACGATTTGAGGGCACTGACTAAATAAAACTCAGAAATCACTCTGCTTTAAGCATACATGCTTTTCAGCTGCCCCTCTGTTTTAATTCTTCTGCCCTGCTGTCTATTATTATGTGCAAACCTTTGCTCTGCATGCTTCCGCTCACCTGCTAGTCACATGGAGAACATGTGACAGGTGGACAAATTTCTGTAAATGTTCTGCAGATGAACCAGTGTTTAATCCTCTGATTAAGGAATTTATCTTTCTCTCATCTAGGCTCTGTATTCCTATTAGCAACATCTATTCACAACTTGCACCCTAAATACACTAAAAAAAGCTGTTAATGTCAACATTACACTTTATGAAACGCAGCGGACCTGAAAACAAGCAGTTTGTAAATGTGCATATTTGTTTTTGCAAAGTGAAAATGGATTAGTCTTGCAGCATGATTATTTTAAAGGATTATTTTAAAGATGTAGCACTTAAAATATAGCTGCAAATCCACAGAGTGTTCATTTTAAGGTGTAATTCATAAATGACTAATTATAAAGTGCATTATTTGTCATTAAGAGGCACTTCAGTATACACCATGATGGATTCTGCCAGAAGAAAATGGTCCACTGGAAGTGTTAAATGAAAAGCCTATTGATTGTATGTAGACTTTAAGGTCCCTGTTTGAAAAAAAAATGTCATTTCCCTTGCAGAATCCACACTGACGTACTATCTGTAAGTTATAGAATGAAGCAAAACACCTTGCAGCGACAGGATGGTGGACCCTTCTGATCATCCCCTGTATAGTTACTTTTAACTGGGTGTATTGTGTTAATTCTCCTTTGTACTCCTTATGGTTTAGTAACCTTTGACGGTTATCGCATATGTGTATTTGCAATACTTAGACGTCGACTCTCGGTATGGCTTGCGTTACATTTTATGTCCTCTGTACATTTATGAGTGTTTGTAGGTAGAGAAAGGGTTTGTGCCTGTTCTGTACTTTGGGACACATGAATAAAAGAACTTTTTTTTTTGGGTGCAACCCTTGTTCCCTGAGTTGTCCGTTGTCAAAATATGAATTATGGACATATGAATTATTGATAAAC
Source organism: Arapaima gigas (assembly GCA_900497675.1). Classification (NCBI taxonomy): domain Eukaryota; kingdom Metazoa; phylum Chordata; class Actinopteri; order Osteoglossiformes; family Osteoglossidae; genus Arapaima; species Arapaima gigas. The sequence continues at coordinate 97,280 of UFQX01000858.1, read as the reverse complement.
GTATAAGCATATAAATTGAATCAAAGTTAATTTGTGTGTTATATTTTCAGTGTAACAGATACTTCTCATTTCATTCAATAAACATTTTGATAAAGGATGATTAATTGCTAGCTCAGCATAAAACCCAACATAAGCGTTAAGCTTTTGCAACAGATCACATTGTATTGTGCAGATATTTGGGGTTTTCCAGCACTGTTTAAGAGATTTACAGTGAAATGAAAACACTTCTTTTTGATGCATTGATGGTTCAGGCCACTGAATCAGTAACCTCATAAAGAGGTTTCCCAGATCCAACCCTGACCACGATTAATAGAACCGGTAATAACGTTAACAACAATGGGCTTAAATGAACCTTTGCAAGTAATAACATATTACTGTCTTGTATCAAAATAGTACAAAACCATAAATATTTGCACAGATGGTGCTTCCTTGTGAGATCACATTTTTTCCATGATTGGTATTACTGCATAACTTAACATAAGTACCCAGGCAAGTGCTCCATGCTCACTTATGGATTCATGTACACAGGGCAGAGGTAGGATAAGAGCAAACCAAAGTTTGGAAGTTGGCAAAGCTATCAGTTTCATAAAAAAATAGTTAAATACTGTTCATCATTTCATAGGCAGTAGAACACAGAACCAGCAGGAATGGATGGGTTCTGGGCTGATCTATGTGTCCAGACCGCAAATTCACCATCTCCATTTCTGTGGTATTTATCTTACACAGCCATAGAGTGAAAAGGATAAAAGAAAAACATTTCACAAATAATGTTCTTTGAAATTGCTATTTCACCCACAATACAAGCAAAGTATTTTATTATGCACTTTTTACTTCCAGGGGTTAAAATATATGAAAAAATAAACGACATCAATTCCTCAACTAACGTAATTAATGCAATAATGTACAAAATGTTAAAAATCAAGATATTAAGTCATTTTGGATTTCTTGGCCAACAGAATCACAGTTTTGTTATACATGCAGTAATTTACTAAGCTGCATCTTCAGAAACCTAACAGGAGCCCAAGTGAGCAACTTGACTAACTAAGCCACACCATACTATAGTAAACCACACTCCAATACACTATCCTGCGAGAGCTTGTGTTCTGCAGTCTAAAGGATGCAAAATTTATTTGTTACATAACACCTTATGATGGAAGAAATGTAATCATCAATGCCTATCAATAATAGATAGATCTATTATCTTTAACCACTGCATCTTGAGTAGGGTTACTGCGGTCTGAAACCTATCCCAGACTCACTGGGTGATAGACTATGAAACTGGGTGGGATGCCAAATCATCATAGGGAGGCCGCACACGTTGGTAATTTAGAGCGACCAACGTAAGTGATAGGCACGTGTTTGGCCTGTGGGAGGAAACCAGAGCACTCATAGAAAACCCACGCAGACACAAAAAGAATATGCAAACTCCACACATACTGAGCTGAATTCAAACCGATTCCTGAACAGCCCAAACGCTCTGAGGCAGCAGCACTACTCACTGAACCACTGTGCCATCCATCAATGGTAGAGCCCATGCTAAACAATTTTATTTTTAAAAAATGGCCATTACATTTTCTATAGAAAATTACCAAATAAATCACTGATGGTTTGTCAATAATAGAGTATGGTATAAATTCCTTTCAGAAATTAACAGTTAGAATTTAAACAGGTTACATGCACCTGAGATCATGATTAAAAATTGGATCAGTTTTTATAAAAGAAATATATACCATGACAGAAGGACTACTGAGAAACAGAAGAAAGAGAAAGACCTAGATTAATCATATGAACGGTGAAAAACGATTGCTTCTTGGGCCTCTAAAATCTTTTCTTGTCCACAGCTCTATTTGCATACTATAGAGAAAACGATGAAATCCCTGCATAGAATTGTTTTCGGTACACAGTTCTATTTGCATACTGTAAGGAAAGCAGTGCTGTCTTTAAGCAGCACTGTATCTCTTAACACGGGTAAAATATTGCTATGACGGAGGTCGAGGATTTTATTGAAAAAACTAATGGGCAAATTTTTTCCTATAAGCTATATCAACAGTTACAGTTTTAAAGTTTACATTGTTTAATTGTTTCAAAAAATCCTTTTGCAAGCATTTTCAAATACAGTGCAATGCTGTATTTAACCTCAGAAAATCCCTTTTTTTTGTTTCTATGGTCCACATTAAAACATTCACTTAGAAGAACAAAATACCCTCTATAAGGCACATTTGGACAAAAAACAGTGTTGTGTGTACTGTTTGATACATATGTCTCTGCAGTGGATAAATAAATGACTGAGTCTCAGCTGTGTTTGAATTATATAAAACGGACTCATGTACATATTTATCCATCCTGTCATTTGCAGGTGTGCAGAGGAGCATGGGTAGTAAAGAGCACAGACCACTTGAATGGTATCGATGAAGTTCCAGCTACCACAGGACACATTTATCCTCAACTTTTGTTCTGAGCAATTGATTGAGCAGTCATGGTCCCACATGGGATGTAGACCTGTCAAAATGTAGGCATCAAGAAAAAGTACATGCTTTGTAACGTTCCAGCCTCATGTTCCTTTGTTTACTCTGTTACAAAGATCTGCTAATGGAGTCCATATACAGTGTGGACTCAGTACACAGTGTTTGTCAGCTAGTGGGATAAAATAAGTTTTCCTTTTTTTAATTTTATTTTACTTTATTTGTTATCGCCCAAGATTTTCACTAAAGATTGTGAAGTAGAAATGACAGACCTTCATATTGGCACGTCGTCCATCATCAGGGAGACCGGCTCCAGATGGTGAGATGTCAGGAGAGCACCAGGGGAGTGAAGCACCTTCTTTGCCAACCATCCACTCCTGTTCCATACAGAAACGGTGAAAGACACGCCACATATTAGCTCAACAAATTACAGTTATAATCAAAATACTCCCTTTACAAAATGAAACCTGACTTGTCCACAGAATTGAATAACACATATTGCATCTGTTTGCATAGCCTATCTTACAGATTTTTTGCATGAATCAAGAACAGCCCTTTAAATATTATTTCGTAAAAAAAATACATAAATAACTTAATAATCTTGGAAAACAGTCTTTCTGTGCCCAAACCACATGAGAATAATGTATTTAATCTATAAAAGCAAATTAATAAACAGCCCTGTGAATACCTTGCTTGGCCTGTTTCACTAAATAATTAACAGCTAACACCCCACCACCTCGGTATCATTTCCTATTTGCAATACAATAATGCTGTCTACACAGTTTTTAATTATGCCCATGGCAATAATAGACTGTTTCTAATCATATTCCACAGCGCTGGAAACAAATCTAGTTTTGTCCCAGGTGTGTACAAACTTACCAGTGCAAGCTAATTCCGAAACCCCATATCAGAAGTAAACAAGGGGCACATTACCAGTGAGCTTAGGTTCTTCTTGGAGAACAGACGGCAAGTTAATATGCTCTCCAGTTATTTCTGTTTTGTGCTTTTACAGCCCCGTGTGGGATACGATAAGATGGCAGTGACTGGGTTCATCTTTTTTCACACCAGCAGGTAGTGTGAAAGGTTGTGTACATGAGCAGAAAAAATGCCACGGAATCTCATACCACGTTAATCAATATGTATTAACAACATACTGACTGACACAAGACTTTGCCTAATCTTGCCCTAATACATCTGGGACAGGTGTTTATAAGACACGTTTTTTGAAGTGGCTGTGTGGGTAATAACTTTAAGTAAAGTTAGTGGAGCTCAGCTTCCATAAGCTCTTCACATATGAGCAATCAGTAGCAGTACGGTGGTAAAAGACATTGGCTTTTCACCAGAACGTGTGTGGTTTAAGTCCCAAGAGAGGCTCCGGGGCAGCATCCCTGTGCAAAGGTACACAACCTTAGCTTAATTGCTCGAGTGTAATACCCAGCTGTGTGAAATGGGAAAAATTGCAAGTTGCCGCAAATAAAAATGTCAGCTAAGTAACATAATTACACCACAATAATAATACAGCACATTTGCCTAAACTTTCACATTGCACTTGATGTGGGTGGTCTATGGTTAACTGTGATGTTTGGCTGACAACTGATGGTGTAGGAAACCGATGAGCAAAGAAGGTCTTGAAGGTTGAAGGAGTGTCCGAGCATAAACTTCCTTGCCACCTATACCTGTGTAACCGGGGACGGAAACGCTTGGGGGCGTCTCGTGCCACATTGTTTTGAAGATCCGCTGTCGGTTTGCAGGTGCCGTGCAGAAACAGTGTGCATCAGCATGAGCTCCATCTGTTGACAGCTGTACTGATTACAAGAGTGGCTCCACTGCTGCGGCAGAGTGACAATGTGGTGACGGAGTGGGTTAGCCCTGGGTCAGTGTGTCCTTAGCTACTGACAGGCTCCCTCCAACAAATCTAAGGAAGAAGGGAAGGAGGTCTTGAACTGGTGTGGTTTTGAAGCTTTCTCTGTCACCTTTTCCCAAGTGTGCTACACTATAACCAAGGTGAAGCATCTCTGCGTCACACCTGCAACCGTTTTTTGAAACGCCGTGAAACATAAGTCCTGATATGTGGTTGTTTTATTCATAGTATGCAATATGCAGTGACACAACAGCAGCCACCATTTCTATATGTTTCTATATACACGTATACATGGAAATATCTTATAAAAAATAGATTAAAAGGATTCTTTTGAAAAGCAAATTGAGGCTGAATGGTAGCTGCATATTGTTCTGAATAACAGAGAGGTTGACACATCAGAGGAAAAACTCATCTCCAAAGGTGTCCAAAATCCCAGGTGATGCATATTGCTGTGCACAACCGCACTGTACTTTGATACGCTGTCCTCCAGAGTAACAGCCTGTACATGAGGAGATTGGCCATCCAGCCCACATACACACCTCTGTGTCTGTGTTCTGCTCTCATGCGGCTTCCTCTTTCTCTCTGCTACGTCTCTTGGTACAGTCCCATCTGCCACACTTCCCCGCTGTCCTTGCACTGTCTATCCCTCCTTCACCTGGCAAAAAACATTGCACATCATCTGTCGAGGGCCTTCCTACAACACGGTGGATCTGATCAAGTGCGGAAGTGGAATCCACTGTGACTCATGACCTGCACCACCTGCCAGCAAGACAAACTTTCATAGCCCTTGTTTAGTTGCACTCACTCAACTCTGTAGGAAACAAAAGGGGGTTAAAAGGTAGAAAAGACAAGTAGCAAGAAAAGCTAGTCATATAAAATTTTTCTAAATGTGACAATTTTAAGTAGTTGTAACAAATGAAATGGGCTTCAAATTCTGTATGTACTACAGAGAAGAGAAAAACAAAACCCCAGAATTGACTAGGGGAGAGCGATGCAGGGGAAGGCTGAAGGAGTATGCAGAGGAAGAGACACTCGTGTAATACTGCTATTACGACTACTACTACTACTACTACTACTACTACTACCACTACTTCTAATAATAATAATAATAATAATAGTAACAATAATAATAATGAACTATGTAACTGAAGTGAATATGGATTTTATGTGCTACTATATACATCATGATTTTATGGGTTTTTTTTTCCACAACAGCTGTTTGAAAAAGATTTTATGCTGAGTTTTAAATTGCTTCAGAAGCACCGACAGAAAGTTTAGCACCCGACAGGGAGTGCAACCCCTTTTCTGTCTGGCACAGATGCTTTTCTAGGGACGGTTTTAATGCTATCCATTTTATGATGATTCTCGATCCTCCTCCTGGCACCCCCATTATGGTGCTGAACTTCTTAAATTTGTCCTCTCCTTCCACCAAGATGTTTTTGAAAACTTTGCCATGTGGGAATGAATCACAGAAGCCCATCCCAGTAGCTTAAAGCTTGAAGGAGGAACAAAGTCCCCAGGGGTGTGTCCCCAAGGAAGTCCCCCGCCGACCACAGGATGTGCTGGTGTTTGCAAAGTGTCTGTTTTCTCTTGGGCATGTGAGCAGCCTGGCTTTTCTTTTTTCTGTTTAACTATTGCTGCATACAGAGCTTATATATGAGAAGCATAGTGAAAATCCCTTTTAATACTATAAAAGGCATTTTAAAATTTTTGTTCACTGAAAATAGATTTGTGTTTAATCTTAGGTTTAGTATCCTTTAACTGTTGGATTTTTATTTGGTCTTTACTGGATTATGCTACTGTTTTGGACTTTAGATGTTACATCCAAATGAATACACATCTGTCAGCATCAAGAAGCAAGTCAAATTTAGCCACGTACTGTTACATTATGATAGCCAAATCTTCAGATGATGGTCAAAGAGTAAAATACTCAGAATGGCCTGCTAAATATTTTATTCTTAATGCAAGTGGAAGTTTCATGGCCTCTCAAACATATTTAATTTCATTTAATGGATGTGAAGTTGGAAAAATGGTGCTCAGGCACGTAATACAGTTAATAGAATAAGTATAGTACAATAATCCCTCAGCATCTAAATATAATTTGTCCCTGAAAATGGATTTGATATTGCATTTTTCAGAAACCAAGCACCTATTTCCCACTATTTTAAATGGGGAAAATGAATAAATAAATCCCTCCCGGCCCATCAGAAAACAGCTGTATGACTATCAAACCATGAATTCGGCGTGGTACATACTGTAAACACCAGTTAGCTAATTAGAAAACACTTAATGTTGTCATTAATTTGCATATTTTTAATTATGTACAATACAGGACATTTCACTTGTTAGTGTCCCTCCCACAGTGTCACTGCATTAGATGGGAGATGAGAGGGCTCATGTGGGGTGTTGCAGCCAGAATTTGGTGTTATGAAATGTTGAAAAAAAATAAAAATCTTTTTACTATAGATAAGCTTAGGATAAATAGTGGTTATTGCAAAAGTTTGCATTCAGATACCAATAAATAGGTGTTAGTTTTCAACAGCTGCTATAGCAAAATTTTGGATATAGAGAGTTTGGATACTGAAGAATGGCTGCATTTTTTTTGTTTTTTGTTTGGCTTCTGTATAAATTTATTTGTCCATGAAAAAATCTGCAGAAAATCACTTTACCATTGACTGACAATTGAATAATCATATCTTCCATTATAGTAATGACTGTTATATCCTCTCGCTGAAGTTGAACAATTATGTTTTAATAAAAGCATGCGCATCTTTTAGCTAAGAGGCAGAAATGTGCAAATCATCCAGTTCACTCATTGTTGCATGATAAGTCCCAGCCTTTTCTACTGTCATTATATGAACTCCATCACATAACAGCTGTAGTACTTTATGGTTCTTTTTGACACAGCCAGGCTTTACTCAAAGTGCAGTAAACTGTTTAGGAACATGTGGGTGCCACTTGTGTTTATCAATCTCTGCACTGTCATTTAGGTCAAAGCAAGGCCATAAATCATGAGCTAAGGCAAAGGAAACACAGAGAGAAAACCGGAGAGAACATACAAAAGGGACATATTAACAGAGATATTTTTTAAGATTAGGTGCCCTGCATTGGAGGCCTCAAATTTGTCAGCAGAACCTGGGATACGACTCTATCAATAATCCATGCCACTGTGTATTTCCCAACTGACGCTATTATAAAGTTTTGGATGACAGCCCGCTTCAACTCCATCACATTATCCACTGGGACCAGAATCTCATAAACTGCTTTCAACATCTCATATAAAGGGTAATAACTGCAGCCAGTTAATACAGGGGAATTATCAGAAAGCAGAGCGATGAACCTGGGAGAAATTGTGGCGGTTGTGGGGGTATTATGATGAAGAAAGCACACGCACTGAAAAAATAATCCAATATAATACAGCAAATTATTCCATATGTTTGAATTAATAACACTGGAAGTTTGCTGGTATACTTTGTAGAATATTTCTCAAAACTAAAGCATTTTTGTCAGTGTAGAGCAGAATTTTGAGTAGCAGGTGGAAGACTTATGCATTTCTTGATTCCTGTAGTTTGCAATTCAAGGGAAGAGCACATCAAGATACTCATCTTGGGTCACGGGAAATTGATCTAATAAATAGCTCTGCCTTATTTGCAAATGGAAGGTAACTGTGAGCAGGTGTGTCACTCCTCCATCTCATGCACATTTAGGCTCAGGTTAAATTGTGTTTTTAATATTAAAAATCCATGAATGAGTTACTTAACAGAATTCGGGTGGTGATGGGTTATTTTCAGCCTCCATAACATTTGTGGTTATTCTGGTCCCCCTTAAAGTAACACACCCAATTTTCCCTTGTGGGTGTTTTTTGACATCAGGTCATATTTTGTTATTTTAAGGATTCAAAATAGTATACATTTCTATCAAGCAATGTTCAGGAAATACTTGCGAATTATTTAGTACTTTGAAGGAGCATTAATGTCTAACAAGGCAAACGTATAACTGTGTTCAATGTTATTTAGGACCACATAGACAAGAACGTGAAACAAATGATATGTTAAAATTTTATAATATATGCTCTCCAAATTAATCCAAACTACCATTTTTGACCTTGGATAGGTCAGTGTCTATAAATTTACAAGTTTCATTACTTTTATTCGACATATAATTAGTGTAATACTTGTTTGAACCAGAATGGCCATTAGTATGAGACATTACACTGCAGACAGCAGATATGGTACATGATATATCACAATAAAGTGTTTCTGCTAGCAAATATTCCTTGAACAACTATAGGAGCAAGTTTCGCAATGATGTAATTGTGATTTTTCAGAAGTAAGTGTGTCGCACATTCTGCTGGTACAGTGCAAGTTTTGCGAGATTTTTTTTTAAATCAGTTCACTTAGTTTATTTTTATAGAGTGTTATCTCATCAGGGTGACACAGGGCCCCTAACAATGTCACTAGGAAAGATCAAATGTTATATTATACAATTGCAGGTGCAGTTTTAGTTATAGTTAGTTACAATTATAGTTACTGTTTACTATAGAATAAGCAAGCACCAGAGGCTACCCACCCTTCCTAGGTGTTATAATGTGTTAATAGGGTATGTGTGCAGCTATGATTAGTAGTAAAAACACTTTTATAACAGTCATGCTATAGTTTATAGAGCTAAATAGTTTACATAGTTTATAACAGCTATAGTCTATAGAGCTAAATTTCTTGTCCTGGCCCAAGGTTGTTGATTCTGTGCAGAGACTGACTCCGAACAATATAATACACTGGTGCCAGTGTGGGTCTCATCTTCATTCTGATCTCACTTGACACTCTGCTTCCCACAAAAAACCAGTAAGTAAGTAAGTAATTACTTCACATTAAAAGTCAGAGCATTATTTGTTTTATATTTTTTTCACTATTTGTTCATAACCAGTAGCCCAGTTCTTCTGTCTGTAAGCACCCCCAAATGTAACTTGGGAGAAGGGAAAAGAAGCACATGCTGTCTCTAATATATATTCTGTGAGCCAGTCACTTCTTTTCACTCTGCAGGCTTCATTGAGTGAAGCAACACGCTTGGAGGAGATCCTTCAGTATGACACAGCCTTGTAGGATCTCGCAGAGCGTAGCTGTAGCTCTGAACAATACAGGTGAGAAACCCCACGGGAAAAGGGGCCAATTCATGTTCCATGGACACAGTTGCAATAGATGCCAAGTGAGGCACGGGCCTCAAATCCTGGTCCCCAGCACAGGGTGCACTTCTACATCCTAATGCAGCTGCACCAGATCTGTGTCTGACAGCAGTATGGCTGCACCATATCAATACGTCTGAGGCCCATCTGTTTAACCAATTATTTCACTACATTTGTGACCAAAAACTGGAAGTGTGATTATGTTTAATTTGCTGCTCTGATGACACATTTCTGAATCAGGAAAAATAAATATATTCATGCATTACATATTTACTTGTTGGTGATTTTCTCCCTTGGTAATGTCATACTTTTTTTCTTTTATGCTTCACACAATTTAAAGTTATACTGATGATTATGTTATAGTTAAGCATTATGGACACAACTGAACACGGTAACTGTTGCAGACAGCAACATTTTTTTTTACATTATATTCATGTAAAACTTGTAAATTCTAAAGTGAGTCTGAAAAACTAAAGGTTTAAAATGAAAACATAAATACATTGCTAAATTCTTCACAAAATACCTGTGTGTCTGGCTTTGAATTTACAACTCTGGACATCAGTGTTCACTTTTGAGACAAGTTCTTGGCAACCACACCTAGACACAGCCATGCTATCCCCTGACATTTTGGCAGATTTCCATGGTAACTTGTGTGTTTTAATGTGGAAACTGTAGACATCCTTAAATCTTCACTAAACTCAAAACTGGTTATGTTGCAGCTTGCCAGTGTCTTGGCAGTTATCATTGGTACTGCATCACCTTGTGAAACATACCTGACCTTGATACACCTAAAATACGTATAGAGAAGCAATGTTGCAGCAAATAAATAAGTTTTACTATCATTAAATTCAAACCCAACTATTTATGTTGACTCCAAATCAGCACACATTTTCGGAACCCACTTGTCTGACTAGTATGTGGCATTCGGCCAGGGCAGGATGGGAATAACCATAGCGACGAATAGAGGTGAGTCCAGGTAAGAGAGAGAGGTGGGTTTTGTGTGGGGGTCAGTCACGGTTTCTTCCTCTTTTGCGTGGGTTGTCAGTCCTTCTTCTTCTCACTGGGGGGTGGGGGTATAAATGGATAGGTGACTAGTCACAGGTGTGCATATCTTGGTTTTCCTCTCCCTGCCTTCCCCTCCCCCAGTAACTGGGTGTGTCACAAAGTATGACTATGTCACATTTTACTTGTACACCATAGTAAATTCTGTAATAACCAGGGGCTGATTGTAGAAATTAAGACAGAGGGGTGAAGGACTATTAAAAGTAACCCTGTAATGATATTCAGTGTTTGAATTTCAGAGGCACTGTAAAAAAAGAGCAGCTGCACAAGTCGTTTGCAATTTATGGTTTCCCTTGTGGGTAGTTCAGTTTGAAATTCAAGATGCCTGCACCTCTTTAAAGTTGCACAGCAAGGTGGAGTCTCAAGGAAACAAAATGGGTTTTTAGAACGACCTGGGCATGAGTCTTGAAACCTGAGATGAAAATGAGGGAGAAACATGGAGTGAAGTGGTCAGAGATGCTGCTTCACAGGGAGACCCCACCACTGCATGGCTCCCGGGCGCAGGCCAAGGCCCTTCAAGCGAGGAGGAGCAGACAGGCAGCGAGCGAGCCGAGCACGTTGACTGCCATCGAAAGGTGCCGGGGGAACAGACTGTGATGTTGGCCTGGGAAGCGCAGCACTCCCTGGGGTTAAGTCTGCCAAAGTCTTCACACTGGATGGCTCCGGCAGCGGGGAAGCTCTCTGCACAGAGCATGAAAGGGTACGGATGCCAGGGGGGCCGCTGTAATGTCTACATGCACATGAAAGGGCCTCAATACATGTGGATCGACTGGGTGTTGGCAGATTTTCATAGATTCAAGAAAATGTTAAATCATGAGGAAGTGACAGGAACTCCAAGTTATAGGCACATATCTCACCAACTTACAAAATTCATTCACAAAGTAGCATCCATAAAACATTTTTTCTGCCATTCTGAGATAATATTAATTATTTGTAATTCCACAGAAGAAGTTTTCAGTCTAGTTCCTGGTGGAGCCTCTTTTTGTTGGTTTTTTTTCCAGCTGAACTGCTAACTTATTTGTTCTGATTTCACTATTGATGAAATGAATGGCATGAATCGAATCAAACTGATCCAAAAGGTTAGCCAAGAATTCGACAATCTTTTGAAGACTGATGCCAAAATTAAACTATGAACGTTTTATATTTGAAAATGTAAACTAGAGATGTATAAAAATGTTAATAAATGTATGCTAAACAATTGCAACAGTGAATAAAAATCATGAACTATTTCAGAAGTGCATTTTACAGAAATCAGGTAAAGTTTATCATGTTGTCATTTTATTCTTTGAAGAAAATACAGTTAACCAGTTTCAGATTTATATGGTGACTTCAACTGAATTGGTGCTCTTTTCAATTGAATGTCATTTAATGTATTTTACGGCACACTGTTCTTACATACCGACACCGACACAGAGATCTGAATAAAGGGAATGAGAAATGGCAGAAACAGATGTAGCAGATATAATGTAGGCCTATACATAAAAGGTAAGCTACATACATATAGAGAGAAAAGAATAGAAAGCAAAAAATTCTCAACCCGAAGCCCAGATAGGAAAAAAATAAACCTCAGGTTCAAGTGGCACTCCTGGTCATCGTAAACAGAAAAAGAGAGAGTAGTTACAGCTGAAGGAAGAAGAACTGTACAATTGGCTATAGTCAGTAGAAACTAATAATTTCATGTCTAGGTGTAGGTATGGCGACCTCATAAATCATGGCACGCAGTCAGCAGTTTCTGTCAGCATGGAATGCCGGTGTCACAGCCAGTCTTGTCGGGGGGGATCAAACACTCTGCTCTAGTGGTGGCTCTCGGGCCACCACACAGTACCAAGAAAACACAAATAAGAAACAAGAGGGGGTTAACAACTAAGGACACAATGAGACTAGAGAATTTTACATTAGAAGACGAGACATGGAGCTGCAGCACGGAGGATTCAACATTAGCTATGTTGAATACGGCAAGGCAAAAAGATCGGTTTTAACCCTTGAAGGCTGAGCCAGTAGGAACATTCCTGACACTATCTGGTGGACTGATGCAAAGTTTAGGTGCTCTATACCTAAAGGCGCACCCTTGTACCAAAATCTATTTTAAAAAACAAGTACTTTAAGATAACCTGCATCCCATGATTGAAGACAATATACTGGAACAAAAGAATCTATAATCTCACAAAGATAACCTGGAACAGTGGCATTTACTGCCTTGTAAGATTTTATAATCTGCTCTAAACTTAACTGGAATCCAATGCAGTGACTAAAGAACTTATAGTCATAATTAAAAGTTCAAATTAAAATTCTGGCAACAGCATTCTTTATTAATTGTAAGCCGTATGTAGTCCTGTAAGGACAGCCCAATAAAAGAGCATTGCAATAGTCAATCGTGTTTGAAACAAAGGCACAAAAAATAGTAAGTAATGACTGGAAAGTCTCATTTAAAGGAACAGCATTTACAACATTTTAGCAATATAAAATCCAACTGGTTTGTTTTAAGAAATGAAGATATGTTTGCATCAAGAATAATATTCATTAACATGATCGTGTTTTACAGCACTAGCAATACCAAATAAATTTCTATTTGAACTCCTTTGGACAAATCAACCTCAAAGTTACTTAATAGTTCAAAAGTGAGCAGTTTGGAACAAATTGTTTGTAGAATACATTGAATCCATCCAAATAAGTGCAAAGCAGGTGTGAAAGCAGTGATTTACCTTCAGAGGAGAGTGAGCCCTAATAATAAGCAGTTTATTTTAATATTATACATTAACACATTATTAGAATTGCTGCTACTGCAAAAAAGTATATAACTGGGAAAAGGTAATTAAAATGCCCCGAAGAATCAAGGTAAATGTGACATTTGGGTTTCAGAACCCAGCAAGACTAGCCCGTTTATAAACTTTTCACTTTCTTTATTTTTATCTACTGAATGCACTTTTTCTTTTTTAAGCAAAAGGCATAGCGAAGTGAACCCGAAGCAACATGAAGTCTGCAAAACAGCCAGTGCTTGTATTCAGGTAGTAGTTTCTCAAACTAGTGTATTAAACTGGGGCGTTCATAGTAAAAAAAAGAAAGGAAAATCTACAGTAGCTCCTGCATGAAGCAAATGAAGACTTACATGTGCCTGTTTTATTGATTGAGAACATATATTACTTTTCTTCTACTGTTGTCTTGCAAATGTGTAATTATGATATAAGAAAATGACCTGAAGTCTCCTGAATTTGTCATTTCACACCTTTAAGTGTGGGCGGGTTACCTCCTCATTAATGCATGACTGTGCGATCAGCAAAAAGACACAAACACATATTGTGGGGGGCTGCGCTGGGAAAACTGACCAAACCTCCGACTACATTACATTTGATTATTAGCGAGAGGTTTAAGTGAATATTATTTGCCACAGGGTTCTATGAATGCCTTATGGGCAAATATTAAATATGGTTATGTGTGTAATGAAATATCTGACAGAGTAGTCTTACACCCAGCAGGGTTTTCAAAAATTCTTTTGAAGGAATCAAACAGTTTATGGATGACGATAATAGGTCAAAAGTGACATGCCTTAATGTTTTACACATTTTAGCTCCGCTATTAAATTATTGCACTTGTCTTACACCGTTGTCAGCAAGGTTAAACCCCAGAGAAATAAAACAAATTGTTCCTTTAATGTTGAATAAAACAAACTAGGAACTTTTGTACAAAAGTCCTCTTGGGCTCTAATTATGTAAAACTATAGACATCAGAAGGCACTGCATTCTTTAATGAGCACTTCAGAGTACAAAGGGAATTTAAGGGAATTTAATTAATAAGGGGGATGGGAGAACACTGTACAAGACACTGTGCTATACCTGTTTTAAATGGTATATTTAACAAAAAGGTATTCACTTTAAGTACAAACCTAGCATATGGGCCTGTCTGCAGTGTCACACCAGCAATGAGTTACGTGATAAGTGTTCAGCTTTCATTTATTTGCAATTACAGTTGTAGGGGCCATAATTATAAATCACATACTTGTCATTAGATGCAAGATATTTACTTAACTGTTATTAATCAACATTTAAACCACATTAAGACCACAGGAAGACAGATGGGTCCCAAAGGTTAAAAACGGTTAGCCGGTATATATCGTTTGGACGCGGACGTTCGTTAAATTTTATTTTTACTTGTCTTACAATGAACACAGCATTTGGAAATCTGCTCTTAATCACAGAATGCTGTTGGGCACATACATACATATACATATAAAAGCATGTGGAGTTGAAAGGCCATCCTTGGTTTTCCGGTGAGACAACTGATATTTTTGCTGCTGCACAGATTTTGAGAGCTGGAGGCCGGTCCTTGTAGCTATGTTTATTTATTAGCTCTGAGAGAACACCTCGAGGTTCAGACAGTCTCTGAGGCTCGATGTTCTAATCTGCTGATCTGCATTTCGTGCAAGAATGAATGCGTCCCGTCCTGCAGCGTGCTGAGGACTGTGGGTTAAATGCTCCCCAAGACGACATGGCTCAGGAGTGATGGCTCTGGAGCTGACTGCTCCCAAGCCAGGCGCGTTGCATGCAGAAAAAGACTTGTTCCACTTCGCTGGTGGCCTGCTAGGCCAATTAGCAATGAGAAAGACTCCCGTGTGAATAGCTGCTGAATGGCTTCAATTACTATTTTTGTATATCTATTTTATTGTGCTGTGCTTGTACCTGCTCTTTTTATAACTATATGAATGCTTGCCAAGCTGTATATAAACACTTGAGTTCTTTATTTGTATCGTGCATTTGTTTGAGTGCAGTTGTATCGTCATGGGGAAGTAAAAGTTCAGTTTGACCTTTTTCCCAATAGACACTGGATTGATGAATAGTACCCTGCCATATATATAACAGTTTGTTTCTTAGTATGTAGAGTTTTATTGCTGTAGTGGTAATTCAAAAAAGCCTAAATTGAATTTGGATCTTTTAAAATTCAGTGTCATCATTTCAAAAGGTTCACTTGATGAAGCACTGAAATTAGAAATGATGTGTTTTTTGTGCTCTGTGATTTGGATAAGACAGACCAGCCAATGGTGACTTTAGGTGATTTACGCAGCTTTGACCCTTGTGTTGAATGTATGACTTTTCTGCTATTGTTGTGGCTGCATGCCTGTTTTCCAGATATAATCCATAAATATTGCATTGTGCTTTGTTTGAATTATGCTCATAACCCTCTGTTACCTAAGCATTATTGTAAAACAAATTATACTGCATTTAGTAACAATTCAAAGAGGTGTGAAAATGTTAGTTTTGAATACATATGGAATAATGTCAGCAATGGCGTATTCAGATTCTAGGAGCACCATTTTATTAGCATATTTTAAAATGAAGGTAGCCCTAAGGGCTATGATGAAGTGTCATTTCTCCCCCACAGGCATGCAAGGCAGTCTGAAGTCAATTAATGATGAGATTTTCTTTTGAAAGAATAAAATCTGCCATGGCCTATTACACAGGTTAACTAAGTTAGAAAGCACATTTGAATATGAAACTCAGACAACGTACATCTAACTCGTGTGGATAGTAGGAGACACAGAAGCAACATTCTGAGATGGTTTTGTTCAAAGTTACTTCCTCATTAGTTAAAAAAAGATTCTATCTATTTATTTGATGATGTACACCAGGTACCACAACATAGTATACTAACTAGTGCATGAGTTGTCACTATAGATATACTGTAGACAAGAACAGGCACTTGAGTAAACTGACAAACTGACTCTACAAAGCACAAGAATCAATTAAAATGTGAAAAGTCATGTGTCACTTAGTCCAAAAAGCCATGAGTAACACATTTTTTGAGCAGTGGTAAAACCTACAACAAATACTGCTGTTCTAAATAGGTCTGTAGCTGCATTAATAATAATAATAATAATAATAATAATAATAAAAATACATTTATTACGCACTGGAAACAGACCGACAGATCAGCAGGCTGCTGCCCCAGAGGCTGCCCTACCTCACTCCCTACACTTCTGGAATTGGTCCTGGACCACAGCAAACCTGCACTAGGACAAGTGGTTACTGATAATGAATAGGTGGACAGTTATTTCAGTCCTTCTGTTCTACAACCTTATTAGGGTCTGTTGCCTGACCTAAAAGTAAACAGTTCTGACGGGCAAGAAACATACGTGGAACACTGAAGTGCTAAGCATCTTACACAACAGAAGAGAAAATGTATTGCCTGTGTATTATAAGGAAAAGTGGCCAACTAATTGTGTGCGCCCACTAATTCTGCTTAACTGCTTCCTGGAGACCTTTAACTATAACAGACCCCTTACACCCTATGGTAGTATGGTGACTTTTACTGAGTAATGCTGAAGGATATGCAAATCTGATCACAAATCAGACAGAGAAGCTGACATATGTTTCATGTGGTTCTCCTCTGTGCTCTACATTCCTCCCACATGCTGAAGACATGTTGTACAGATGAACTGATAACTCTCACTCCCCTGTAGTGAAAAACTGTGTCACTGCATGTGGACATGTGTGAATGCCTCAGGACGGATTTCTTTCACTTGCACGGTAGAGTATGCACCTCCTACTATCATAAGATTTCCAGCCTTTGCTTTGACAGACTTGCTTTCATTCACATTCAACAACCATTTATGCTTGACAGGGTCACATGGTCTGGAGCCTACCCTGGAATCCATAGGTGCTTAGCTAGGAGGGCAACACCCTGGGTTGGACACCAGAAGTAAATAGATTAATGAGTTAGTTACAGTGCAGAGAGGGTTATTAAAAATTGGTACAGGTGTGACTTGTTACACTGAAAATAATGCATATGTTGCACTTGTGGTCAATTCCTCCAGCTGTCAGCTGGACAGTAACCTTGAGAGTGACTATTGTAAACTGTTGAATGTTTTTTATTTTTATTTTTTTTTACATTTTATCCATATGTATTGAGATAGAATGTTAAACTTTGTGGTTGGAACAGTTAAATGTGCATCCATGGGATAACTCAGCAATCACCTTCATCACACCCATCGGTTCTGTGGTCCCTTTCAAAACTGTTCTCTGCATTAGATGGGTCAGTAATTTTAAGATCCAATTATACATCAATAAAATATTAATCTCATGTATATCAATAAAATCTTTGCATGCATGGTGCATATATACACTAGCAGAGTGTGTGTGTGTGTGTGTGTGTGTGTGTGTGTGTGTATATATTTGATCCAAGGCAAGAGTTTCTTGTAAGCGTGAAGTCATTTTTTCAGCATATTGCAGGCTTTGCGAAGTTACTTCAGGAACACATGGAATCTGCAGTATGCATTTCAGCAGCAGTGCTGTTTTCGTTCTCACTGGACTAGATCGCTGCCAAATGTTCAGAGAAGAAAGAAAAACCAGGAAAACAAACGGTGAACAAACCTAATTAAATTCAAGTTGAAAGTGTTCATCTACAATTAAAAACAGCAGTTAAACATAACAAACACAAAAATCTCCTTGGACTCCTTAGATAAATGACTAATAAAAGGAGTCCACAACTGTCAGAATATGTGCGATTGAAAAAATAATTTTCATTACTATTTCTAATGCCTCTTTGTCGCGATTGTCTTCAATCATTTAGTAATTGATGCCATGACATTTCAGACTCATATTACCCAAAACAACCTTAGTCTGTTCTTCCCAAATATCCTGAGGCTTCCTGCTTTGCAATTTTCAGTTTAGATTGATTTTAGCACTCCTGCAAGCCAATCTGGGCTGTTTGCCCCTTCTTATATTCTACTGATTTGAATCACCAGGGAGAGTTGTTAGTTGAAAAGAGCCAGCTGAGGAGGGGTGGAGGATTAAATTCCATATTAAAAAGAATGGTAATGGCTATAAAATATTTGATGCCTAAGGCTAATGAGAGAAGAGATGAGGCACTTTTTTGTTTCCCTTACCTGATTAAATTACACGAGCGATCGATCATTCGGGATGTGTGCATGCCGAACAAAGAACCGATTACTGTTAGTCATTGTATAAATGTTGTCCTCTTTGATAGACAGACAGAGCAATGGCTGGAATAGATGAATGGATGGATGGATGGATGGATGGATGGATAGACAGATAGACGGATTCACTGACTCACTGATTGATTTTTGTGTGAAAAAATGTGATTTTATAATAGGACAGTGAGATTTTATTTCAGGTCTTGTTTTACACCAGCTTTCCCAACTTTCTATACTTTTCTTAACTTTCAAAAACACCAAAACATCATTGTCAAAGAATATCAGCGAAAAATACAAAAAAGGGAAGCAGGGATGGAGGTTTAAACATGATGGAATTGTCTTGAAAGAAGTAGAAGGAGAAAGAGACAAGATGGTGTGGTCTCTGGGAAATACCCACATTTCCGCAGCATAAACATTGTTAAACTTTGCAATATAAAGGAATGAGTAAAACCAGATACAAAGTGCATTCACATGGAAGAGATTTTTTTTTCTTCTCCCACAGAAAGCTGCAGGTAGTATCGGTTAGTTCAGAACATAGTGTAGCAGAGGCTGACAGCTTCCCTTGGAAATAGGCAGGGTTATTCCTTAGAGAAGCTCTCAACTTTTCTTCTTCACTTCCCACTGACACCTCACACTTTGTTGATAAACAAAGCTGAATAAATATTAGTCTTAACACGAGAGCAGGCAGCACTTGTGAAAATCTGGGACCCGTGCAACAAGTACTCCAAAACGACACACCTTTCAGTGCTACGTGAAAATGAAATATTCCTCCTTGAATGCCTGAAATAAAAAAAGTTGAAAAATTTATCTAGTGCAAAAATTAACAGAAGCTATGTTACATGGGGTGGCAGGTATCAGGCAAAGAATTTTCAAGACTAATTTTTCAAGACTATTTATTTGTAATGCTACTAAAGTTTCTGCAATGAACTAATGCTCCATCCAAGGTATAGGCTCCTAGCCTAGTACACAAAGATTCTGGGATAGGCTCCAATCCACCACAATCCTGACAAGCACACACAGTTAAAGAAAAGTGGATGGTTGCATGGATAGATGGATTGATGGATCTCTTGAGTACCATTGCTAATATTCTGCCTTCGACAGTGTCTGGCAAATTGTTACATCATTAAATCTGAATGCACCCCCCTCTTAAATATTTCTAGGTAAAAATAAGAAACTCCATATTCCAATAACCTGAATGTCTAGAAAAGAGTATGGATGTTACTGATTTTTAAAGACTAATTATAAAGATCAGTTATATTAGATTATACTTTTTCCATTGACCTGGATGCAAAAAAAAAAACTGTCCATTTTACCTCTTCTATGGTCAGAATCAAAAAATCCCCCACAAATGAGAGCAATTAATACTATTTTTTATGTATTTTCAGGTACATATTAATAAGCTTAGCTTAATTAATTAACTATTTGTTGTTTCGCACAATGAGCCAGGATATCAAATAAAGGAGTTGGTTCCAAGATGGAGAAATTTTTAATTTGAGAATTATCAAGTAGATACGATAAATACCCCCATTAGACCCGTCTTCAGTGTGCTCCTGAGTTATACACTTGGAATTTATACACTGGGAGATAAAAGTATTAGATTGGCTGGGCTGAACTCTGATAGCCCTCATTATTTGAAATTATTTTAGAGAATTATTCATCTATTGGGCCAATGTCCCTGGAGACACCCGAGATCTGTTTACGTTTCTGACTGTGATTGCTCCTAAGCTTCATCCTGCTTCAGAGCAGATAACTCTGAAACATCAAGCACACACGTAGATGACAGTAAAGGGAATGAAAGGGAAAAAACAACTGATTTTTATCAAAACAGATTGTCAAACCAGATGGGAAGCTCGTCCTATCTGGGGCAGTATCTATGGGAAGATGCTGATCAGACTAGTGGACCATAATATATACGTATTGCTTGTGTCTTCTAGGCCGCTTTAGCATTGCACTTCCTTCATCTCAAATGGTTAAAGTTTATTTCAGCTTTACTGGACCTTACAGTATAATCTCTCTATACATATACTGTAAATGTTTATAGTTAAAATGGTCTCATACTGCTCATACCAGTCTGTATCAGCATCTCAGTTTACACCTGCATTAGACTGATTAGCATTCAATATATGACTTATTAGGGAAACTCATGGTAAAATATATCATAAAAAAAAAAACTAATGGCTTATTCGTAAAACAGTCATTTACGAATCAACAGGGGACACTAATAACATTGTCTTTCAGGAAAAGCTGTGTTTGTACTCCTTGTCAGAAATTATCTGTGTAACTGTATGCAGTGCTCGCCATGCAAATTATATTTACACCATGTGTGAGCATAACAAACTGGCAGGAATAATTGAAAATGAAAATGGATTTCCATTTGCTAAGCAAATGAATTTCTAGTGGGGAGCACAGATGAATGGGAGGGGGATGTGGGGGGGGGGTATCTGTATAGAGGAGGCCTCTTAGACAATGACAGGAGAGGAGGGGAAGTTGCTGCTCTTGAGTTTTGTGTGTCTTTATAAACTATTATGATTGATGTCATGTCATTTGACAGTCATGTGATGTAATGGATGTTGTGCTCAATGAACTCTGTTTGCCACACCTGTAAGAAGCTCCTTGCTCAGCTGAGTGTATCCAAGGGCTGTAAGTTTATGAATTCAAGCCACTTCTGTGGAAGAAGGTCATGCTGGAAACAGGGTCTTGCTTATTAGTGACATGTTATACAGTAGATGCCAATAAATACCCTAATGTCAATAGGAAAACTATCCATGGTGATTCAGCGAATGAAAAATGAACAATTTACATTTGGAATAGCTTGTTAAGAATGTACACATTCAACTAGCTTTTATTCATTTAGCTGATACTTTTCTCCAAAACAGCTTTTAGTATTACGTTTCTATACTAAGCTACTTATTTTTTACTTACTTATCTATTTATATAGAGTAACTAAGTCATGTTTAGTAGAGCAATACAGAATAAGTACCTTGCTAAGAGCACAACATCAGGAACGATTAGGCAAATCCAGGTCTTTCACTGACAAGGAAATGTTGCATATCTACTATGTGCTCCTCTAAGTTGTACCGAAAAAAACTAAATGTAACATCTCATTTCTTAAAATGATGGTCAAATATATACAGTAAAAACATTTTGTGGCCCACAAGTCTGAAAAAAGGTTGTGCGAGTTGCAACCTCTGGGCACACCATAGGTGCACATAAATAATCATGTTTTATTGCTACACAGTGAAAATAGTTTACAGTTTTGCTGTGAGTTGCGGTGAACCTCCCAGGGACTGAGGAGTGCATCGTGTCTGGCAGGTGAAACGGAGGGAAGTGACAGGACAGTCGAGCTCATTTCTGTGGCTGGAGTTCTTCGGGTTCCCACCTGTTTATTTTTTTCACGTTTATGTTATTATTTATTTTTTTAACCTCTGCCCAATATTGATCTTTGCTCAGTAGACCAAGGGTGTCTGATTCAATTCCAAGTGCAGTGTTTGTGCATAAGATTGTAAATGTTTTTATGTCTGTCAGCACAGGCTTTCTTTCTTAGTCATCCAGTTCTTCATCTTGTTGCCTTTGATATTAAGAACATAAATCATGTTTAAGATTGAAGCTATTTAGCCACATGACTGGAAAAATTCATACACTTGACTGCAATTAAAATTAGTTTAAAAAAGGCTATTTTCCTTTTCCTTTCCTGGTACATGGACCAATCATTTACCTACATACTTGGAAAAGAAAATAATATTTTAACTGTATGGTTTACAAATGAAGTTCCTTCTGTAAATATATAGGTGATTAAAGTGTTTAATTTTCTTCCTCTGGTAAAATAAAATTTTAATCTGCAAGGTACTTCAGAAGTATTCTGGAAAGTTTGTACATATTTCCTGAACTTTTTGGACAGTGCTATGTGATCATACTTTTAAAATATTATAACTTTTTGGCCTTGTTCTATGTATATGAACATATGTGCATATACTCAGTGCACTGTCTCTGCCTATAATAATAATAATAATAATAATAATAATAATAATAATAATAATATGCTAATTATAGAATTATAGAATTTGGCCTCAATATCCAGATGTTTTAAACATCTTCCCAAAAAAACATATTGCATGTGAAAACAAACACACACACACACACACACACACACACAGACTGTACATTTTATAGAGTCCCACTTTAAGACAGTAAATTGATTCCTAACTCCATCCAAATAACACTCAAAAGTATATGAAAGAGTACCACAGGCTACTGTCCTTTCACATGTACTTATGCAAGTATCCAATTATGAAACATGTAAACAGTTTATTTGCATGTATACTATGGACTATGGGCTGGTTTTTGTAATATATGTTTCTGATTTAATAAAAATAAATCTTTGTGTGTCTCTTTGTCTCTATTTACATCGGGCTAAATAAACATTAGTAAACACCATAGAAATTGACAGCAGCTGTTTATCAAGAGAGTTCTCACTGTATAATTTTTACTGCCAAAAAGCTTTACGGTCACATACAAGATCAAGTATTTAAAATTTTCAGTACCAAAAAAACTCATAAGAGCACTAACGGAAATATGCCATGGGCAAATAACAGGCCTTTTTTTGTTTTACATGGTACTCTTTGGCAAAGATACAATTTTGTTGGGTAGCTCACATTTGCTGCTTTTGAAATATACGGGAGTTTCTTGAGTTATAGGAAATCTGTTTGTTCTGCAGTTTTTACTGCAACATTTTAAATTATTCGACTTTATGGAGAACTGCCTGACTGATTTGCCTTTCCCACAAAAGTACCAACAAATCCATTGGTCTCACAAAAAACCTTACAGATAGAATGGTTTTAATAGCATAGTGGTTAACACCACCTAACACTTAGGATGCTAGGTTTTGATTCCTGGTCCAGGGCTACCACCACTATTCAGCAAGTGTCCTTAGGCAAAGCTTCTAAAACTACACCTGCCTACCTCCTAATATGAGATTGACTAGAATAAAGAGAGTTGTGTTGGCTTGGATATTGTCCAGATTAACAAGGGACAAGCTGAATGTTGGGAAACCAGGTAAGTTCAATGGTAAGTGGGCTACTGAAACCAATCATAGACATACAAGAGATGATAACATTGATTTGATGGAATGCTACTACAACAGGAAATCTAATGAGAAAGGCTACATAAAATGAATAAGGGAATTATGAGTAAGGAAGAGGCCACACTCACAGAAAAACAACTACTCACCCTATGCTCAAGCATCATCAAAAGAAACCTTCTATCAAGACTAGAGATTGGTGACATAAGATGCAGATACCAAGACTTAAATCCCGTATAACCACTTTAGAACCGAAACAAGCAGAACCCAGGGGAGACCCCATAATGGAATGTGTGCCAGCTACCTTATGTGGCCCAGGTACAGACACAAGTCAGAAGATAATGGCTAAGCTACTGTTAGCCACCACACTAGGTTTCCTAGACATGTGGACAAGCTACCATCAGATATGAATGCAGCAGTGTCCACAATCCAAACCACAACTCTCAACCTAGAATATGCTGCAGCAATAATGCCACAAAGCTGAATACCCTCCCTGGAAACCCAACCACCGCCCAGAACAAAGCTGGCTGAGCAACAAAATGGTAACACGACAAAGGCTAGGTCTTGGCTACTGAGGAAGTACAAAGGCATGTCCACAACTGAGGCCCTAAAGTCTGCTAAACAAAGACTAATTGCATTGGCACAGATTGCAGAGATATACAAAAGAAGCAGAGGTTATAAATTAATATTTATAATAAATATAATATTAATAAATTCCCTCGTCCCCAAAGAACCAGAACTCTCAACTGCAGTCCAACAAGAGATCGGTCACAGAACAGTACTGGAAGAGCAAATCATCACACAACACCAGTGGAGTGTGGCTAAGAAACCTGAAATCAATTTCCCAGAGCAGTAACCAGTCAAAATCACAACAGCAGATGTCCACCAATCGGTCACATACATGAAGAACTGGGCAGCAGCAGGACCTAACATGATCCATGGCTACTAGCTAAAGGAACTTAGAGCTCTACACACTGCCGAGCTGCGTAAATTAACCAACTGGTTCAAACAGGCTCGCACCCTGACTTGTGTACCTAAGGAAGGACAGTACTGGTCATGAAAGACCCAACTAAGGGCCAAACATCATCTAACTGGTACTGAATAACCTGTCCATCTACAAGGTGGGGAACTCCCTTCAGGTATCATAGACAGCAAGCTGAATGAGCAATTAAGTCAGTAAATGAGCACTAACTAGGAGGGGATTGGAAACAACACCAGAGGCCAAAAGCACCAGTTAGTGGTAGACATAGCTGTCCACCAAGATTCCAAGGTCAAGCACACCAGCTTGAGTGTTGCCTGGATTGATTGCACCAAAGAACCCCATGCTATACAAATGGATTCTGGAATACCTAGTGGTACAAGGTCAATAAGATGGTGATAACCTGCATCATCAGCTCAATGAATCACTGGAGGACCACATTAAAAAAATAACTCAAAGACTGTTGCTCAGGTGACCATAAAATGTGTTATATACCAAGGAGATGCACTATCCCCACTGCTGGTCTGCATAAGTCTGAACCCCCTCAAAAAATCATCACTAAGAGTGGTTAAAAATACAGGTTGAAGAATGCCGCTACCATCAGCCACCTCCTGTACAGGGATCACATCAAGCTGTACACCTAGAGACACTGACTTCCTGTTCCACCTGACCAGGATCTACAGTGAGGATGTTGGAATGTCATTCTGGCTAGAATAGAATGATAATAAAAAGAAGGAAAGTGATGAGGACAGCCAGAGCTGAACTACCACAGGGGTAGTTAACAGACGTTAAAGACAGCTTCAAGTTCCTCCAATCACACAGGAACCATAAGGCTGTGTGTGTGTGTGTGTGTGTGTGTGTCTGTGTGTGCGGGTGTGCGTGTATGTGTGCGTGTTGTTTTTTTGTTTGTGCGTTTTATGTGAGTTCTCTGCCAGCAGATAGCATGCTAGATAAAGAGCGTACAGTCCCAGTTTTGAAGTCTGAGTTTCCCACAAAGTAACACTTTTCATTTTTTTCCTAAAACTAATAAATAGTTGGCTCAATTTTATCTAAAGTTTTTCAGTGAAAATGTCTCAAAGGTGTTTGCTGTTTCAAGAATGGTTATTTGATTTTGATTTCATTCTAGTATTTCTGCTGGCTCAGATACATCCCACTCAAAGACGTGCAATTTATGCTATTTTTGTGTGATCATATTATTATTCTGTTCAGTGTTGCCATGTTTTAATTTACTGTAGGGCTGAGATCTCTCTGAAAAGCTTTACTGAGTCTTGCTCATTATATTTTCTTAGATTACAGGAATTTAGATAATGTCTAAGGCCTCATTAGTAAATCAGTTATTTATATTTTCAGTTAATTTACTGTCTGTACAGAGAAAACTGAAACTTCTTCAGGTTTGAATCCCAACCTGTAAATGAAGCTTTGAACCAAGGTAACATCAACGCAAATTATTTTCGTCCATTACTTACATTGCATTTATATACAGCACTGTGCAAAAGTCTTAGGCACCTGTGGGAAAAATGCCATAAAGCGAGGATGGTTCCAAAAATAATGCCATGAATACTTATTAATCAATAAACCTTCTAAAAAGTGCAGTACACAAAAAAAAACCTCCATCAAATCAATATTTGGTGGGACCACCCTTTGCCTTTAAAACAGCATCAATTCTCTTATGCAAACTTGCACGCAGTTTAAGGTAGAGGTTGGTAGGTTCTTCCAAACATTTGGAGGAACTGGCCACAGTTCTTCTGCAGACTTTGACTGTCTCTGCATGTCCTCCCAGACCGACTTGATCGTGTTGAGATCAGGGCTCTGTGGGGACCATACCATCTGTTGCAGAATTCCTTCTTTTTGCTCAAGATAGTTGTGTATGACTGAGATTGGGTGTTTGAGGTCATTTTCAGGCTGCAGAATGAATTTGGGACCAATCAGAAACGTCCCTGATGGTAGATAAGAATCTACCTGTACTTCTCAACAGACATTGAATTTGTATGCCTAAGACTTTTGCACAGTACTGTAAATTACATTATTACAATAAGGCATCTTTCAATAAAATGGAAATGAGTTTGCTTACAAGTAAACTATATGGAGAAATGAAATTGCAATTTGGATTAAATAATTATTTACATTTACATTTATTAATTAAGGAGGACACTGCTTCAAAGAACTATGCATCTCAGGGGAAAGAGCATTTCACCAACAGATGGAGAAGCACATATACAGACATGCAATTCTCAGATAACAGTCAAACAGTCCCATAACACCGTTTTTGCCAGCATGCATTGTACAAGCAGCTCCATATAGAATTCATAGGGGGGACACCCCTTTAACAGGTTATAAAGTGAAAGTTTATGTAGCAAACAGGAGAGCTTTGAAGTACATCCAAACAAAGATATGTATTGAGACCTTTCTTCAATGTTGAGAGGGAACATTGAGTGAAAAGGGAGTGTATTTCACCACTATGAAGCTAGAACTGAGAACCTTTTAGCTTTTGATTTTTGACTCCTTGTAAAGGGGACCATCAAGCAGCCAGAAGGGAAAAAACAGCAGTCTGGTTAGGGTGCTGTAAGTGATCAGGACCTGCAGGTACCAGGGAGCCAGGCTGTTGTGGGTTGTCTCCAGAATTATAAACTTTGTACGTGCAGCTACAGAGCCAATGAAGCGAGACCAGGAAGAAAAAAACATGGGTCAAACACAACTTGTGCAACAACATTCTATATCAGCTGGAGTCTTGGTGGTGGAGGCTGGATGGCCAGACAAGAGGAAACTGTAGTAGTTCAGGCGGGACACTTCGAAAGCCTAGTCCACAAGCTGCATATAATGTGTTTAAAGAACCTACAAATGTTATACAAGACTGAGCTACTTCTTCAAAGTGTTGGGAGAATCAAAGACTTGAGGTGATTATAAATTCCATGGTCTTAAACAATGAAGCAAATGAAATAAGCAAAATGAGTCCAGTGTGATGCAGACAAACTGATAGATACACAGACCAGCCAGGACTTAAAGGATCTCAGTCTTGGAGAAGCTGAGTTTTAGATGGTTATCAATCATCCAGGCAGAGATATCTAAGATCAGGCTGTGATACGAGAGGAAACATTTGTAACTGCTAGAGGTAAAAGAGGACAGCATCAACACAGCAGTCATTGGAGAATTCATGAAAGGAAATTATGGAACCAAGGTACAAGTTGTAGATGGAGTGGAATAAAGGGCCCACCATTGAGTCCTGCAGAATACCAGTTTAAAGAGACTGAGGAGAAGATTGCAAACTTTTGCCAGACCAGCAAAAAGATTTATGTGATAGATAAGACTTAAACCATTTAAATGTTGTTTCTTAGATGCCTAGCTGTCAAAAAAAGAAAAACTGAGTCCAGAGGTTGACAATATCAAAATCTGCAGACAGGTCCAGTCTCCTGCAAGAAGAGCAGTCTCCTGAATCAAGACTGATAACTGTCAAGCAAATGATTCTGGATAAGGAATACAGATAACTGGCTAAAAACTACACAAAAAGTTTATGGCTCTTTAATCAGTAAATGATCTGATGTATTAATGGAGTGTAACTTTGAATTGAATGTGAAAAAAATTAAACGTAGAACTATTTTTTGTGAGTCGTACTAGATATAAAGAGCGGCTTCATGTTCTCAGTTTTGTTTATAGTTACATTTTGTTTAGGAATCACTTTTTTCTAAAGGACACAGTAATTTCACACATTACTCAACTAGCTGCATATACAAGGTTGATTCAAATTGAAAAAAACATTTTATAAATGTATTACTCAGTATCATATGAACATATAGTCTAAACCAGTCTCTCTCAGCTTTTTCTTAATTTTACAAATACTCAGTAATGCACACCTTGAGATGTTATACTCACTTACTGAGTAAAAAATGTATGAGTGTTCAGTTCTTTTTGAGTAAACCTGTACAACTGCAAGTCAGATGTGAGATACATGTGTGTTCTTGGCAAATGGCATGATGTAAATATATGTAGCCTTAGGAAGATGAGGAGGAAAATAGGTGTGAAAGAGATGAAGATGAGAGGCTTATTAAATGCTGTGAGGGACAGTGAGGGACAATGGGAACAACAACAGCTTCCTTACATGGATATACATATGTACATATGTATACTTAGTCTGTATGATAAGGCTCATTAGGACTGGTCACAAGATGGAGATCAAATAAAAAAATACATACAATTATTATTAAGCTTAATCATAGAAAAATATTCAAACGGTTATTTAACGGTGTCTAACCTAAGCAATTAATAAACCATACGTTTGTGTCGGGTCCCTAGTTTTTTGGTAGCCTCAGGCAGGGTCTTTAAAAGTGGCTCATTTTGGCCATCATATCAACTAATAGCAAGCTATAATAAATATGTTTTGAAGTTGCACTCTGTGGAGATAATTTGTGATAATGAAAGGGAGGTGACACCAGCAGGACTCTGCAAATTAGAAATTTTTAATAAACTTATAAAGTTCTCTCCCATGTTCTGTCTGGAACTCCTGGGGAGGAAACTCAGCAGCTGTGACTGAAAGGTCTACTGAAGCTATTTTATGTGGGTCAGTCAGACCTGAGCCACACACACACACACACACACACACAGTGTACAATGTATTTATTCTGAATTGTTTCATTAAAACACCCTGCCAACAATACCTTTTACATTATACTGTTCTAATTAATATATACAATAATGCTGTATTTCACAATATTAGCCCTCCAAAGCCCTTTAATATACCTCAGCAACAGTTCCAAGCCAATATGCATGTTTGATGTTTTTTTTGATGTAAAGCATGAATACAAAGCCAATATGGTTTCAAATACATAAAACGGCAAATATTAATACGAGAAATGTTAACATTTATCTTTTAATTGGCATGTGACCTTTTCCGCAAAAATCTCAGAAACAGATAAAACAAACCAAAATTTTATAAAACTTACTTGTATCACTGCATCAATCATGTATAATTTATTAAAACATGTATTTACAGTTAGTCCCTATAACTTGGATTGAAAAATTATGCCTGTCAAGGTTTTGGAACGACATTTACAGTGCACAAAATTTGGCTCACAACCTTATGTTCCTATTTGTTGAAGGAAACCGACATGTTTCTTAGGGAAATGGAGATGCTTTTCCAGTTCACAGGAAGTTAATGAAGTGGACCTGACCTCGGTAAACAGGACGCTGCGATTAAAACATGTAGGCCGAGTAGGATGACATCATCTTCGAGTGCTACTGGACAGCAGGTAGTCGAACGATTGTGCTGATGGACTTGTAACCAGAGGGCTGACAGTTCGCATCCCAGGAAGCATTCTGGTTTAATATCTTTGAGCAGAAGAATTAAATTTCCTCTTTTAAAAAATCCTCAACTGTATAAATGGATGATTTTTTTTAAAGTACAATAGTAATGGTAATAATACTGAGCATAAATGGAGGTTTTCACATGCAGCTACTTTTTTCCCCAAAGTCTAATATATTCTCCCTGTTCTATTTAACACAATTAGTCTCCAGTCTAAATAACCCTGACGGTTATTGATTACAATTTTAATTGTTTCCTGTTTTACCCTTCTTACCTTTTTCACAACCAAACAGATGAAAGTGGCAGGTTTTTTGGAACTTCTAAATAAGAACCCTGCAGAGCTAAACATTCCATAATTACACACCCAACAGCCCATCAAACACATTATCAACTTTCTGAACATAACAATAAAAAACTCACCTTTTGACTTTGCCCTGTTTACTGTGTTTGGTTTGAAGTATTTCAACATATTTCCAGCAACACTGACAATAGTGAGCCTGATATCTTGTGTGGATGCCTTTAAAAAACATCAGAACAATAGGACATGCAAAACTCATTAGTTATACATATTGTCAGCATTTGTATGAAAGATAATTAGTCAGCTTCCAATGTGACTAATAACTAATCTACCAAGACTAGTTAGGCTGAGGTGCTGGAGCAACTACAATGATTCAGGCTTAGGAAATGTGCATTTGATTTTGGGGTGTATTTTTTAACCTGGAAAAATCTTAACTTTTGTCTCATAATCAGCACTAAATCTTTTAATAGAATGTGTGGTGATTTTCTGTGAACAAGCTAATTTGCATAACAGCTTTGTATAAATATGCATGTATACAGCAACCAGGAACCTTGCTCAGACAGTCAGGAAAATGGTGTTATGAATGGCGAAACTCAAAACAGTTCCTTCTTACATGCTGAATACAGCGCCTGAAAAAATCTGTTAGTACAGTAATTCCTCTGTATCCGACTCTAATTGGTCTCTAAAATCACATCAAATACTGAATTTTCTGATACCAAGTGCCTATTTCCCATTGTTTTAAAAGGAGGAAAATAAATAAAGAAAGCACTCCCGGCCTATTAGAAAACACCTATATAACTATCGAACATGATAAACACTGTAAACCTCAATCACCTAAATATAAAAAACTCAGATGTTGTCATTAATTTGTATGTTCGTAAGTATGCGCAATACAGGAATTTCACGTTTGTCACATTGTTACACCGGAGATGAGAGGGCATGTGTGCGGCATTGCAGCAGGAGATCAGTTTTATGAGATGTCAAATAAAAGGAATAAAGATGTCTGTCAAATAAACAACCACGTCTGCATCTTTGTTTGACACAACAACCAGTATTTAAATAAAAGAATTTGTTAAAAAAAAAAGAACTGCACAGTAAATGTGGTGATGCAGCACAAATGTGTTCAGACAAATCAAAAAAGGCACTGCTAATGCCTGTGCAGCTGCTTACGTCTGGCACCAGATGAATTAGCAAGAATATCCAAAAGTATTTAATAACAGAGTTTATTAAAATACATGCAATGTTATTTTATTACAGTGCACTGCACAGTACTTATTTGTAAATTTTTACATTTATTTTATTTTTTATTCACATTTAATTTTTTTATTATGGATAAGCTTCGGATAAAAATGCGTTATAGCAAAAGTTTCTGTTCACATACCAATATATAGGCATTCATTTTCAGGCCTTCGCTGCAAAAATTCTGATATGTAGCATTCAGATGCCAGGGATTTCTGTAATTTACACTGGTTTTGTGGCATTGTTTTAATAATCGGCTGAGGTTCTGCCTCTATCACTGTAATGCAGAGTCTTTTTATATGTTTGTAGAAGCACAAAAAAAATGAAAGTATATTTTTCTATTGGGGATATTGAACATGACTCAGAACTTTTCAGAAAATGACTTTAGGCGAATATATTTCAGAATATTCAAGCTGTTTTTATGCACATTGTCTACCATTGCCATTCTACCATTTTACTACCATTTTTATAACGCCTGCTTCTTGTGCAATACTGACATCTGTTTATCAATAAAAGTGTCCTAATTAAGAGGAATTTATTTTACATTTGAGGAAACACGCCTCTAATAATGGAGTTTTATAGTATAATTTAGCAGAGGTTGTTGCATCTACTGCTGTTCATGTTTTTGCTACTACATTATAGAAACCACAGTGAACCCTGCAATAGGCAGTTCAATAGGCGATGGAAGCTATAATTGCACATTAAACAAATAATGTTCTGAAGTAACTTAAAGAAGCTTTTTGTTTTATATATTGGACTTCAAAAAATTTCAAATAGAGATATTTCAAATGTCAACTTTCTTCTCTGAAATTTACAGAATAGCAGAATGCTTTAAAAGAAGTAGCAGGATTTTCATTCCATTGTACACTTTCAATAGTACATGACCTATATGGTAGTAATCATGGTATAAAATAAGCATTAAAGAGACAAAGTACCATGGGTCAAGGGCTTGTGAATTGTTTCTCACCTTATGAGCACGATGCACCTACCGTGGGGCAGTGCTTAGAAGAGATAATGTTTCTAGCTGAAGGTGGCGAGTTCAGCTGTCAGCAAGGGCTGTACTGTCGTGCTTCTTTAGAAATGAACCCACTGTCACTTGACATGATGACTAAAGGGTGAAAACTGTTTTTGTTTTGATCTGTAAAGAAATAATTTGCAATTCAAGCTTTCAGAGCAATTTTTACCATTAGGTTTGGGAAGCGTTTTGCAAGTGGATATGCTGCACTGTACTGCACTGCACTGCATTCAAATGAACGATTTGAACAAGCCAGTCATCTTCTGTGGTTCATGACCTTCATGATGTTTCTTGCAGAGAAATAGTTTTGTTAGTATTGCTGTTGTAGATATGTTTTATTGTTGCCATTGGTGTAATAACTTTGATTGTTAACTTTTGTTTAACACATTTATTCAAAATGACGTACAATGATTATTTTGCAGCATTGTTATTTAAGCATTAGTATAAAAACTATAACTATTTAGTTGTTTTCTTCTCGGCAGCTCCTAGCTACCGTATCTGTTTCTTGTTCTTGTTTTCTTGTTCAGCATTTTGTGTCCCTGTACATTAACTGGACTGAACTATTAAATTCTTTATTTTCATGGCCAATGAAAAGTCATATTTTTTCATACACTGCTGTCAAACATTAGCACACAGATATACAAAAATTATTGAACTGCTCTTTTCATAATGTGTGATGTTTCATTCACATCTAATTTGCCAGCATCCACCTTGTTACTGGACATTCTGTAGACCTGCAAAAAATGTAAAACTTCAGATTTACAATACAGTTAATGAACAATGTGAGAAAAGATGTTTCATGTTCCTCAACATCCTAGAAGAAAGATCTCTTAAATGTGTGTGCTTTATTGAAACTGTATATCAGCCAACATTTCATTAACACATATTGTGATATAGTTAATAATAATTATATATAATAAATATATTCTTTAAAAAAAACAATATTCAACTTTATCTGTGTGGAATAGATTACACAGCTGAGCATGTGAAATACACCACATGGTGTCTCGTGACTTTTTCTTTAACAATAATAACTTTTGCAGAGCTGGCAAAATTCCTAACTCAGGTGTAGCAAGAAATACCCTCAATAGGTTTTCATTGTCGGCACCATCGATGATGGGGAGGAACGAATGTAACTAACTGTGAGCTCCAGAAGCACAAATATGCATCCTTACTTTCATTAAATGTGTTGCATAGATTCGAATTTGAAATCTGGCTTAATTTCACAGATTTTAAACTAGATATTAATCATATGAAGAAAATTAAGAATTTCAGGGAACAGTGATTTTTACCAAATTTTCAACAGGTCACTGTCTGACTGTTTACATTTTTTTTTTTCTTTTTTGTACACGTAAAGATATGGTCACACATAACTGAACTCTGAGATTGCCAAACACTAGTAATATAACTGCCAAAATATTTCTGTCACTGCCTAATTCTGCATTCTGTTTGATTATTAATCAGCTTTTGCAACCCATTAACCCCATTTTTCCAGTCTTTTATTGGCACAATTGTACATAATGTCAAACAGACAGGCTATGGCTATAGATTCCTCTTTTTAAGAGCTATCTGCCATTTTGGGATTGTTCCTACTTCTTTCAAAATATTACATTCCATTCATGCCACCTGTGGTTGTTCTTTTTTTAATGCACAAAACATGGCTCAGTCAGTAAAACGGACTGTGGCTACAAAGTGCTGCTCTGCCAGCTGAGCCGTGCTACATGAATAGGCCATGTAACACGGTGATTCTTGATCTGCCAACCTTGAGAAGAACACCTGTTCAGTGCAGGAACCTGTACAGAGCACTAGTCAATGAGATGCTGCAAGATCTCTGCTTCTGCACTGGAAAAAAGTGAACCTATGTTACCGATATTGATATTTTGGTCCTGTGATACAGCTCCTTAAAATGCACATACACACATATTTGCACAAAACTTGAGTGTTCCTCTGCATTTCTGCATTTTTAGTATTAATCTGCACTTAAAAACTTTTTTTAATTTGTTTGTTTTTATTCCTGGTGGATGGTTTCCCTTGAATGTCCATAGAAGCAGCTGTGTGTAGCATTTATGAAATATGATTTTTAATTCCACAGTTCCAAACTGAAATGTTCTTCATGTATGGAACTCACATTTTCATGGCATTTCATTTAACAAATGGCCTTGTGCATAAATTTGACAGGAGAAAACTCTTTGTTGAGAGCCTGTACAAATTGTATATGCTTGCTTTCAGTTTCTGTTTCTCTCTCACTTTCTGTGTGTGTGTGTGTGTGTGTGTGTGTGTGTGTGTGTGTGTGTGCAGGCTTACATCATTTTGATAAAAGGGCCCTGTCTTTGAGATGGAACCAATCATTGTGCCATTTTCCGACTTTACTTAAAATTCCTTTAGTCTTTTTTTTTAAATATATATTTTACGGGTGATAGTGAGAAGGATCATACCTTAAAATATGATCAACATTAAATGTCCACAACGTAAGCAGCAGGGAATATCCGCCATGAAGGTTGTAAGAACCCGACTTCGATGATGGATTTCAGGACCACGACAAGCGTCAAAGTCAACCCCCCCCCCCCTCAACGCTCTTAGACCAAATAGGTTCTCAACAAGACGTTCATTTTGTATCTATTTCCTATTAAATTGTATCAAATTCAGTGGTTACACATAAATACGGGGAAGTACTTAGGCATGTTAACTGATATTTCTGAGAAGTGTAACGCGTTACACTTCTTTTTTGCAATGAAAATGATTGTTGCAAAAAAATGAATATAACTAAATAACCATATCAGTACATTATCTTTTATTATTTTGGGGGATATTTATATTCGGATTTCTCTGAAGTTCTTTAGCACAAGATACAACCGTGAGCAACGTCACTGAACAGATAAATGAGTCAAAGCTACTCAGATCCGAGATGTGAAACGGACTAATAACCGTGAATATGTATTTCATAAATCAGGTCAGTAAAATAGTTCCGCATTGTGTCCCGAGGCCGAAATGGGAGCGGCTTTTCTTTGCAATCGTCATTTGAAACAAAAGGCTATTATTCGACATTTCTTCAACGTGTTCAGCATCCAGAAACACCAGGAACAGTACAAAACTAAAGATCTTCCGTTCGTGCAAAAAAAAAAAAAAAAAATGCTTTTGGCAATAAAGCACTTCTTGAGACACAGAGGAGCGTCCAGAATTCCACACACATTACTTGACTGAAGCCATTATTATTCTTAATAATATTATTTTCTTTAAGGCTATACAAACACAAAATAAAGCAATGACACGTAGTTCATTGACACGTAGTTCAAATCTTCGGCTTGGACACCCCTGTTCGTTCAGCTGTCCAAAAGACACGGCGCAGTCTGCTGATCAGTCAATGTCCCCCAAACAATGAAATCCAAAGAATGAACATTGAACTTCACTTGAGTAAAACTGCACAGGCCGATTGATTATTCTTTTTTTTATCCTATCGATAACTGCAATCAATGAACTGGAAGTGTGAACTCCAAAGGAAACGTCCATATACGGTATATATATATATTTAACTGAGTGGTTATCTGTCTGTCTTGAGGACAGTTTTCTTTGAAATGGTGCAATTTTCATTGTCTTCAACGGCGGAAGAGTCACTTGAAATCAAAATTTCTGAAGGAAAAAAGAAAAAAAAATTATAAAGGAAAAACTAAGAAGCCAGAGAAGGTGGAGTATTTCCATCCTCCCATGAGATTGCCTCTCTCCAGCTTCAGGTATACTCTGTCCTCCCGCTCCACATGCAGCAGGACTCCGTTGCTCGCCGCCTCACGGGTGACATCCTGATCCCCCGCGAAGGCTGATATCACCGGGTATTCGTTCTGCATCAGGTTCACCTGTGTGACAAAACGGACACGTGTGATCCACCGCTACCCTCCCCTTTTTTTGTTTGATTTGAAACTTAAAGCGAACAACAATCTCATCCTGGATCATTACGCATGAAACCGGCGGAAAACCCAAAGGATTTAACTTCACATCTAAACAAAGGGAAACAAGAAGTGCTCCGCCCCTTTATGAATTGAATATTGAAAACACTTGCGTTTTGTCCTCACCTGTATGGTCTGTCTGTTGTAGACCTTAACCACATGAAAGCTGAAACTGTAAATCCCTCTCCTTGGCGCTTGGAACACACTCGCTTTGAGGTCGAAATGGTTTCCGATATTAACTAACACCTGGGAGGGGGGGGAGGGGGAGAAACATAAACACGAAATCCAGATGTGTGAAACTATATAGTTGCAGAAATCCATTCATTGACTTCAACTGAAAAATAATACTCATGACAAAATAAAAAGTGGGTTTAACGCGCCGTGTCCCGATGGTGGGTCCTCTTATTTGTCTGCATGTATGCTATTATGGGTAACTTATCGTTTGTCCTACCAAAATCTGGTTGTTGTATTCTGAAAATTCCTCACCTAGAAAAACAGCACT
Source organism: Arapaima gigas (assembly GCA_900497675.1). Classification (NCBI taxonomy): domain Eukaryota; kingdom Metazoa; phylum Chordata; class Actinopteri; order Osteoglossiformes; family Osteoglossidae; genus Arapaima; species Arapaima gigas. Next base: position 60,451 of record UFQX01000858.1, on the reverse strand, counting down.
GATCTGAGGAAGTCGTCACAAAATTCTTTTCACGGTCATTTGACCAAAACTTTGTACGGTTACATCTCACCTTCCGCACACCAACAGTACAGTGCCATAGTTTAAACAGCTTTGGAGATGCTTCGCTAGATATTTACATAAATTCACAGATAAAGGCCAGTCAGTGAGCCTCTCAAAACCAAGGTTGAGGACCTCGGCGTGCTCGTAATAAAGAACAGATTCAGGGCAGAGTCGGATCTGCCGCCTGTAACACCGCGTTCGGTCAGCACGCGTAAAAGCGCAAAAAATGTGGGTGTGACTGGCAACTCCTTCAAGTGAACCCAAGGAGAGACATGTTCTTATCACTTACACGTCTTTAAACATAAGCATGTCAACATTTCACAGAGGAAAATCCGAAGACCCACGCTTCGTGTATGGAAGTCACCGGAATCGTTACACGTGCTCAAAATGTACAATTTAAATAAATATGAACTAGTCACGGAATGAGACGCACAGATCATGTGATCAGTGTTACTGTAGTAATAGTTTGTAAAATAAGGTGTTAAATGCTATCAAGGAACCTGGCTTCATCGTGAGCCTTTTCCCAGTCATGCGTAACTGCGCATACAAAACGTCTTACGCCTCATTACAGCAAATCGATTATTATGTTCCTCTGTTTAGCATCTATTACAGGAACACACACGCTGACACGATGCTCATGCCAGATATTAGGAAATCTAGGAAATTAAATCCAGAAATGCGCGTCACATGGACAGCATGCAGCGATGTCACGAGTAAAACAGTGGAGTAAGAAGTGCGGCGTTTGTTTAAATGTCCAAAAGTGTAAAGAATGTTCATGACATCCAATTGGACGCCTGACCTGGTCGAAGTAGATGGTCATGGATGTGTTGCTCATTTCCGACGGCTCGTGGTTTGTTCCTCTGACCGCTGAGAACGCCACCTTTGCGCTGCCAGATCGGACGGATATCCCAAGCGAGGAAGTAACCCCTCCGTCCGAGGAGGGATTCGAGTCACAGACCACCAAGCACTTTCCTTCCAGGACGATAGGCTCCGTGTCATTCTGGCCCAGGGAAAAAGTAAGGCAGCATCCCAGGAGAAGGGCCAGCGCCAGGATGGTGGCACAGGGTCCGCGGATGCTTGCTGGCACCATGATCGGGACAGGAATCCTCTACGCACTGTTCTTAGCGATCAGCCCCTTGGAGGTTTGTTGTGGCTCGATCACCTGCTCCAACCTAACCCCTCTCTCTCAAACACACACACACACACACACACACACACACCACACACACACACACCACACACACACACACACACGCACACACACTCCTGCTCACTCCCTCTCACTCGCTCTCTCGCTCGCTCTGTCACACTCTTCCCCTCATGCGTCTCAGCTGATACAAGGAAGGTCTTCAGATCGCTCGTGTGAAATTCCCTGATAATTAAACAAAACATGAAACATTATAAATCTGATGGCAAAAAAACAAAGCAGAGTGTCTGCAAGACAACAAAAGCCATAACACACTTCACAACATTAATGTCTTTATTATGATGTTTTCCGTTTAAGGGTTACTTCACTTGAATGCATGGAAAGAATGAATTAAATACAAAATCGCCATGCATACAACACTAAAACTTATTTCTTTTTGTTTTAAACTTGAAAAACCTGTCAGTAAGATTCAGTGTAAAGTTACAAAATGATTCTTTATTTAGTATCCAGTTGAGAAAACGAGTCTACTGTGAAATGAGTCATTCATTCTTCCTTATTAAAAACGATCAGAAGGCAACAAAGGAAAGCAGTTTAACCATCTTTAGCTGCTGTATGTTAAATATTTCAGGTGTGTCAGCAGGTTACTTCCCTCACAGTAATCCAGACCTTCAGCAACATGGTGATATACAGCCCACCGCCCACCCTGTTATCTGAAAGCAAATTGAATAAACTGTCCCTCTTGACCAAAACAAATACAAACTAAAACAGGAAGAAGAAGAAGAAGAAGAAGAAGAAGAAGAAGAAGAAGAAGCAGCTCACTAACCTCTTCCATAATCCATAGTGCTGCTGCTGCTGGCTTTCTCTTGCTCAGTATAAAGCTGAGAGTAAGTGAGCTGTGGGCTGTGGAGAGAATGAGTTGCTCTGCATCTCTCTCCCTCCCATCCTTTATAATAAAGTACAGTTGTGATCTGGAAAAGAAGGCAGCCTCTCTGGACTACAGCAGCAGATTACCAGGCATCTACATTAAAGCATGTGTTGATATTTCCAGGTGAACATGCATACACAATATTTACAGGAGCTACTGGGAATATAAGGTTTCTCTCTCTTTCATCATCTGGAAAAGGATAGAATGCAAACCATTGTTAATTAGGAAAATTTTGCATGTGGCAAAAGCTGAACTTCAAATGAACAAATGTGTGTTTTGGGATAGTGAATTATCCTAGTTTAATTGGTAACAGGAAAATGTTTACATTACCCACACACACACACACACACACACACACACACACACACACACACACACACACACACTTGCATATAAACTTTTTTGTGCATTCACATTTCTCATGGTGTGCATACATCTATAAAACTACTTTCAGATTGTTTACACCGAACTAAAGGGAAATACTTTTGCTCCATCCAGTGGATATGAAGTGTTATACCAAGAGCTTTATTTTTATTTTCTTCTGTTTAACACAACTTGGATTATTGCATGTATATTTAATCTGTTAGTTACACTGTAAAATTATAAGGAACTGAATTTTGACTACATAAAAAAGTTGAATATCTATGAACATTTTACAATAAAACAAAATCATTTTATGTAGTAATACATTGCATTGTTGGATAAAATTTAAATACACCTTCCAGAATAAATATGCTTGTTTGACTGGTTGGGATGGTTGACAATCTTTTTCTGTCATGACTACAATGATTTCAGAAAATACATTTAACTGGACAATTCTTAACAAGCGAGAGAGGGAGATTTTGCTATTCATTTTGCACAAAAGGAATGTAAAAAGTATACTGGACGAAGCCTTGAAGTCTGGCAGTATTAAAATAATATATCACTGTTGTTAATAATTTATTTAAATCTGTTAACTAACCAGTCTCTCTAGTCTTGGTTAGCTAATTGGGAAATTTCACCAGACATTCAGACTTACACACTCCATTAAACTTCATAGCTGGTGGAGTCAGAAGCCAGTTATATTTTTACATTTGCAATTCTAATAAATTGATGAACATTATTTACCATAAATAAATACAACCTTTGTATAGAAACTCTTTTATTTAATTTAACAAAAAGGTGATTTATTTCAATAAAATTAAAATAAAAAGTCAATCACTTGCGATGTTTATGCTTCAGAGACCAAATATGTAGGAATGCAATTTTATATTATCAGAACAGTATATTTTTATACATAGTTAATGTGAAATGAGGTGAAATAGTAATGTTTAAAATAGATGTGTTCAGTTGGGTACAAATTTCAGCAGCTGTGTTCAAATGCTAATGAATATTATTACAAAACAACTATTTTTGAATAAATGTTCCATTATTCATTTTAGATAAATGGTATTTATGATAAATGCTTTAAAGTTAATTCATTAAATGCTAAACATGAAAGTGGTGACACAACATTCACAGGTGCTATAAAAACTAGCAATTAAAACTACAAATGCAAATATTAAGGAATGTTATAACTCCACTTTTATTGCATGGTTAACTTTGTAATGTATGAACTTGAATGATTCCTATCACATGCAAAATTAATTTCAGACGTTCTAACTGACGTGCCCACACCAAGGAAGGTCATTCGTATGAAAGTCATTTACTCAGCCAGTCAAGTGATGCAATTTAGAGCCGATTTCTCACATCCGTGTCTTTGACAAGCAGAGCATAATGCGGAGTGGAAATCGAAGCACCAGGCTTTTATCACAGTCAACAAATGTATTCCCACTGTTTACACTTGAGAACACTAGACATGCAAGCAGAAATCCTGGTTCTTCAAAAGTGGACTGCAAAGAGGAGACAACAAACCTTTGTAATCCTGCGTGTAATTTTATTGCTTTCAGCATTAAAACATGCATGAGTTTGATGACGTTCTTTTATCAAGAAATGATTCTTCATGGATTCATCCATCCATGCACTTCCAGTTATTTGCGTTATGGTCATGTTGACTGAGGGTGAGTCCCAGAAATCATAGAAAGCTGGATACACCCTGATCTTAGATGCCAGTTCAACCCAGGAAAAACTATACATATATTTCCTACACTAAGGCTGAATCACAAGAGAAAGCATCTGGAATGGTGTAAGTGAATGGATCACCAGAAGAAAATCAATACTAACACAATTACCACAAACAAGCACATTGTCCAGCCTGCCAACACTACGGTAGTATGTGACAACAAAATGCTTTTGAGCCGCAGCAAGGAAAGCTGAATACTGCCATCAAGTGATGGTTTGTATGTCAGATTAGCCACACAAAACCTGCGTATAGTATTAAAGAACGCTGTATCCTTGTACTGAAGGCCTCCACCCAAAAGACCAGACTTTTCTCATTATATTGTAGTGGAAGTGATCCTTAAACCCCAGAACTGCGTGCATTTGATTCTTAAAAGGGGATTTGATAACATCCAAAGAAAGTGGAAATTAAACTGATATTATTCATGTTTTGTCAAAGGCTGTGGCGCCTTCACTTGGATTTCTAAAGTCTGTGGAAAATTTATAACTTGGATGCAAAAAAAAACTCTACAAACTAATGTAGTGTAATAACTAGAAATAATGACAATAATATGAAGGACTACCGCCCAGCTCATGGCTATGGGATTGAACTGAACTGAGACTGTGCAGTTTGCATGTTCCCATGTTCAGAAGGATTTCTTGTTCTTCTTTCTGGTTTCCTTCCAGAGTCCAAAGCTGTGTGCTTCATCTGGATTGTTCACACTGCATTGCCCTTAGTGTATGTGAACACAAGTGAATAAGTGTGTGAGTTTGCTGTGTGTTGGATTTGCATTTGATCTAGAGTGAACCCTGTCTATGATTTTGAGACAGGCTCTGGAGGGCTACAACCCTTGTCCATTATATCATTATCTAAAGTCCCTTTAGAAATTTGATTTCATATAGCAACCCACCTCCTGACTCAATGGCACAACACATTTTAAAAACATAAGACCGGCAGATGGAATAAATAAACAATAAACAGCCCCCCTCACAAACAAGCACCTCTGGAATCGATCACATTCCATTGCAACCTTCCAAGTTACTACATTTTAATGCATCAATGATATGAAAAGAGCTTCACGAATACACCCTCTTATTCACAAATGGCAATTGCTGTGCAATTATACTACAATAGTATGGCATCTTCTCCATCTAATCCCCAACACTATGCTTTGTTGGGATTGGAACTGGACCACTGCCACCTTAAGAACCCAAGCAACTGTTTTAAAAAGAAATGGGTGGATGGAAGATATAATACGTAATATAGAAAAAGGAGAGTATGGATAAATAAGTAATTAAGAAACTAAGTAGGTAAGCAATGAAGATCACAGTGTTATCCACATAGCTCTGGACAAATTAAAATGGAGTGAAACTGGAGATATTAACAGTTCATGGAATTCTTAAAGACACACTCAAGACTTGATTTGACAAACATGGCAAACATTGTGGATGCTGACTACTGAGGCAGAAGCTGACAGTAGCTTTCCCAGAGCAGTGTTTGACTCAGGGTCCTGCAGGAGGACATGTACTGTAACAACAGAAGACATTGAATGTCAGACTTGGAGGGGGTGGAGTGCAAGAGGCAGGGTGTGGTACGGTTGTGGGTTGTGGGGGAGATGCAGGAGTCCCAGTGTTATGAGACCGGAGGGTAACACTGCCTGGATAGGCGGTGGCTCTTGCCGTCATGTGAAATTATGGGCAATATTGAGAATGTCATGGCTATTTACTCTGACAGTTAGCAAAGCAATGTAGCTCCTGGGAATGTGATCTCATCTCCTCCATAGCCTTGTCCTGCAGCCAACGATTCCGAAGCAACACTGATCGGGTTGTGATGTGTGTACGAGATAAGAATCACAGGCAGAGATATTTTGCATCTGGAAATTTTGCACGCATGAATGTTTAACCCAGGTTGTTTAAACAGATAAGTACAATTGTCGCTGAGTGCATAGATCACTGAAGCCCAGTGATTCATTTTAAGTGGAAGCATACTAAAGTGAAGTAAAGACATAACATTTATTTTTGTGCATCCAAACACTCAAGATGTCATGCATTTATCCATCCATCCATCCTTCAATCAACACGTAACTATCAATCTGTAACTTCATTATTTGTTATTAAAAGTAATTTGCAGATCTACATCAATGCAGTCTACTCCAGTGGTACCATGGCAGCAGTTTGTCGAACATTTTTTCTCTTTTAATTTTGAAAGTGTTCCAGAGACAGAGATGAGAGCCTGTTGGTCCCTGTTGTCGATGTTTGTTTATCCTCCACCACACAACAAGTAATAATAGCTCGCTCTTGTTAGTGACATGCTCTTTGCTGGTGGAAAACAACAGGGACCCTGCAATCGAGCAGCGAGTGCCAGCTGTGTTGACTTACTAGCCCCCTGCACCATTGCCATCGCCGCTAGCAGGACACAGGCCTTAATTACTCGGCAAAAATGTGCACCGTGGCACCTGTCATTCACAGCTCCCCGCGTGAGCTGAGCCAAACTGACACCTGCATTTATTCTGATTGGAACTCCTACCATCTGTCTGGAAACACCGACATCTTCGGCTGGTAGGGAACATGTAGGCATTTCAGCAAGTTTACATTTATGTTTACATTTATACATTTAGCAGACACTTTTCTCCAAAGTGGCATAGAGCTCACGGCAAACAAAAGTACATTTTGCAACAGAAAAAGCTTTAGAGACATGCAGCTCCAGATGTGCACTAAATTTGTCAGATACCAAGCGTTTTTGCTGGTGCACATTACACGAGAAGCTGATTATAGCATTAAGTCTAAAATACAATTTTGACAGATGGTGTGATGCAAATTCATGGTGCTGTTATGAGATCGGGAAAGATGTGGGTCTGAAAGAGAGTGCTTTGACATTCTTCTCCAATGTTGCAAGGGATTCTGCAGTTCTGAGAAAGAGTGGGAGTTATACCACATTGGACCCAAAACTGAGAACTTGTGAACTTAACTTTGAGTGCTTATAAATGGGACGAGTAAGTGGCCAGATGTGGAAGAGTACAGCACTTTAGCTGGGGGGTAGGGAGTGATGATATTCTGCAGGTATTGAGGTGCAGACCCTTTGACAGCCTTGCAGGCCATAACTAGAGTGTTGAACTTAGTGTGGGCTGCTACAGGGAGCCAACAGAGAGAGACAAGGAGAGAGGATACATAGGATGGCTCTGTTCTCAAGACTACAATTTGCTATTATTCCTTGGCACACTGACTGAATCCCAGGCTCTCCAAAACTCACAGGAGCATGCAGTCACAATCCTATTCAAACTCACAGAAAAGGCTTGCTTATGACAAAACATAACGAAAACAAAAAAAACACTCCAAACTGAATATTTCATTTCATAGAGACTGTTCTATTAAAATGTCAAATGATTTCATCAAAGATAATAAAATGTGAACTATTAGACAGTCCATTTTAATTGAATTCCATCTTGTTCCGTTAGCCTACATACACATCATACATATTTATAGATTTTATGTTATAAAATCGTTATTTACAATTACATTTTAACTAGCCCTTCTTTTATATCATCTATCCACCCAATGATCCCCCTAAATTACTGCAATTGCCTGCTAGACAGAATACTAATAAGATGCAAATTAATGTATGTCTAAACCAGAAAGACATGTAAAAATGTCTGGTAATAAATAAATGATATTATCCTAAAACTTGAAAAGACTATCATCTTTGATGTTTCTCTTGTCTTTATGGAAATGCATAATATAAAAATACATCTGAAAATGCTTCACGTTGTTCTCTGGGGATAAAGTGACACCTGCTTTCATATAAACCTTAGAAAAACACAAGAGAGGGCATAAAAAACAGGCCTACAAATTTAAGTACTGTAAATTCATATTTTGGAAAAAATCTCTGAACAGGTAAAACTAGTAATTTGAATATCTTAAAGGAACTTAAAGGAACAATTCTGCCATAAAAGTGATATATATGTACATTGGATTACTACGTGAACCTAAACCCACCTCCTCATCTTTGTCCAAGTCATTTTAATAAAAATCCACCATGGAAGAACACATGCAACTTCAAGCTGGATCATCAAGACAAACACAATGATAGGAACAGCTGGAGCCCTGAGTTTAGGAAAAGTGAGGGGGTCACATCTGTGAACACCAACAACAAAGACTTATTATAAGCACTATAACATATATTATAGCAGGATCGATATCTGTATATCTTTGCTTCCAAAGTGTCGGCGAGCCAAAGACATGCATGGAAGAAACCAATGGTACCGTGCCTGAAAGTAAAAAACTTTATGAGTAAACATAAGCTCCCAACATTTAATTCAAATTTGAAGATGCAGTAGGCCCTAAATAATAACACAAAGACAAATATTTATATTGTTATTGCAATTTTCACTACTAACTGCTTTATCATAGCAGTCTTGGGTGCAGCTCACACATGCACACTGATAAGACACTCTAATCCACCTGAAACATATGTCTTTGGACTGTGGAATGAAACCCACAGAAACAGTGGAAAAACAGTCTCCCCAAAAACTGAGTCAGATTCAAATCCAGATTTTAACCCACAGGCCTGGAGTTTTAAAGCACTAATGCTACCTACTATGTCGCCATATGACCACGCTGTTACTATTATCAGTTCGGTAAATTTCGGTTTGATTTATTTTCACGTCATTTAATGCGTACTTTAATTGAATTTGTGCACGTTTCTTTTGTTTAAATATTTCAATATTTTCATTAATTTATATTTTATTTAAAATCTTTGTATCAGAAAAAAAATCTTTGCATTGATGCGTGAGGTAAAGTAAAGCACATTTATTTAATTTATTTTATGGTTTACGTTGCAGCAGCCCAGCTGCCAATCAAAAGACAAGGAAAACACATATAAATAGAGCCCAGCCCACAGTTCCACCGGACGATCGTGGTGACGCAAGTCGTGACGTAGGGCGACGTACGGCAGGTGCGAGGATTTGGTGTGAGGCTTTTATACTGAGAAGAAAATAAAATGTGTCTAATTTGCGAATCTTACGCGTTGCATTACTTTTAGGAAACATATGTATATGTCTTTATAGTGGATACATGACATATGACACTTTACTATGAACTTAAGCATCAATAAAGAGCTAAACTTCGCGCGTGATGTTCGCTAGATACCAGCGGTTACGGTGCTTAAAAACATTTCTAAAACCGAGACTTACAGTAATCTAACAAGTGCAACTAATGCACCATGAAAGTTCTTGCACAGTCGCGGTTCAGGGCACCTTCAAGAAACGTGGGGAAATGTTTCTTTCCCCTCTTTACCATTAACAGTTTTCCTCTCCACAGTTAACCTGTAGCCAGCAGCAGGTGGAGTTACCATGGCAGCAGGTCGCGCGGAGAGCGTGGAGGAAGTGGGGAGCATGGCTGGCGCCTGCAGCGGTAATCCTCCGGGGCATCCCAGCAGTCAGTGCGTGAAAACAAAAAATAATGACAGGTATAATGCTGCAGTCCGTTCTAAGTGTAAATAAGCAGCTTTTTGATTCTTTTAGCCCTCGTCGAGTTATGCCTTTTATAGTTTATATAGAAACATGCACACATCCCACGTGTGTGTGTGTGTGTGTGTGTGTTTATGTATGTGTGTGTGTGTGTGTGTGTACGAGTACACACTCGTACACATACATGTACACACACATTCTTACAGCAATTGGCTTAATGAGTAAAAAAAAAAAAAAAACACTACTGTACTTCCTCTTAGTGTTGGTGCCAAGTCCCGTTCCTTAACCATTGTTCTGCAGTGCGTTTGTTGTGTCCCTGACGTCATTCGGAACATTAACATTTTTGCTCATTACTTTAGGACAAGTTGGCACAAGTTTGTTCAACGTTTCTCTTAATGCTGAAAAAAAAAATGTTTTTGAAACAAACTTGTTGTAAACTTTGGAGAAATTAATTAAAACGCCAGTTAATAATGAGAGATGGCGAGGGAGCAGGGGCAAAGGAGTGCTTGGAGATATTTCTCATCACAAGTGAAAATAGTTGGTCCTCGGCTTACAACTAAATTGTGTTCAGACAACCTCATCTTGTGTCATATAACCCATGCAGATGTATTTCAGACATCATGCTTCTTGAAATAATACTTAATGCTATCAAATAATATAAATACGGTACAGTATTTTCAAGTTCCGCGTTGCCATTTTCATTTCTAAATCTGTTTTCTTTTGCTTCAGCACCCCAGAACATTTATTTTTTACTTGCTAGCCTTTTTCAATTAAAAAGTAAATCGAGTAGAATCGCAACCAAAACGTTATTCAAGTCAAACAAAGTTTTATTAAATAAAACACACACTCCTAAACATACAAACATTGACTGAGACACAAACAGTATTAAAAATGATGTGATGCAGAAGATCAGCTAGCTGATGTTATTGTCCAGCAGATGGCGCAGTCGTTAAATATTACGATCAAATTTTGGGACTTGGGAAAAATGATATAGTAAGATTAATGCGATGGCTGTTGTAAGTTACGTGTTGCAAGTTGAGGACAACCTCTATGGCCTCGTGCAGCAATTTGGAGACCGGTAACTAACTAAAGCCATAATGCAGTGCAGTTGTGTACACGTGGGAGAAGTAACAAAAGGTTTTTCTTACCTTCAGGCAGGGAGCACACAGGAAAATGCCACAAAGACCATCATTCTTAGCGTTAGCACCATCCTGCAGAGATCAAGCCCAGTCGACTGAAAATTACTTTGAGAGGTGAGTTATAACGTGCTCAGCTTTAGTGCAGTTAAAGTTCAACTTCCAAACTTAGTGCCTTGTGTATCAGAATACCGTGCTATTTTTCTCCACTTGGCAGGTTTTGCTCTATTCCTTAATCATGAAATTACTGACTTTATACAAATTATAGTGTTCTGTTTATATTATCTGGCTGTGAATGAGAATTGATTGAGTTGTTCAAAAAATTCTTAATTGCACTAATGGAATTAACGTCTGGGAGGGAAAAAGAATGTATGCATGCATGTTGAAGAGCTTGTTTCCTCCAAATATTTTAATTATGATTACTTTACAGTGAATAATTACTTGTTGCCCCAAATTCTATTCTAATTTTAGATAAATAATGAATTTAAAACTTTCATCAGAATGCCTCCTGAAATTGTCCAGAAGATTCTGTCATACTTAGATGCAGGCTCTCTTTTCTGCATTGGGCATGTCGGCAAGAAATTCATGGAGCTTGCCAACAACAAGTAAGTTCTGCATGGAAATACAGCTTGAACTTCTCTTGGGCTCCTTGGAAGAGCTATACTTCTTCTAGTCACGAGATGAGAGATGTTAAATTGACTTTTATTGCAACATAATGCAGAGAAGAATTTAATTTCTTTACTAGTTGTCCTTCTCACTATCAGTACCTGTTCCTTAAAATTTTCTTCTGTTGGTTTGTTTGTCAGAGTCCTGCTTTATCAGCTTATGGTCTTATTTTGTTGTTTTTTGCATTTAGAAGAAGAATCGGTCTCTGGCCTCTTTTTTAGCCTAGGAAGCTAAATTAGTTTTGTTACAGTAATTGAGTTAATCTGATCAGATAAAATTGCAGACTTTGACCCCTTGCTGTGTGTTCACTACCACAGGTGTACTAGGATAGTGGTTTACTGGTAGTGTTACAGAGCTTTAAATAATGTATTTGGGTGTCTGCCAGGGATAAAATCATAGATTATAAGTGGGTACTATGCTCATTCTCTCTCTCTTTCTCTCTGTCTCTCAAAAAGATGTTTCATTGTGATTATTATTATAAATCATGATGTAGCATGGTTCCCCCCCTCATGCTGGGGGAAAAAAAGAACTCATAGTATGGCTAATACCACTTTTTTAACTTGACTTTAAATGCTTGGAGTTTGTAATAACACTTCTTTAACTTCTGTAAAAAGTTTCTGAACTGAAGCCAGTAGACATTAAAAAGGTGCATTCAGTTTTTACTTTTTAAATATTATCATATTTAAAAGATTATTTACCATAGTTTTATTTTTTAAATATATGCATGGCAGCAGGTAGAGTTGCAGTATATTGCATTATGAGAATTTTGGACCCTGTCTTAGGGGAGATGCCACTGGATGTGTAGATACTCTTGAAATGTCATGGAGTCTCATGTATTACTTGTGTTGCAGTGTTCTGTGGTACAGGATGTATACACGTGAATTTGAAGGAAAAAGGTTCAAGCCTAAACACGTAGACACAGTGACGGAGGCAATGAATTTTGCGTCCATTCAAGAGAAGCCAGCTGGGTACTGGAAGACGCTGTATTTCAGAAAAATCTCTGGGTATGATGAGAACAAGTGGAAAAAACAGCTGAAGGACATCAACCCCTATACAGGACTTCCTAGATTAACAGAGCAAGTGCTCAGGTTAGTCAGTAGAGATGCATGCATGTGTGTGAGATCTATCACCTCTATATACTGCTTGTCCAGTTCAGGGTAACAATTTGAAGCTCAGACACAGGGAGCAAAGCATAGTACATCATGAACGTGGTGCCAGTCCCTCACACAGTATTGACACACCCACCCTAAGGACAATGGGGAAAATATGGTGTCCCCATGAAATGCATGTCTTTGGAGTCTGAGTGCCTGAACCTTGAAGGACCCTACACCAACATGGGAAATCGCACAGACTGAGCTGGCTGCCATGTGAAATTGCACATTTTTACAAATTCAAACATTATTTTTATTTGTATATTCTCATTTATTTTCAAAACTTTGTTGCAGAGTAAACTCATCCTGCATTTTTGCAGACAAGACACTTGGTAGTAAAACACAGCCAAACAGTAGAAATGTGGAGCTGGATTATATCACCTTGCATCCACACTGTTTGCAGTTTAAGGGTCCATAAAGAATAACAGAATGAACATTAGTGTTAATGGGGAAAATCTGTCTGCAGTTGATGTTGAACAGGGATTTGTGGAGAGATTTGTTTGGTGTCACTGTAAATTACTTTTAATTTTAATGAATTAATTACATTAATAATAAATGAAATTAATAACATGCATACAAATCTCTTGCTGCTCAGTGTCTTCATCTAGTTTTTCCCCCTAGCTTTTTGCATGTATTGTGTAAAAAAAAAAAAAAAAAAAAAAAAAAAAAAAAAAAAAAAAAAANCCCTAATCCAGAGTCAAGGACCACACTACCATTGGCCATATAGTCTCAAATCTGCAGCCAAATTTTTTTTTTAAAAAAAAAAAAAAAAAAAAAAAAAAAAAAAAAAAAAAAAAAAAATTTAACTGTGTGTGTGCATGCCTAAATGCTAAATGGATAAATGGACTGTGTTCATTAAATGTGTTACCTTCAAACTGGGATAGTCATGGATAATCAGTACGTTTCATGTTCTTCAGGAGTCTTGACATCAAGTGGGAGATCACAATAACAGACAAACAGGGGAGAGAGAGCACATTCCAGCAGTCCCATGCCTACTTCTCCAGGTCATCGGTCACTGTGTGTTGGAGCAGTGGCAGTCTACCTCTCTTGTGCCATGTCTCCTCACTGCAGTTGCATGGAGTGAGGAGGGCACCACTAGGCTGCACCGGTGTAAACAAGTAAGTAAAAGGTTGTCATCAAATGGCAGCATGAATAATGTCTTCTGCTCTTCAACAAGGGACTGTAAATTGTGATCTCCCCACAGGCCAGGATGGAGGTCCCTCATTGCTGAGTTCAGTGGAGAGAGTATCCAGAATAGCAGTAGAATCATAGGCTCTGACAACGCTGTAAAACTGTTGCACTTGGACCCGGGATGTGTCATCGGAATATGGCAGGTGTGTTTCCATTCTGTCAGATGCAGTCAAAGTTGTTTTGTAAAAGGGGATCGAATCACAGAACCATATACTTGATACAGTCAGTGTCTTTTAGCCAAAGAATCAATTATCTGATGTCCCTCCCATTTTAATTTTTAATTTTTTTTTTTATTTTAATTATTTTTTTAATGTTATTTATTTTTAAAGTTTTCTTTTCCTGGACAGCCAAATCCTGAGTATGGCCGAAAGAAATCAGAAGAATACTTGCAAAGATGGTTGCTTCAGCAATTAAACTCGATAGAAAAGTGAATTTGAAAATTTCAGAAATAATGATAGCTCCTTGTCTTCAACATCTCATGACAGTGGCCATCTAAATGAAGCCTGAGACATTACCTGTTGATCTGGAATACAGTACAGTAATGATACTGTGCAATATAGTTGAGTGTGGAACATGATCAACGACCTTTCAGAATATAGCAGTGACCTTGTATGTAGTTGTACTTTTTAGCAAGCCTGCCTCAGGAACAAGTGCTTGTTGGATAAACAGTATTTGATATATGTACACATGACAAATGTTTCCCACCCACACATTGGAGGTTTTTAACTGCAATCTGAAAGCACTGTATGAAGACATGCTTGTTGTTTTCTGCAGGACCAGGAGACAATGGCCTTCATCATGGTGAATTTGCACTTTCACAAATTGGTGGAAAGAAGCCTCCTTGGGACATCCTTTTGGTACACCTTGTTTTTGTTCTGCAAAAGACCAGCATTTTCACTCCAGCATTTATAGTCTTCAGCAGATGGTAAGGTTGAGGTCAGAAGTGTTAACACAAAGTGGTCTGGAGCAGATGTTACTTTTGCTGGGCTGTGGGGTGGGAGTAGCTTGTACATATCGTCTCTGCCCTTCATTTACATAATGGGAGTACATCATATTTTTGGAATTATCGCAGCAGAATTTTAGTGTGACTATTAATAACTGCTAAAAGATTGAAGTAGCACTGAATTCTTTGGTTGGACATTTTATAAGGCAACAAAATAACCCTTTTTGTTCTTTAGAAAGATGAGCAGGCATTTTATTTCTGAGTAAAAAGTACTGATGAAAAAAGCAATGTATGCAGCTACATTTAGATTTCATGCAGACAGTTTAATTTTCAGTTTAAACTGAAGTGTGTTGAGACTAAGGTTATGGGATGTTTGTGTTAAAACACAGAGACATGGTGTGACAACTCCATCTCCTGGTGAGCATTTATACTTCTCAAAAATGGAAACACTGGAACAATTTCATTAGTCTTTTTTTTTTTTTTTTTTTTTTTTTTTCTTCGAACAATTTTTTTTTTTT
>UFQX01000858.1:0-45143 GCA_900497675.1 Arapaima gigas | reverse complement strand
TTTTTTTTGTTTTTTTTTTTTTTTTTTTTTTTTTTTACCTCGAACAATGATCTGTTTCTTTTTCCTACGCACATATTGAAAAGAAGTTAACATTTCTTTATTAATTTGAACTTCCATGGTTAGAACTTATAACATGTTAAGCATTTTAATGTGTATATATAATAGCCCCACACTCAGGTAGTGGTTGACTGGTGTTTTTTTTTTTTTTTTTTTTTTTTTTTTTTNACTTTCAAATTTGTATTATTTATTGTTTTTTTTTAAAATTTTTTTTTATTTTTTGTTATTTTTTTTTTTTTTTTTTTTTTTTTTTTTTTTTTTTTTTTCTCCTTTCTTTCTTTTCCCCCTTGTTCTAACTTTCCTGTTAGCCCCTATGCACTACCAGAGGAGAAGGCCATTTTTGATGATGTGGACCCAGAGTACGGTCTCCATGGATACACTCTGCACATTTTACTGCACAACACAGTAGAGAACATCATGTCAGGCCATTTCTCTCAGCTGAGCTGCAAGAAAGGTAAACAGGTGCAGAGCTGCTGTGTGTTCTTTTTAACTGTATACAGTTCAGCTTCATACTGAATTTTTTTTTGAGTTACTCATTATTCTGTACCCATGGACTTTAAAAAATGGCACCAGCCTTGTTTACAGATCATTCGATGCAGTATTGATGGGGTGTATGCTAGGCTATCTTAAATTTTTCAATGGATCAATAATGGGTAAGCAACTTGCTGTTAAAGCAAAACTGTTAACACAGATGTATATAAATATTAATAGTATAAAGTTATGTATGTAGACAATTGTATGAGATGTGCATTTTTGAGGAGCGTAAAACAAA
This sequence comes from Arapaima gigas, assembly GCA_900497675.1. Classification (NCBI taxonomy): domain Eukaryota; kingdom Metazoa; phylum Chordata; class Actinopteri; order Osteoglossiformes; family Osteoglossidae; genus Arapaima; species Arapaima gigas. The sequence goes on along the minus strand of UFQX01000858.1, from coordinate 44,314 downwards.
GATAAATAAGGAAGGGCTTAATCAAAATTAGGTTTCAGAAATTCTTGAGGTGGAGCAGGTCCAAAATAAAAACAGTATCTGTCGAGCAGGTGAAACATAATAAAAATGGCACACCTTGTTGATGTAGTTCTCCAGCAAGCCTTCTGATAATGGTTGAAAATGCTATGGTTTCCCATTGCTCCAGAGAAGTGCACATACTTGGCAGTGAAGAGCTCATGAATATGAAAGGAGGCAGATTGAGTTGTGGTCCTCCATAGGGGTGAGACCTGCACACAGAGGTGGTCACTAGAGTGGTGTTACCTGGCATGGCAAATTAGACTTCAGTGCAGCGTTACATACCAGGTCACCGTGTAGCCGAGACTCAAAAGTCACACAGCTCGCAAACATGTGTATCGTAATGCTTCATTAATATCAGCCTGTCTTTCATATTAACTTTGGGGAGATGCTGTCAGACTCATAAGCAGATGTAACATGGCAGACAGAGAAATGCAGGTGTCTTTTATTTATACTTGATGTGGAAAGGTTTTGAATGAGTCATAACACTTGCAAAAGCATATTGAACAGTAGATGGCGCTGGAGTGTTTGGTTAAAGTGACCATATTTGTGAGCTCAGGCCTTGGAACCTGTACTTCACATTGCACTTAAACTCGCACAAAATAGCGCTTAAGTGTTACCAGTGTGATTTAACCCTTAAGTTGACCATAAATTTAAACCCTACCTGTGATTACTGCTACTGTGTACTAATAGAGGCTTGTGGGAACAACACCTCCTTTTTTGTGAAATGCCTTCTGTAGCTAAGATCCACAAGGGGTTCATAAAGCTGACAGCCATCAGCAGGGAGAATCTGCACCAGCACTCTCCTCTCTCCAGCAAATTTCACCTTCCATGGCAGTCTGAGTTTTTGAATGGGAGCATTGAGGTACCTTGTTCCCCTTTGCACTTTTACACCCCTCTGTTTCACACTCGATTGCCGTAGTCTGGAAAAAGTAAAGTTCCTTTTTGCAAAGCAGTATATGAAATGACAATATTTAATATTTGTCTTTGTATATTCCCAAGGCATTTTGTAGTAGTAGTTAGAGCCTACATTCACACCCCTGTTTTTGCTGTAGTCCCTTCATGCAGGTAGTTTCCCTGAATTGCTCCTGAACACCCAGCTGTCACTTATTATATAGTGTTGCAAGTTGACTTGATGATAGTTGTTAAAATTAATTTGACATATGTTTAAAATGCTTTAGTGTGTGTGTGTGAGACAATATCTTGTGAAGTCCTTCTAAATGTTTACCAATAACTGATCCAAATGATCCAAACTAAAATTTGTAACTGTGGTTGAAATAAACACAAAGAAATGCAGATTAAAAAAATGTTTGACCTCTATTTCATTGTATATGCTTGATATTGCAGCTTTTTCTGTGTCCCACAGAACACTTTCCTGATGAATGTGACCCTCCTGGACGATGCTCAGACTCCGCTGTGGTGTGTGAGCGCACCCGTGACCATGACCTTGTTCCGACCAGAATGGGTGTTGTACGACTATGATGGGGACCACTACTGTGCCCAGCACCAGGACGCAGAGGGGAAGGTCAAAATGAACTTTGTGTGGTTGAAGGAGCACAAGCAGTTCTTTCTAATTCACCTTGCTGTTTACCTCACGACAGCTAAAGTCAATAACCACTTCAGAACATCATACTGAAAGTCTGCTTCATATGTTTTGAGATCCATGTATTTAATGTGACCTTTATGTTGCCATAAATGTGTATAACCATGATAATGTCATTTCACATATGTGTAAATATTACATTTCAGCACAGTATTAAACATTGTCTGATATTTAGAGTATTTGCAGCTTTCATATTTTGCTTCTGCCTTCAGTGTTGGTGTTTAAAAAGTGATTTAGTTTCACAGTGACTTTGCCTCAGTTGTTTTGAGAGAGGTGATCACACGGAGTTGGTGGGTGTTGCAGTGGGGGGTGCTGTTACATGTCTAAGTATTTGGCTTTTGTTCTTTAGATATCGCTGTGAAATGAATGAATATTGTAACAGGAGGCATTGAACAACATCACTGTGATGGATTGTGATTGAAAGGAAAATTAAATTACACATTTTCAACATGAAGTTGTGTCAAGTGCTCTGGTAAGAATGCTTTTCCTTTGCACAGTGTTGTAGAAAATATTGCTTTGCCAACATCTTTGTACTGATGGTACTTCAAGACCATTGAGTATAAATCAGCTTTCTAACCCCCCCCCACACACACACACACACACACACTCACTCACACACTCACTCACTCACGTTTTTGTGCCATGAAATATTCTATTTTCAGTCCTAGTAACCCTCACTCTTAAGGGGCAGCATGTTTAATTGCAAACCAAGAACTATAATATTGCAAGGTTTTTATGGTCTGAGGGCAACATGGTGGCGCAATGAGCTGCCTTATAGCCACTTTGAATCCGGCTCAGTTTGTGCAATTTTCACGTTCTCCCTGTGTTCGCATGGTTTCCTTCCAGATGCTCCAGTTCCCCTCAACAGTCCAAATACATGCGTTTAAGATAAATTGGTGATTCTGCTTTGCCCCCAGCGTGTCTGTTATCGAATGCTTGTGTGGTTGCACTGTGATGTCCCATGATACAGTACTGTGCAGAGGTCTTAGGCATGCAACTTCAATGTCTGTTGAGAAGTACAGGTAGATTTTTATGTACCATCAGGGACGTTTCTGATTGGTCCCAAATTCATTCTGCAACCTGAGGATGACCTCAAACACCCAATCTCAGTCATACAGAACTATCTTGAGCAAAAAGAAGGAATCCTGCAACAGATGGTATGGTCCCCACAGAGCCCTAATCTCAACACGATCAAGTCGGTCTGGGAGGACATGCAGAGACAGTCAGTCTGCAGATGAACTGCGGCCAGTTCCTCAAAATGTTTGGAAGAACCTACCAACCTCTACCTTAAACTGCATGCAAGTTTGCATAAGAGAATCGATGCTGTTTTAAAGGCGAAGGGTGGTCCCACCAAATATTGGTTTTGATAGAGGTTTTTTGTCTACTGCACTTTTTAGAAGGTTTATTGATTAATAAGTATTCATGCCATTATTTTTGCAACCATCCTCGCTTTATAGCATTTTTCCCACAGGTGCCCAAGACTTGCACAGTACTGTGCACCCATCCCTAGTGTATTCTTCCTCACACCCTATGTTTCCAGCACAGACTGGACCACTATGACCCTAAACTGGACAAACAGTTACTGATGTATGGATGGACTGTATGGTCAGTGAAGGGAAATCAACATCACGGAGGTGAAGGTGCCAGTTTATGGGAGTACACAGAATTTACTTTTGTTGTTAATGAGTTCAGTGAAGTCTGCATCTTGCTTATAGTATACATTTCACAATTTAAATGGCTACGGTCTCTACACTTCAATATGTGCATCATTTGTCAAGCTTTGCTCATGAAGTCCTTGTTTTGCAGTATAAACATGTCTAAAAGTAGGATGTTACCTTTTTGCAGCAAACGTGGGCAAGTTAATTAGTCTTTGCAAGTATTTCTGCTTTTTGACTTTTAATTGGCTCTTTTGGCTTTTGAGTTTTACTGGTGTGTTTGTGTTCACTTGGATTTCTAGTATCTCCTCTGCTTGTCCCAAATAATTAGACTTGTTTTAAATTAACTTATTTTTGACGGCAAACTCAAAGCCTACGATTGCACGAGGTGGAGTAGTGCTTAAGGACATGGACTTATAACACACTGCTTCCCAGATCAAGCTTACACCTTGTTCTTGCTGTAGTGCCCTTGAGCAAGACACTTACCCTGATTTGCTTCAGCTGAAGTACCTGGGTGTATAAAAGCGGGTCCATTGCCAAAGGTCACTTTTGATAAATGCATCCGCTGCACAACAAATTACTAATATTGCTCATAAGTCCAGTACACACAGTGCTTGCACTCCTTCACTATAAACACAATGACTTGTATAATTTTTTTTCAGTTGCTTTATGTTGAGATCTTTCATTTTATATTCTAAATTGCCATGTCTGGAGTATCTTGAAAGAAACAGCTGGGAACATTTTAAATGCAACTGCTAACTGCACTGAGATTTATAGGTCATGCTTACTGAATGATGCATCATATCAATTGACAAGCTGCAGGATTTTTTTTTAAGCTTTAGTAAACTCTAGTAGATGGGTAATTCAATGCAATTTTAAAGTGGCAGATTAATGATGATAGTATTGTTTTAAAGTAACGTTAGTTTTCCTCGAGCTGTTATTAAACACCCATTGTTCACACCAACGTAACATGCTGTTTAGTCTCAAAGGTCTGTCTGACCTTGGAAAGGTTCCTCCCCCCCTTGAAAATGGTGTCATGTACAGATACATACATTGACACACAGTTGAAAACAGTTTATTTTCTCCTGTGAAATGGCTGCTGTCACCAGTGACATGGAAAGAGCTGTAGCTGTGCTCTGAGATGGGGGAGTCTGAAGGTTAAATGTTTCATATACCATCTTCACTGATATACCAGCATGTTTTATTGGCATGGTTCCTTGACTGCATTACCATGGCTGGGGTGCAGTTTGTCATTGAGGCTCCCTGAGGGTTCCGGTGCTGTCGGGGGAAGTGGTTATACTCGTACAATTCCACCACAGTGACCTCCTCCAGTCACCAGCTAGTACCATGCTACAGATGGCCTCGAGAGTTCCTATAATGTTCTCTAATGGGAAACTATGACCCCAAGGACACTCTGAAATAGGAGCTTTTCCAGATCATTTAGCTCCTCAATTGCAAAAATTCCTTTGACTCCAACATACCCTGTTCCATTCCTATTTAAATAAATAAAGTAGGACCAGTAGGTTGCATAGAAGCTTGATCCTGCTAAAGTACTGTTGGTGAAGGTACTTGATCTGAATTGATGCAGTAAAAATGACTTAGCTGCATGAATGGATAATGTGGGAATATATCTGTGAGTAGCTTAGTATAAAAACCTGTAAGTCTAGGAAAGGAAATTAATAGACCATTTACATTTTAACCTGAAAATTGGCCCCTAAATACAAGTATTGCTAAATCTGAGAACTTTCTTTATCTGAAATTTTGGTGTAACTGCTTTTGGCTTCTTATACCCAACTTTTGATTTCCAAAGCACAAAAATCAGTATAAGAATTTATCAGTGTGAATTAGCAATGTAATGTACTATAGTTGGCACTAGTTTACCATCAGCTGTTTTCTTTTTGGTTTCCTGTCTCATGTTCACCTTATGTCTTATGCAGCAGCTAATAAAATACATCACTAGCCCCACAGTTTCCACACGTGACGTGAAAGACCAGCTTGTGTGGCTGTTCTCACTGAAAAGGACAGACCTGATTGTGTCAAAAATGCCATAAGAGCTACATTAGCCTTTTATTCGGCAAAGCCATCCAATCTCTCCTCTGTTTACCCGTTTTGTGCCATTAGTGATCTTTCTTATTTCTGTTTTAGGACACTGTCATCATTAATCCTTATTGAATCTTAGACCTGATTAAGGGCTATAAAGAACAGGAAATGACAGAGTGGAATATACTGAACGTTAATAACTGGGTGACCACTTTAACAAGAAGCCTGACACTGAATTGTGCGTTTAAATTGTGATAGATTGTCTTTGAAACCTTACGCAGCTTGTAACTGCCGAGCAAGAAAACTGTCTCAGGTGGTGAGGAAAAGATGCTCCTCCAGCAGGTGGCTCCATGTCTCAAGCGAAATTATGTGCGCCATAGCAGCATCTCATATACCGCATACGATAACCGAAAACAAAATCCAAACTTCCTTGTGTTCTCCTATTTATAGTTTAGCACTTACGATGGAACCTTCTATTGCAGAAAGGCAAGTGCAGTTATGTCACTGATTCATTGAGGTTCCTGTAGGAAAGATCAAGTTACAACTAGATGAATAATTAATGTATGGCTGAATTTACTGTTAACCATTGCAGGGACAGTCTTTTGTTAATTATCCATCTAGTAGTTCAATATTTAGAGATGTCTGACTCATCTGATGGCAGCGTGGTCTTGGCTCCAGAGGTCTAAATCCACTTGTGCAGGACTAAGAAAAATCATCAGCGATCCACTTCCTTTGCCTCCCTTTTGCTCTTAGTCATGTTGCAGTATGTATAATCATATTACACTTTATTTCAGTACTTGTGCCATCTGTCTTATGGTTTCAAGACTAACTGATTTCCCATCGACTGTAATGTAGGATCACCATTTTGTTTGTTTATGCATTCTGTAATTTCCCCCCTGTTTTAAGATGTATTATTTTCTCAGTAAGTGCAGGAGTATTCCATGTATGTCTTTGGACTGTAGGAGGAAATCCCGTGTCTACAGGGGAGAACATGCAAACTGCACCCATTGAAATGGATATAAGTCGTGGACTGAATCTGAAGCCCAGCCCAGCACATGTGAAAAACGGTCATGATATTAATAACCGCTCAACAGCAGCTTTGCTTTGCCACAAAAAAAAATAAAGACACCAGATCACCTCCATGTCTGCAGACTCCAGTTTCATTAGAGAAAAAAATGTTTCACCCTGTGCTGAGGCAAAGAGACACCACTGCACCACTGGAGCAAGAAACTCACACCTCTCAATTTTCCGGTTGAAAAGCAACAATTCTGTGTATAACCTGTATCCAGGTTTTAAGTGAAAAAGCTAAAAGGATTCTTATTCATGGTTGGAATGTAAACATGTGAAATTGGGCCAGAAATGTATTTCAGGGATCATGGTTTCCTTTGTAAGACATTAAACTATATATCAGTGCATGATTTAATTTAATTTTCCTCTGCAGTCTGACATTTTTATATGCTATTTGCTCTTTGTAAGAGAATAGTCTTGATCTTTGAGAGTCCCGCCATGCTGGTGTGATGGTATTCCAATTGGTTGGATCTCACTTTTAATTCTTAAGGCTGTCTTCAGACAGCACCCTGCCGTGACCTCCACAGCCTCGGGTGAGCTGAAGACACGTGCACTGAAACACTTGCACTTTACTCCAACCACATTCACGATAGTGTGAAGCTGTAAATGTCTTTGAAAATGAGACAGCGAATTCAGCACCCCCACGGAGTCCTCTTTTGCATATGAAGCTGGTACTTTCATTGCATTAAAGTTGCCCTTGCGACACAAGAGATGTGGAATAAATTCCTTTGAGTCTGTCTGCCTGGTATTGGTACCACCTACAGCTGTGTGATTAAAATGAAGGAGGGATTAAATATGACAATGCAGCTACTGTACTTCACTGACATTTGGGAAGGTTGTCAACAGGGTTCACCTTAGCTGTATTACTCACTTGTACTAGTAGTTATGGACAAAGGTGTCTGCTACGTAGGATAGGACTTAAAGTATTTGAATAAGGCTTTACTGATCTCCACAGGGAAATTCGGCATATAGCAGCTGGAGATGGTTTGAATTGCACCACGCCACAAAGTCTTCGATCAAACACAAGCGACACAACCCAGACTAAACCGATAAGTAGATGAATAGATGAAGACGTAAACAATTAGCATGTAAAATTTTCATGAGCTTGATTTTCTGTCCACTTTGATTTGTTTTTAGCTTTTCATTTTTGGCATTAGAGCGTGTGAAGAATAAAGGATTTAATATCAAAGTCAAAATGTTCTAATGTAATTTGCATAAGCACAACTGTTATAACAGATTGGCTCACTTTACTATTCCTCTGCAGAAATATATTGGAGTGTGTGTTACCCGGAATAAAATAAAAATGTGCACATTTAGCACGCACTGCATATGCCAGACTTTTAATATAATAACTTACTGGCACAATGTATAGAAATCTGAAATAATCTGTACCATGTCGTTTTTTTTTCTTTCCGTATGTTGTAGTCAAAAACTTTATTTTGTGGATACAATGTTTAATCATGGAATCAAAACATAAGGAATAGTAGTTCTGTAAAAATAGTAACAGTTATAAATAACAATAATAATAATAATAATAATAAAATGCTGCAGCTGTCTGTCGTCGTTTTCTGAAGAAGCTCTTGGGAGTGAACCCTCAGCTTCACAGCAAAGCCAAACAACAGGTAGATTAATTAAATGCAAATGTCATTTTTTTCTCTTTAATTGAGGTTAAAGAGAGAACAATGATACCATTTGTATTGTATCAGGCACCTTCTGGTGAAAAGTCTCCAAAGATCCGCCCTCCAAGGGATGAATTCAGACATTCACAAATTAATTCACAGAATGTCCTGCATTCACTCCATAGACTCATTCTGCATGAAAATTGCTTCTATTTTAGATGTTAATGACTTCCTTGGTGACTGAAACGGTGTGGCTGTTAAACTCTTCTTCATCATACATCTGGTGTTGTTTGCTTTTTGGTCAACAGTCACCTTACTGATATTGGCTCATAGATGATTATTTAGCATCCCAAAGGTGGGCTGTATTTTGAGTGGAAACAATTTCTAAATTTAAACAATACTTTACAAACAGGCTCTCTCAATATAACTGACAAAATACCTCCTCTGAGATAAGTAATTAATTGCACTATTTTTTTTACCATAAGAGGCTCTTTTATAGCTATCATATTTTAGTTGAAAATTCCTGTCATTCTTTGCATTCCTTTAATGTATATTTTGTACCTCTTGTAATGCAGACACTGGATACAAAACAGCAGATCTGGACTATGTGGGGCTGTGTGGGATGAGAGACCACAGCCTTCTAGTTAGAAGCTCATGTCCCCACTATCCTACATGCTACTCAATCACTCACCTGGATTTGCAAGCAAGCGAGAAAACACGGGCAGTTTATGCTGGGTGGTTTTATTGTAAATGCAAAACTTTTCATTATAGTTACATGCTAATTGCTTTGCTAGGTGTAAAGCTAATAACTGCTGTGGCTAAATAATAATGACGCTCATCCTGCAATACAGCAGGTGGCACAGTTTAGAGATGTGAGATAAACACTTGATAGTTATTTTTAATAGATCTTTGGGATATGTTACAATCACTTTGGAAGAACTCATTAAAACACTTGTAATGGGTGGCAACAGTGAAGGGATATAGATACCTCACTTATTTCAAAGAATATTTTTACCCATAGCTCCTCATTGCTGAGCGCTATGAGGTCTCAAAGTGCAAACTGCTAATATTGCTTCTAATAGTTTTCAGTTTTTCAATGAAAGCCAAATGGCAAAAGGCTAAAATGAAACTATTTGCAGACTATCAGAAAAAGACTATTTTTAGGTGACAGACAAAACAGCACAAATGCAGAAAATAAAAACTGCATAATACCTTCCACTATATACATACAGTGTATATAGTCCAGTTCAGTTTCCCCAGTCTAGCTTCTTCTAGTGAGGAACAGGCTGAGAAGGTGGGCCCAGGCCCTCCTGTTCCTCGCAGTAGCCTCCAGCTCATCCTGGAGGATCCCTAAGTGCTCTCAGGCCAGTCGAGAGATATAATCTGTCCAGTGTGTTCTGCGTCTGCCCCTTGGTCTCCTCCCAGAGGGATGTATCTGGTATAACTTCCAAGGAAGTCAGCCAAGGGTCATCTTCACAACATGTCTGAACCACCTCAACTGGCCCCTCTCAAGCTGTAGGAGCTGCAGCTCCACTCCAGTGTTCTCCTGGATCACTGAGCTTCTCAACATATTACAGAAGATCAGCCCAACAATTCTCTGCAGAAACCTCATTTTGGCTGCTTGTATGTATGTATGTATGTTCTCAGTTTCAGTCATTACCCGCAGCTCATGACCATAGGTGAGTATGGGGAGCAGTAAACCAAGAGCTTTGTCTGAAAATTCAGGTCCCACTTTGCCACCATACAAATAAAAGATGATGCTAGTTATGCTGTGCAATTATTCAGGTGGACATGTCCTCTCCAGAGTTTCAGTTTAAACCTAATGTGTCCCCCCCACTATATCTCCACTGATTACTATCAGTTATGTTTTTGGTTTCCTACAGTACCTGATATTGTAGGTCAATGCTGGGATGGGGAGCTCTCATCCATGCCCTGAGTGAACAGGTGACCTTTCTTAAATGTATGACAGCCTCAGGTCCCTCAACCACACCCAATACTCATCATTCAGTAGAAACAAAGTACTTTGGCAGCCAGAACTAACTTGGAGTAAAGAGTGGAGGGAAAGCCCTAAAGAGATGGTTTTAGAGTTAAAGTCAATAACTATTGGTATTAATTGTTATTTCTTGTTTGATATTTTCATTTTAATGTACATTTTTGGAAGTAAAGCAGAATGATACAGATGTAATAGAGAATAACACCTGTGTACAAATGTTATTTTGACGTAAACTGAGTCAGATGTTACATAAAAGGGTTATAATCTCCTAGTGATGAGCAATTGATCCCAGTGGTAAAGAACTTTACCAACAATGTCTCAGTAGAGAATTGTGCACCACCTCTTTTTGTGCACGAAGAAAGACACCATTGTACCACAAGACTGCATGAAGAGAACAAAGAGTGCCGGTATACTGATTTGTTATCTTTTTGAATGCAACACTTTCTGGGACATTGATTTTTTGACGTTTCATTTTAGGCAACCTTTGTTACAGTTATTGACTGACTTTCCAGTGAAACTAAAATAAGAAGAAAAGTTTGCAGTATTGACTTCAAGCCCAATATAGTTAAATTTTCTCTTAAAGAGAAAAATGAAGCATGTTTTAAAAAAAGGAAACCCATGAAACTTATTATAGTATTTAACACTGATGCAGTTCTGTAGAAACACACTTCAGAATATTCAACAGCAGAAATATCTCAGTATTTCTGTTTCATATTTGTTTGTCCTGCTTAGAAGGAAATACATAACAAATTATTATAATTGCATGAAGCAGCAACCCACTAATGAACCTCACCAGATGGAAACCAAACAACTCCGAGACTTTGATCGTGGACATGCATTATGGACATGCATTTCATCATTTGTTATGTTCATTCTGCGGTGTAAAAATCACAGAACCTCATTCATATGTGAAGAGACTGATATAAAAACATATTTAAAATGTGAAAAAAGAAATACAAGTGTGGGTAAGAATAGAAAACAGTTAAATGGGGAGCTTAGTGACGTACAGTTTGGACGAGATATGAAGTTCATCCATCTGGCCTGAGTTTGAACCTTTGCTGGGGGAAATGCATCCTGGCTGTTTCTGTGAGAGCTTTTCAAGTGAGCATCAGCCATGCTGCAGAAAAGGCTCAGCTCTGAGGTTCTGGAAGAACCCAGCTACACTGGGACCCTACAGGGCAACATTATTGTGCAGAGCTTATTATGCACAATGTGAGCAATGCTCTGTCATCCCACTTTCAACTTCAGCTCAGCTCGCATGCTATTCGCTGGGATCAAATCTCATCATACCATTCATTGTGGCACAGACGCTTGGATCACAACCTTGCTCTGTTCTAGAAGAGGTGCATGTCCACATTAGCAACCAGGTGCTCACTAAAACTGCCCACCATCCTAATAGCTAAAGGTAAACCCCTATACTTTAACAAGCGGTGGAATTTCAGCACTTTTGAAAATTAAAATTAATTGGCATATGTAGGAAGTATCAGTGTTACTGCTGGTTATATTTAGAGAGTTTTTTTTTATATTTAACTGTGCAGGGAAAGGTCGTACCTTTCACAATAAGTAGAATACAGTTCGTTTCCTCTCCAGACTTTTATTATCCAAGAATTATTTTTCTTTTCCAATGTCTTCACCTGTGTGTAGACATGCAAGCAACATGTCTCACCTAGAGATTGTCTTCTATCAGTCACTGGTCTCCTAAACCAATCCCTAAATCCATTCAGAGAAAACATAATTCTTTAGATCTTGTAACCTATCGAGTAGGGCTGGCACTGCACTCCGGGCTGCTTTTTGCGGCACAAAGTTGTCTTTTGTATTTCCATACTAAACTGTATTTTTGTGACACCATTGCCTGCTACTTATTTCCAGCATATGTAAACCTTGCGCAGAGACAAATGTGACATGCAGAGCCTTGTTGTCAAAGTACTCAAGGCAAGATGGGGAAACAAATCAGTGCACATAATTAACCTGCCCAGGTTGTCCTCCGACTGTTGCCACCTCACCAAACGTTGTTTCCCTACAGGCATCAGCCTAATGGTCTCATCTGACAGCAGCAGCATGCTGTCACCCAGGAGACGCGCTGCGATCTGCTTCATCTTCAACTGATGTACCATTAGCAGCTATCTATGCCTCCTCCTGAGACCACAGCCAGCAACACAAAGTGCCAAAAAACCCAAATGTCCCCAGAACATCTTGCAGATGCGTTACAAATTTCAAAATGTTTTGTTAGAACTCGCTTCTCGACATCTCCTCCTCCAAGACCGTAGCATCCCTATCTTCTATCAAGCATGAGTAGGCAGGGATGCTATGTTGCGCATCCTTTCCCTTCACAGTCACCCCAGCTGCTCCCGCTTGAAAGCTGCTCAACCTAAAATTTCTGCCGGTCCTTTCTTTTCATTTATTCACTTTCCTTATTTGACTTTTACGGGCTCATCCTAATGCAAATGGTGAACAGTGAGCAATGCATCTGCATTTCCCAAGCTCACTGCTTGCCCTCCTCTTACGCCTCATTTCATATCTTCAGTTTACTAGGCCCTCATATCAGTCCATTACCTAAATAATTCCCCTATCATTTGCCTGTTTGGTTGTTTTCCTTGGTAATTGGCTTTACTTTTACTGTTATACTTTTTGCAAATAGACATGTTTTGTGCTTGTTTTTAATTGCAGCAGATGGCAGTAAGCTTGCTTTAAGGGTATTGGCTTAAGCCTTCAGTTCTTTCTGAGAGGAAATAAAACCCTACAGTAGAAACCATCACCACCGGCTCACGCTTCTGAGGAGATTGCTCTGGTGGGAGGATTTGCGCCTTAGGCTGACTCTATTGATCTGTATGCAGACAGAGACGAAACGGGGGCAACCGCCACATTTCGAGGCACAACATTCATGCTGCTCCCATTTGTGGGGAAACATATAAAGAACAGCCTGGTTCTCAATGGCAATTTCATGTTAGACGATGGTACATTGTCAGCTCTTGCAGTCAGTATCAGTATATGAGACCATAATATCAATATAGCAATTCACACAAACCCATGCTTAGTATGGGTCACACACACACACACACACACACACACACACACACACACACACACACTTCTCACCCCCTACAAAAAAGGCATCATTGTTATTTATTTATGCCTGAGACTATTTTTAAACATGCAGCTGATCATGTTTAATGCTTGGTAAAACATCAGTAATTGAAGCCAAGGAGCCTGATTCTGAATGATAAAGTTTCATTGCAAGATGTGGTTTTTTAAAAACAATATTTATTCATGCTGATCTCAGAAGTAACTCATCCTGTTAAGCTTCTGTCAATGATTCACACAGTTGCATATCAGGGTAATTTTTACCGAAGGAAGCTGGAGCCAAGAATACTACAGCAGGAGGTGGGTTTCAAATCCGCATCTTTTCAATACAAGGTGGCAGCTGTAACCACTCTGGCCCTGGCGGCACCCCATAATTAGACACACATGACAACAGTCATTAAGTTTTTAAGTTATTAAGATTGTGAAAGTTTATACCAGAAATGCACTGACTGAACTGAGCGAAGAAACGAGGTTAGTGCTAAAGAATAAAAAGGCCTCAGAAGTTTCTACGAACTCATTGTGGAGCCAAGATTCCAGCTGATGTCCTGTTTCATAAGATTCATCAGTGAATAACACCATCCATCAAACAGAGACATCATTTCCTTCCATTTCCTTTCATTTCAAATGCCACAGATGCTTCCATCACCCAAATGAGGGCCGCTATATTAGGATACATACTTTAAAATACCTTAAAGTTACAGTCCACAAGTTATTTGCCCAGCTCACATGTTTAATATTATCGGGAATAAATTATTTGCAGTTCTATATTTTTCACTCAAACCTCTGGATAACCAGGCATTATTTTTTCTGCACTGTAGAGGACAAAAGTCTAGAAATGCGGTGTTATCAGGAGGATATACATGGTGATTTCCAAATCATTATAAACAAAGTCTGAAATATGTTCACAAAATACAAAATAAAAAGTTCTTTTCTAATTTTGTTTACAGTCTATAAACCAAAAAAAGAAGCAGTAATATAGTTTATGTATAAACATTAAAAACATGTATAAACATCATTAAAAAAACAAGTTTTAATTGATTTTTTCACTCATTCATTCCCCATAAGGTTAAACATCATTAGATAAATTAAATCAGAAGGATGTTTGGAAATTGTATATAACTGCTATATAGTAAAATTTCTGCATATGTTCATTTGTTGCTACTCAACCAAAGGGTGTGGGACAAGATTTTGGTTAAAAAAACTGAACTGTAAACTTGGAAATATTCTTGAGATAGATTTTCAAGTATTTTAAAGTGGATTTTAATGTGCAATTTTTAAAATAGTTCATAATTCATGATCTCCATAACTGAGAAATAATTGTGTATCGGCTGAAAGTATGTTCTCCCGTAGCAAAGAGGTTTTATTTTACCAGTACTTTTTATTTGAACTCTGTTTGGCCTTTGGAATAGACTAGATGTCATTTTAAGTAGTATCCTCTTTTATTAAATTTTATTGTGTAATGACTTGAACTCTTAAATCTGAATCCAGTCAACTAAGGTCAGACCTCATAGGAATGATTTGGACACCAGTGTGAATTAATAGATTAAGAGGTCTTCAGATCTCTGTTCTCTAGACTGTTTATATAATATGAAAAATGTCATTATTCATAGTTCTTACTGTATGTTCCTTATTAAAGCACCAATTATTACATACAGTGTCTCATGAATACAAAGTCCTAGCAACAGTTCAGGAGATATGCAGTTGTGGCAAAAGGAGTGTGTATAGGTTTGGAACCAGCATTTGACATTTATTAGAGCATTTTTTATTTTGTGGATAATACAATCATTGCATATTGTTGACGAAAACTTTTTTTTACGTAAATGTAATTATACCATGCAAAATACTAAAACGGTTATATATCTTGCATAAATTTTTATTCTTTTAAGATGAAATGAGAGGGAAGCATGGTGAAGCAACATAAAAGCAGATCTGAATCTGGTTCAGTCTGTGTAGAGTTTACACATTCTCCCCATGTCTCCCAATATCTGTGTGGGTTTCCTCCCACAGTCCAAAGATATCTGTCTCAGGCTAATTGTTCTCTCTCTAAGTATCCCTTAGTGTGTGTGAAAGTGCATGTGTGGCTACCCTGTGATGAACTTTTTTCCTGTCTATTCTACAAGCTAAACACCCAGTCATCCCAGGACTGGCCTTCAACCTTTGTGACCTTGACAAAAATGAGTGGTCAAGGAGACGGAGAATGTAAAATGATTTATTTATATTATTGCAAAAAAAAAAAAAATCCTGCTACGAAATTAAAATAATTGTACAATGATCAGCTAAACCGACTGGACTGGACAATGTCTGTCACACTTGTACCATACTTTTCTAGTGTTTAGCTTACCACTGTTGAGTTTCCTTAAATGAGCCATGTTCCAGGCAAATATTAGACTTAAGGACTGATGTAGAAGATGGGGAGTAGGGCAGTAACATCAAATATTTCCAACTTGCAATTTTCCTGCTCTCTTCACATTACTGAGTGATAACCCAGACCACAACGGCACCAGAAAAGACACATTTTACAAAATGAAGCTCCTTTTTTATGTTTAAGTGGTAATTGTGTGCATTTCAGACTTTAAAGCGAAATGGCTCAGCACAATGACTGGATGGTGTTAACCCTAATGACAGGATGGCTTTATACCAGAGATGCTTAAACTGCTGTTGTGTCTCAGCACACCAGGCCAACACCAACACCGGGGGCTCTTCTCTAATTACTTCAGCAGGCAAAAACTGCTTATATGGCTGGTTTAATTTTTTAATGGATATAGTTATTCATTTCTTTCATGCTGTGTTTCTACTTAACACTTTCTTTCCACCCCAGAGTTGTTTGTAAAAACACGAGAACTCGGTAAGTGAAACAAACCAGGCCTGACATCTTGCCGGAGTTCACTATCTCGCATTTGACTAATGGGGTCCAGGCAAGATCGTATTTTCCCAGTAACAATATGTAGAATATGCGCAACCAGAGGCCCATTGCTGCTTACATGATTAATTCCGTCATATTCCCAGACTCATTCTGCAGTTCCGCTTGCTTCCTGTTCCATCTGAGCTCATATTAATGTGACAAATCGCCCTTAGTTTTGTAACTTGAAAGGTAATTCTCTGTTAATTTTGGATCTTCTCAACCTGGTACAAATCTGACTGACTATATAATATATAAAGCATAACAAGATAACTTAGAGAAACATAAGTAAAAACATTATGTACTCTATTTAAATGTAATAATTGAAACTTAAATGGTTTCCAACCTCATAAATAAACATACATTTCAAGAAAATGCAAGCATAAAATGTTTTAGGTTCCATGCCCACAACAAATTTTAGCTGAGTTGAACATTTGAAACATTGAAAGGTAGGAGAACTGAAAGAGTCATCTTTCCCACAAAGCAGTGGTGTAACTTTTCAGATTCTGAGAAGGCACACATTTTACCAATAAACTTGCTTGAGTTTGAATGCTGGGGGGACCCCACCCTTGTTACACTTATGCCACCATGTAGCACTAATGTACTAAGAAAAGACAACTTACAATAACTGCAGCAATAGAAGTGGGTGGTATCAGACAATCCGACCTCCTGTAGGGCAAGAAGAGCCAGGCACGTGTATGAGAGAGAGCTGGGCAGAAGACACCGTAATGTTAGGAGAAGCTTCATGGAGCCCATGTTCTGGGACAGCTTCCACCAACTCTGGGCAGTCTTTGATCAATAGCTGATGCAAAAAATATACAGTATATACATAATTAAACCAAGGGAAGGGCTGCAAAATACCTCTTTGTGCAACCTTGATGTATGCAGCAAGGTCCTGAGTCACTTTGCATGACAAATTAGTATGGATTTATTAAATTACTCTGGCTATGGGCAAAGCACAGTGTGAATTCTGAATGCAACTGTTTCAGCATGTGGGCTTTTTATGATCTGATAATATTTTACAAGCTGTAGATAAAGAAAAAACAGTCAATTACAATTAAATTGACTCATTATCAGATGTAAATGTACAAAATTTATTGACCTTTATATTGTTTTATTTTTGTTCATATGCAGTTTTATACTATTCACGTGCATGTTTCCTGTGTTTGTCCAATATTCTTCTTTCATCATGTCCCTAACGGCTGCATTTTCTAACTGGGCAGTCAGGATATATGGGTGACCGTTTGTGTTTATTTTATACATAATATGAATTAAACATGAATTGTGTATGATATAATTTTAACATTACTTTTATTTCAACAGCTTCTAAATATTTACAAGCTGATATTTATGTAAACAAAATTTACATATATGTACAAAATACAAATATGTATTTTACATACATATTACATATTATGACATCCAATCGACTGGTGTCCCATATATATATATATATGTGGCATCCTGTCTAGGCTGTTACCCCTCCTTGTTTTGTGCCCGGTATCTCTGAGATGAACTCTGAGGCTCTGCACTGTTAACCATTTCCCTTACTAAGACAAGTGGTTGATGAAAATGGATGGATGGATACCTTTTATGTATGTTTTTACAAATATACTGGTTTTGAAATGGAATCTTTTATCACAAGTAGTTTTTCATTTCACATAGATCTAAAAAAGGCGGTTAGAATCCTCAGAATATCCACAAGGGCCCTGTGGTAGTATCCAGCTAATGCCTGAAACCCAGTGAAAGTCCTTCACAATGACTGGGCCTTCGATGTGAATGTTAGACACAGCCAGGCTATTTATATGTGTCTGCAATAAACAATGTAGGTTTGATGGATGGTTAGATGTCAGCTAAGGGCAGCCTTTCAAATACCACATGATGCTGATGCTGCTTTCTAAAATGATATACTTTTTTATTTACACGTAAGGGAGGCATTCCTGAGATGTCACCCGATTCTTAGCCACTCGCTTTGTGTTGCATCAGCCGTTGAGGCAAATGTGCCATACTGCAAGTCACGTAAAGGCTGAAGTTTACTTTGCACGGTTCCAAATATCAAAAGTGTGTGAATTCCTCGGAGCAGCCACAAGACGGCATTGGAAGACCATATGACTCAGAAGGCCTAGTGAAAGATATGTCAAATTTAAATAACATAATTCACCTCTTTGACATAATGCTCATCAGAGGCTATGAAGAAGTGATAGGTTTGCAGAGGCGTGTGGCATTCCCTAATACAGAAGTAAAAGTTTACATAGTTATGATCGAGTAAGGGAGTGGCTCATGTGGTTCTATTTCATGCATCAAATGCATGCCACCTATTAAAAGACTTGTGACTGAGACCTGAGGCTGAAATGTTTGATTGTGTATCCTTTTTAAACATTTTTTTTGTACAATAAAGCACCTCCAGGGATGTCATAATAGTTCCGCGATAGGTCACTTAAAAGGTAACATCGATTCCCATTACTTGTGTTTTACAGACTTCTCGAATGAGTTTAAGTACTTTGCTTGAAAGGGACAGGAACTTTAATCCTGCTGAGACCTGAACCTACATAACTGAATCCAACCCAATTCTGATTATCATCTTTCGAGTCATCATTCAGTACATTTATACTATGGTACTTGCAATGTACAAAATCACTCAGGTGACTATGAAAGATCAGGCATAAAATGCAGTTTGGCTAGAATTTTCATTTCTTCAGAGAAAAAAATCGTAGTGTGAACAGAAGTCTTTTGCATGTATGGCTTTTCTGACCAATACCTGAGTGACTGTGGCTTCAAGCATGGAAATCAGAATGCAAAATATTCCCATTTGTAGCTATATGCAGTGAGCACACAAATGTCTATATCGTAAAAATGGTCATTTCATTCACTCATCATCCTTAAACCCTTTATCCTGGGTTTGTCACGACAGTCCAGAGTCCATCGCAGAGTCACTGGGCACAAGGCCATGAAAGTCCATCCTGAATGGGATGCCAGTCCATCACAGATAAGACCTATATACTTCAAAATAATTCAAACTTAAAATGCTTTATAATCCTGCCGGCACTGAAGCATTTTATAATTTGATAACGGTCTTGTTTACTTGGCCAGCAATCACAGTGGCAAGATCATTTGCATTCCAAGGCAGCCACACAACTGGCCACTGATAAGAGATGTGTTGGTGACCATGGATCTTTAGTGTGTTCATTTGCATGCCAGTTGATCAATACAAAGGACTTTCCAACGAGGCCTCTATGAATGCAAGGTTTTGAAGAACAAAGAAGTCACGGAAATTTGATAAGCCGTACATCGCACAGCGAAGCATGCTTTGATCTACAAAGATAATTTGGCAATGTCTTCAACTCCAAAATGAGGAGGCTGCTTGGTAGTACTTTGAGCCACCCCACTGAAAGACAATATTCAGACTTTTAGTATAAATAGTATTTGAATTTACGTGTCTGACCTTATTATATTACAGCGAGCAAGGCCTGAACTGTTTGTAAAGGGGTAGATTTATTCTTTTTCTTCTTCAGCATAAAATTATTCTCCAGCCCACAGAGTTTGGCTATTTTGAACGCTGGCATTTAACATCAGCAACACAGAAACCTCAGAACCTGAACTTCTGCTTCACACTCTCATTTCCCGAATTTAAACTCTCCAAAATGTTTTTTCTCATAAAGTTTAAACTCTCATCTAAGAAACTACTGCACTAAAATCCAGTCTTCTATGCTTAAATGGTCAGTTAGTTGTTTCTTTCTTATTAAGGAGTCTCCTCCAAACAGTCATTTTTGGTAACTTCTGGAATGATGTATGTGCAAGGAGGAAAGTTCTCAGACAGGTCTGACGTTGCCTTGACGACCCAATTCTTCCACTTAAAGCAGAATACAGCTGAACATGTCATTGCAGTATTTGCATAAACTCACCTTGGCTGAGACAAGGTTATCACCCATTGCACATGAGAACTTTGTTGTTTAAACACACGCAAACATACTTTGTTCGGTTTTCCAAGCACTTCAGTGTAACTGCTCCGTCTCTTGGAAAATCCAATTAAAATGTAACCGCATAAACTATTTCCCTAGGTGCACATAATTCTAGCTTTAAGCACTGTGTCAACACCATTGGGAATAGTCACAGAAAGTCTATTGTGTGGAAAGGACAGCTGACGACATTTTTGTGATAATTTGCCTTGACAAAAGCTACAACTTTGTTAACATACTAGGTGCTAAAATGTCTCAGTTAACATTTAGATGCAGAATGCAAAAGTGCTTTGTACATCTCAAACTTTAATAACAGCATAATAAACAATAAAATATTCGAGGCAGCCTTTCAACCTGTGCAATATTTTTTTCAGCAGTGTCATGCTCAGCACAAAGGAAGTTCGCCAAAGATATATAGAAAAACAGCAAAAAAATTAATAGCACATTCACTACAGTGCAGCCATCATGGTTCAGACATACAGCAAATTAAATCAACATTTAAAAACTGCAACCAAAAAAGGATTGTGATCCCTTTGTTGCCATTATGCTTTACTAGCTTGGAGGTTCCTGCTAAAGCGGTGCATTTAGTACACAAGTTGCTGGCGGCAGGCAGATGCCACAGACTGCGGCACTCCAGTCATAGTCCAGTTTAAAGGTGGAAAGGAAAAGTGATAACAGCATATATGTTTCTAAACTTTTTTTTTTTTACCTTTATATTAGTATTGTGTCCAGCACTGTGTGTCATGTATTATTTCTTATCCTTTCCTTGAGTCTCACATTAAATCACCCCCCACCCAGTCACTCTTCCCTGCTGCCAGGTAGGACCTTTCCATTAATCAGCCCGCTCATCCCTCTTTGATGTGTGTGTGTGTGTGTGTGTGTGTGTGTGTGCGTGTGTGTGTGAATTTGCCTACACAGAAAGCTCACTTCAAGTCTGTGGCTTGAAAAATAAAGCAGTGTGTAAAGAACAAACAGACAACCAAAAGACATAGACTGATCTTTATTGATAGAGATAAATCCAACAGTTTTGTACACCATTACTTACATGCATATATTTTCTCCATTACCTCAAATCATGCATGTCTCTGCACTGATACAGTTCTCATATCAAATTTCATATTCATTATGACAATATAGAATTATAGTCTTGCTGTCCTGCTTGGGTTAATACCACTGATACCACTGGGATAAGTGATTGTAAAATGGATGGATGGGTAGATGGCACATGAGCAAATAAATATTTTGCGACTCGAGGCTTACAAATTGGCAGATAATCAACCGCTTCAGATCGCAGATACAGAAGATGTTTCACAGTTGACACAACCTATTGCACATAGCCACCCTTCACGTGTGCGTATGTCCTGTCTCCTCTCCAGCCCACTAGCTGTGCATTGAGGGAACACGCTGAAGGCTGACCAAAGTCGATTTAAGGACTTCAGTCAGCAGCACAGGTGATGACATTCCGGTAACGTGTTCGCCTTTGCAAGACAATCTCCTGCCAAGTGTCGCCACTGCCAGCTCCATGAAACCTCACAGTATGTCATCATGTCCTGATGGAGACCTCACAGTTATTTATTTTCTTCTTAAAATGTGGAAAGCACAAACAATGACGTATATTGCACCTTTCACAGTAAGTAAACAATTATTCTAAATATGTGTCTTAAAACAGCAGTTTGAAGGATTAATTATTTTAAAGGTGTAGGAATTTAAATGTGGGGTGCTAAGGTGGCACAGAGAGTAACATTGCCGCCTCACAGCTCCTGATCTGTTTGGCTATCGCTTCGAGTCCAGCTTAGTCTCAGTGAAGTTTGTAAGTTCTCCCCATGTTTGTATTGAATTGTTAAGGTCAAAAGATGTGTGTTTCAGGTTAACTGGCATTTAATGTTTCTGTAGTGTGTTGATTGTGTGCATATGTGACCATTCTGGAGACCCAGCCAGGGTGTGTTCTAACCTAGTGTCCAGTGTTTCTGGGGTTAGCTTGGGTCCTGCAACCCTCACAGGAACAAATTGTTAAGGATAAGCATGGCTGCTCCTGTTTTATCTATCATTTTTTGCTGTTTTTGAAGAATTTTTCTTTGCATTACTTTCCTTTTGTATATCAAATTTAAAAATTCTCTGGGGAATGAGTGGCACTCAGCTTATAAATTACAAGATTTCTGTGTGAAACCCAAATACAGAAATGATATTAGAGTCTGCTATGACATCTTGAAAATAAAACAAAATGTAAAATTCTAGACACGTGCGTCATCACGCTGACCTGTTTCACTACTTATTTGTTTTGTGACAAGTTGTGGGGTGGAGGTGACCATAGAGACAGCAGGCACCAGACAAGAGGTTTCCCAAGCCAAAAAAGATTTTAGCAACACAAAGCCAACAAACAGAAACATAACCAAACAGGTTCTGAACATCTCATCCGCCAACCTTCTGCCCAGCTGCTTTGAAGACTTTAGTCCACGTCTTGTGGCTGCTGCTTGTCCTCATCAAGCCTATTGAAGGAGCAGAGAAGATGAAAATGAGGAGCTGTCCATCAGTTCAACTCTGCCCCTGCCATGCTAACACAACGGCTCATTTTTTCCGTACAGTTGTTCTTTGTTTTTATTGCTGTGCATGTTTAATTCTGCATGTCTAAGTAATACTGTCACGCCCCCTGGTCCAGACCCTGCCTCTCCTGATTTCCCTCCACCTGTCTTTCGTTTACCCCTATAAGTACCTGTGCTTTACAACCTGTCATTGTGAAGTATTGCCACGATCTTTCCGTGCATACTGAGCACTTCTCCTGTTTGCTACTCCAGTTACTGACCTGTTTTGGTCTATGGCTATCGTTTGTGCTTCATCCTTGTTTGATATGTCACTTGTTCTGGACTGATTCCTGGTTTTGACCCACGCTTTTCTTGTGACCATGATTTTGGAACAACCCCTATCATTAAACGGAATTCTTAGTTTTACACCTGCATGCGTCTGCGTTCTGACTGCAACATTACAAATACTGATGGTTAGTTATTCAAGAGGTACAACTATCAAAAATTGGTGCTCAAAGCAAAATGTTTGATCATACATACCCACAGTATGGAAAAAGTTTGAAAAAAATCCTTCAGCTATAATTCTTCCATAAAAGGGCAGCAAATATCAGTTGAATGCACAGCTCCTGTTTTATTGCCTTATGTTTGGCATGTAAACCTGTGTAGCTCAGGAGTTCCCATGTGCCATCTCCCAGCAGACTTTGCTCACCTCAGTTCTGAGACTTTACGAGTTCTGCATTCTTGTTTATTGATTTGTTAGATTCTAGGGAAGTTTCTCTTTATGATCCAGGTGTGCACAGATGGAAAGAAAAGCACTGTGTGGCTCAACTTAAGATCCATATACATTTTGTGCTGCTAATTTCCAGAGTGACATACTTTCCAAAGTCTTTGGAAATTAAGTCTTTGATCTTGTGTGTATGGATAGCATGAATACCTGTATATTATCAGGATGAAAGACTGTGAGCAGGCACTTCACCTCTAATGGACATACTATAGATGTGAAACCTGCGGAGAAAGAACTGTTTATCAAGCTTTGAACTTTAGAATAAATGACCTTCAGCACCATCTAAATACTTGGTGCATGAATGTACATTTCAGAAGGCTTTTCTTTTTATTATCATTTTATATATATGTAAAACATTCATATGCATATTTAGTTTCTTTGCTTAACATCTCTTTGGGTAGGACTTCGCTAATATCACAGTAAAGCAAAGCTGCAAAAAGAGAAAAAGACCGAATCTCAACAGACTGAGTTTGACACTCTGATGACAGAAGATAGGATAGTGGTTAGAACTGTCACCTTGCAAGTGTCACCTTGCAACAATCATCTTGCAAAAAATAAAGAACAAAAAAAACCCTTTATAGTTTGGTAAATAACTGGAGATAGAGTGGCATAAAAACGTACAATTTTAAACTGTCCTTACAAAGGCATGAGGTAAATGAAGGATAATAATTGTAACCCAGTATTACAAATGTTGTGTTGGCAGGCAGAACATATACAGGTAGTGCTGGTGCGTTGCTGTGTCTGGGCCTCTGGGTGGGTTTTGAGTTGGGTTCAAATGCTACTCAAGCAATTACAACACAAAAACAGCTAAAATACATTTAAAGTGCAAAACAAATGCTTGGCACATTGTGTTAATTTTAATAATACAGGACAGTCCAGGTGTTGAAGAAAAGCTCTGGCCACAGCTGAGCTTATTTCAGGGAGCTCTTTTTGTTTTGTTTAGTCTGTCATTTTGTTACTTCAGTTTAACTGGTTAAGTGCTTCATAGTGATGCACTTCATACAGATGTTTTATTTCTCTGTAATAAATACAACAGCCTATTGCCACAAAAATTATGGAATGTAAACGGAATGTGGAAACTGAATGGCATTTCATGTTGATTCACTGTGGAGTTTAAATTAAAGCCAGGACAAGGCTAATTCTAATTAAATTAATCCAGGTTTTTCGAGACTTAATTTCAGATTAAGAAATTCCAGACTAGGAAATCCCAGCCTAAGGTAATTAAGGACTAGTTAGTTAGTTAGTTTTTAAAGCCTGGCTTGACTAATATGTTCATGGTGCTGACCTGAGGATGTTTGAAAACTCAGCATAAATATTTTGTGGACCTGGAATAAAACTTGGCCCAGTGCAATAATGGGAAAACATCGAAAGAACTTTAGTGAGTTTCAAACCACTTGAAGCAAATTGTGTCCAACCAGCCTGCTGTGTGCAAAAATAAAAATAAAAAGAATGCATGGACTGTAATTTGTAATAAATTCAACTCAGTTGAAAGGACTGGACACTCCAGCACCGGAGACTCCAGCAACTTCAAAGAACAATATTTTTTGTTGGCCCACTTTTAAAAATCAGATTCAATTTAAAATGTTTGTTTTCTTATCTAACGCTGCACAGTGGGGCCTAAATGTATTACTGTGACAGAAATGTAACACAAATATATACAGAATTACTTATTTGATTTCTATATTGCATTGTCTTCCAAAGGTCCTGCAGAAAATCATGAAAATAAACTTAATGCTGCAGCTCATAGAGAGCATTCTGAGACCTCCGATAAGACCAGAGGCAGATGAGATGAAGGACGTGTTGTCCAAGATCATCAATAGCCACCAACTGTTAGTAGGTTTTGATGATGACCATTTGGCCAATTCAGATGGGCGACCATTCCAATTCTTGTTTGGCAGAACATGCTCGTTCCCAGTCAACATATAATATTGTCAGTCAATTCTTGCACTTCAGTAATCAAAATGATCTAATTACTCAGTCTAAAATTTGATCTCAATGCAAAATGTTACTTCTTTTCTAGAAACTGATCACCAGATTGTCATGGGAGACAATCAGAATGAAAGTGGGCCCAAAACATGTGCAGCAACCAGCAACCATCACTTGAGATGTTTGTTATGAGTAGTGCTGCAAAGCCAGATTCTTTGCTTTTATTGGTTGCCTTAGCCATGGGAACATGTGATTCATCCTCATCTTCAATATGTGGATCTGGGCAACCATGCTGTTTCAGGAAATTATAAAGCACTACAACAATAATGACAACGCAGGAGGGACGGGCCTTCCTCTGACAGAGTCAGATAAAAGGCTTGGCTCAAGAAAACGAGTGACGTCGGCTGCATGCACGCAGAACCAGTCACAAAAATTTATTCTATTTATTTATTTGTGTTGCTCCTGTCTATAACCCCTTCTGCCTGGTTTTGGTGGTGGTCTTTCATGTTCACTGAAATATTTCAGGTAATCCATTGTCACAGCGAACCTGGAGACCCACATCAATTAATCTTAAGATAAACCTACATTTGGCTATGTTGAATTTAAGTCTTCACTAAGACCTACATTAGCTGTAATCTTCCTCCTGGAATTCTGATCTGTTAAATCGAGACTACTCTTATACTCTTTTAAACTATAACAGAGAAAGGCCATTTCAGTTTGTCCAGATTAAAAGTGTGATTTAGTCCAAAGATTAATCTTAATATGTGACTGCAAAAACCGCACCTGTACGGTAAAACTTACTGCTGCACTTCCTGGTGAATGCATGGATACATTGTGCGGATGCTGATTGTGAAGAGTTCCAGGTTTTACACACTTACCGTAGGAAGGAGAACACTGATCAGTCACGGGACAGCGTTGCCAGTGTGCAGCAAAATCAAGAGTGACAGTTTATAATGAAGACCGAGAGGATTATTCATCGCTCCAATTTCACAGTCAGCAAGATCTAATGACCAGTGCAGAAATGTATGTGAGCAGCAGGTCACGCTGGGTACATTCCTGCTAAATAAGGTCACATCTTCAGAGGTGTAATGAATTTCACCAACTGTGCAGCAGGAGTGCATATATTTTGTTTTCCACCAATGTTGTCTTTTCCCTTCTCAGGCCTCAAGTATAATACTAAACATGGCCTTGAGGTTATTTGTAATTATTCCAGCCTTTTCAATTTCAAGTCTCCCATCTATGGTTAGTCTCAAAGGTGTGTTAAAATGGTTAATTGACTGTACAACAGGACACAATGTAATACAAGTTTAGATCACAGAAAATTAGTGATAAATGACACTGTCAGTAACAGGTCATTTACTTTGTGTGTTTCAAAGAGTGACTCCAGAAAATGATTTCTGTGAAAGTGAGCAAAGGTATAACCTTCAGTGATTTTTTTCTTTCACTTCCTTTTTGCGGCCCACGCAGATGGCACAGGGTTATGAGAGTCTGCCCACTTTGTTTAGAGGGAGGTTTGGAAAGAGTCGATACCAATGATGAGATTCGTCTCACAATACATCTCGTGCTCGGTGCAGCGTAGCGGCTTTGTCCTGCAGATCCCCTGCAGCAGCTGTCGGAGCAGACACTCCATTTCTGGCAGGAGGGCCGCTCTCACTCTGCCGATTTCTGTTTTGCGTACATGCGCAAGTGTTATAATTGTAGATCATTTATTAATCCATTTCTTTTATTTTTTTGTTGTGCTCACACCATGGTTTGGACTCAGTCCCCAGTAGCTGCACTGCTGAATCAAAGACATTTGCTCCTCTTTCCCAAATTCAACCCCACCACCCCAAACACATCCACTTATTCCATGGCAGATGGCACTCAAATAGCTATTGATGTTCTCTTTACTCTAGACTTACGGCCAGACTTGCTGACAGCCCACTTTTTAAGGCAGTTATTGTGGCAAATTGATTGCAAGCCTTGTGGATTATGCAGATGCCATGGTGTTTCATGGTAGCATATGAAGAACAAATAAAATACATGGGGCAACTTCAGGAGTTACAG
Source organism: Arapaima gigas (assembly GCA_900497675.1). Taxonomy (NCBI): domain Eukaryota; kingdom Metazoa; phylum Chordata; class Actinopteri; order Osteoglossiformes; family Osteoglossidae; genus Arapaima; species Arapaima gigas. The sequence goes on along the minus strand of UFQX01000858.1, from coordinate 17,071 downwards.
ATTATTTCAGACATAGTATTGTTTCGGTGCCTATCAGCTACAATTAGAAAGAAGTGCTTCAAGCTCTGATTTAAAATTATGTTGAACATTTTTTTTATCACACAGATATTCATAATTTATCAAATTACCCTCAGCAGTTAGACAAGAAAGTAGTTACAAATCATATCAGAGGGTTTATTTACAATTGAACATCTAACAAACATTATTTGTAAGGCATTTCCTTCTTTGAAGATAATGAATTGATTTAGGAGGCAATCCGTCTTGAGAATATATTTAACTTTGAGTCAAAAGGCTGTTCGTGTGCCTGCTGTATGGTTAATACCGGCTGTCTTCAGCTGTCCTTGGTGCTGAAAGACTGATAAAGCTCACAGATGTTCTGCAAGATCCCGTGTTTCCTGAGCTCACATGTTGTACCTTCAAAAGCAGAAGGTTCGTGCTGTTTTTTCTCTTTATGATACATGTCACTTTCAAGGTGGTAGAGTTTTTGCAATTCAGAAGGAAAGATGCACTAAAGGCTTACCTGACACCCCTAGGAGCAGTTACTACCAGGCTTCTTCTGTCAACAGGGCTCAGTCTTTCATGCGGTCTTGGGAGGATACTTGAGGAACATCAGGGCCAAATCCCTGGGACACAGACATAATTTCTACACCAGCTGTTGGTCGGCGCTGCTATATAATGTTGTATCTTCATAACCTTCTAACTTAAACCCTGGGAATAACCTTTTCCGGTTTAATCAGCACATCCTTGGATCAGAATATATAGTCTATTTATACAGGTGGCACTTTCATACATGGTCATTTACATACCTTTTAAACTAATATACTGCAAATGTTTACAGATGACACTGAGATGAAACATCTCAAGAGGAGAGCAGAGCACGTTGCACCACCAGTGGGATATTGAAAATATTTAAATGAAATGTAATTTTCAACATAATGTTTCACAATGTGCAATGTACAACATTTTACTTATATTTGGGAATTAGCTTCCCTTGTACATGACTCTCCTTGTTTTCACTACATTCTTTTATGCAAAATCCAAGTAAACACCTTTGAAAAAATGTTAAGCACTGAGTTTTTTGATGATGATGACCATAGAAAGTAAGTATAATCTCCTTGATGTGGGATACAGGTTCCTTGCACATGACATTTCAAAACAATTCCATTCATTATCTTTAACCACTTGTTCTGATCATGGTTGCTGCAATCCAGAGTCTATCCCAGAATCACCGGAAATATGGCTAGGAGACCATAACCTGGATGGAATGCCAGTCCATCACAGGGCGGTCACAGAGGCACACCAGTTAACCTAAAATGCACATCTTTAGATGTCTTTAGAACACGCACCCACACCTTAACAGCTCAAGTGCTGTAAGCTGGCAGCCTACTTCCTGTGTCACTGTGCTGCCCTTAAATCATAACAGTTCTTATTTAAATAACTATTTCAAAATGATAGAAAATACCAGTCCATCACAGGGCAATCACATACACCAGTTCTCTCTCTCTCTCTCTCTCTCACACACACACACACACACACACACACACACACACACACACGAGAACTAACAGTTACCAATTCACCTGAAAAAACGTCTTTGGACCTTTTGTAGGAAATTTTATTTCTTTTTTTTAATGTAGAAAAGAAACAAAATGTATTCCATTCTACTGTGATAAGAATACCACAGTATATTCATCATGCTGTGACCTGGTGACCTTGTCATCAATGACACTGCAGTGAACCGAGGCATGGAAATGACTCTGGGTTCGATAGTGTTCGGACACAGCGACAGCGAGTTGTCACAAATCATTCCCAACAGTGTCACAGCATTAGGGTCAGAAATGAAGTTCTGACCTGTTGTGTAATTACAGATTATCCTGTCAGCTTTGTAACTGTGAGTACTGACATTGTGAATTATGAGAAAAGGTTATTTGGATTACTGTACAGTTGCTTGGATTAAAGGTTGAAATTAGGGTGCGCTTGTTTCAAAAATAAGACAGTTCTTCCACTTTTCTGAAGATAAACACTAGCATAATTCATGAACCAGACAGCATTTAATAAGCGAGCAATAGGATACAGAATTGCAAGCTGAGGTGTGCCGTGCAAAATAGCAGTTGCTATAGATAAAGGCTTCGAATTGACAACAATATTGCAGTTAGGTAATAAGGTATGGGTATTTACAGTATTAGTAGTAGTAGTGCTATCATTACTACTACTACTACTACTAATAATAATAATAATAACAACGACGACGACGATGATGATGATATGGGTACTATTATTATTTGGGTATATTAATTATTATAAATCAATTATTATAATATTAATATTAAATATAATAAATAATTCTTATAAATAATTATAAAGAGTGTATTATGGACTCACTCTGCAGACCCCCTGAATGGGGACAGTGAGCAGTGATCCCAAATGACATTAAGGATTCAGTTGCTTGAAATTCCACCAAGAAATCACTTTCTGGTCATGTCCATCTGGAATGCGAGCAAGTCTTGTATTTCTGGAGAACTGTAATCTGTCAACTGTGCAAAGCCATGAAACCATGAATGGCCAAACTGTGAAACCATGAAAGGATGCCCAGAGATCTGTTTCAACACACTGATTTTTTCAGTGCTGATTCAGATAACCTACAAGTAGCCTAAACCAACCACGCATGTAACACCTTGTTAGTATTCAGCTTTGTCCATGTCGGGAGGTAGTCGGTCCAATGTTGAATTCTTTGTGAATCGCCCTGTATTCCAAAACTGAAGTTTCAGGTCTGGGTCTTGCTTCATCATCACCCCTGGGCTGTTCTTGGGCACTGCCCTCAATAACCTTCATAATTTCCCATATAGCTCAGAGAACATTCAAAGAGATCATTAGAGGTGCAAAGCCTCACCTGGATGAAACAGTTTATAAACCATCACACACATCAGTCACGTTGCACTTTGCGTGGCAGAGTTTCAGATGTAAATGAAAAATAGAAGGAAAATAGTCAACAATACATATGGCAAGGCTGTAGTCTGTGTTCGTCTAGATGTCATTCATCAGAGACAGCTGGAAATGTAACCGCAGTCCTGCGTGGCTCATTCAGATGGCGGCCGTCCCTATATAAAACTAATGTGCTCTGTCTGAACTTCAGGTCTTCCTTTATACTGTCAGTCAACATCAAAAATTCTGCCGATAAACAGACATGGAGAGCTGTATACGGGCCAAACAGACGTAATTTAATGTCCCCTTATTGAGGAAGGACGTGAAACCCTCATTAGAAACTGAAAACCAAACATATGCATCCAAGACATGAGAAATCTATTTGAATAATCAATAAAAATGTTGCCTCAGTTCATTCCAGTGGAACTCCTAGTTAATTGTCACCAAGATCATTGCTGCATAAATGAATCCCCCGGGACTAAAGCAATTACAAAAACTTTCTCAAATTCTAACACATGACGTACTCCATGAAGCTCATTTATCTTTTTTTTTACATCATTGAGGAACTGGAGAAAGTTATTTTTTTAAATCTAATAATCTCCCATTCCTTGGCTATCTTGTATTATTAGATAGTACCAATTGAATATTAATGAGATAACACTGTCTCATTTGAGAAAGGTAGTCAAACGCCCTTCACAACTGTGTTGCCCTTGACTTGTGAGCTCTCACTTGATACTCACCTCAGTAATAGTTGCTGTTAATGGTACCCCAATTCTGTCCAGCCAATTTCTGATAGAAATGAATATTTTTTCCCCTCTCAAACTATATTCCATATAAAATAAGCACCTGAGAATCCCCGAATGAACAGCAGTCTTTGATGAGAAGGTTTAGTGAGCCGGTGGTGATGCCTGCTCTGTAGATTATTATCAGATTGCCCAGCACAATAACCTTAAAATAAAGCACCTTTATACATTTTCATCTCACAAGTACAGTTTTTAAGACATAAATGGCAGAAAAAAACAGGAAGTTTTCTCCTAAATTCTCAGGATCAACCTGATCCTATGACAAAACTAGAGTTACACTTTCTGGAGTTAAAACAGATTCTGTTTGTTTAGTGACATCATTTCTGATATCTAAAGCTACAGGCAGCAAAACTTTCAACATTTAACATATAAAAGCTTTTAAGTTTTGATCTGTGTGCCATGTTATGTCTCCACTGCAATGCCTTCATTGGAAAATGAAACTAGACCTTTTTCATCTTTTTAGGTGTATTAATAACTGCCTAGGTGAGGCTTGTGTCTAAAGTGACCTATAGCACTCTGTCCATATCTACAGCTGGGTCTTTAAAGCAAGAACTTTGTTCCCAGAGTGCATGATGGCACAGCAGGTAGCACTAGTACCTCACAGGCTAAAAGCATGTTTTAGATGAACTGTTTATCACAAGTTGCCCTTAATATGCGTACGATTGTGCAGTACTGGGCTGGACCCAGTCTTGTGCTACTAGGATGGACTGTGGACTAACCCTACAATGCACAAGTGATTATTCACAATGGATGGATAGACTATGTTCACAGGTATGTCAGCAGAAGAGGAGGGAAGCGAGTTTGAACCAACAGTGGTCACTTGACAAGTTCATGTCCTTCTGCACTGTACTATGTTGTGACCTCAGGCTTTTTGAAACCTGAGTGTGCAACTCAAGGCAACAGTATTTATTACCTTTTTTACAATATTGATATTTTTTCCTAATCTGCATGACTCCCTTTGTTTTCCTGATTTGCTCAGAACTGCACTGGAAACCTTTGGAACCCATTCTCAATGCCATTAGTGTCACAGAAAGCCTCACTTACATCTATTGTTTACTACAGGCATCAACAACATAATTTCCCACTGCTGTCAATTCCCACTTCTGTTTTAACAATAAATTCGCATGCATTGTTTTATTATCCCTTTAAATGATCATATTTACATCTTCACCAATATTTCACAACAGCATGGCACTTGACTTATGAGGGTTTTTCTTTTTTACCCTTGACTACCAGTATGTTGTTGTGTTAATTCCACCTTGTCATTTTTCCCCATCTTAGAAACTGCAAAACTTTGTGTTTTGCTGCTTCAGATATTCATAGTTAATTTTGCTTTTTATGTTCCCCATACATTAAATTGTTTTGTTTTGCATCCTATAAATACATTCATTCATTCAGTACTTTTTTGAAGAATTATGCATGCAATATGTAACATGAGGGAACTCAGTAGTAAAAAAGAAACCTGTTTTTAAAAAACTATGAAGATTTGTTGTGATATACTAATGAGAATAGTTCTGCATTATGGGGCATTAACAGGTTTTGTATCACAAAGAGAACAGAGAATATCACATTGGATACCTGCACTGTATGCTTTTAGTACTTTGTCTTCAGAAGGTTTGGAGTATGATGTTATATGCTGCTCACAGTATTAGCAATATATTTCTTTATTTTATTTGTGAATTTACAAACACAGACTTGAAACGACGTGCTTTTGCATTCTCTGATTTGGGACTGATAATATTTGATAAAAGAAAGAAAAAATTGTAATTCATAAGAAATGTGTTTTAATAGTTATGAGTTTTTGTACACATTAGCTATAGTTTGCCAACTAAGTAACTGTATTCTACTCTGTAGATGCATCATGAAAAATAATTTAGTTCACCTAATATTCACATGATATTGCAAGAATTATATGAATTTTAGCTGTAGAAAAGCAACTTCAACATCGTCAAATGCTGTGTGCTCACTGTGAAGGTCATATGTGGGTGAGGTTAGTATACAGAGGTCACAGAATTTCACATCCCCTGTCTCAGCCATGGTCCTTAGGAAGTGTCTCCTTCATAATCTCTGTTCCATAACAAAAAAAAACATCTAAATAAGGTGTCAAACAAATTAATAAATGCTTTGGTACAACATGGGTTGTTGCACCAGAAAGAGCATGTTCACCAAAACTGGAGGTGTGGCACAAGACAACAGGTATTAACGTCGGTTACCAAGTAGCTATATGTGTACATGTGTTGACAGACACATGGAATTGCCTGTTCAGCTCATTGTAGAGCAGCTAGACCTGGGATGGTGGCAATGTATGAGCCCCCCCCATTTCACAACCAGCACCATACGGAAGTCCAGGCCATCACTCAGAACCTTTAATAAACCTAACAATGGAGAGACTTCTCCCAATGGGACTGCCCTAGGTCACCCCACCAGTTATGCAGTGTAACTGTTCTCCAACCAAGTGAATCAATTCCAATATAAATGAGCTTTCATGTGCTGTGGGGCATCCAATAATGCTGACCAAAATACTAATTAATGAGCACCCAGCACTGCCGAAATAATAGACCTGTCTGTATGTTTTAAGGATTTTTTTCATTATTATTCATCTTCTTAGGCCCTGAACATAGATAAAGAGTACTCAAATATACTCAATAATTACCCAACTTATAAAAAGAACAATAACCCAATCAAAAAGAGCAAAGGTCCAAATATCGCAAATTTTTATACCAAGCCTTGTGCAAGTTTTACACGTATATTTGGATGTTAACAGTAACTTTTAATGCTGAAAACATGAATTTTGGGAGTTCAGTGTGGTAACACATTCACAACTTCACATACAGCTTGCATTTCATAAGGAGCCTTGAACCTGCTGAACTGTTAGTGTGATGCTGCACAGTAATAGTGTACATGTATGTCACAGCCGGCGATCGATAAATGGAAACAGAGAGAAGGCAACACACGCAACAAGAGATTTCCAAGTTTAACAATTGCTAATTCAAAACCTTCCCTTGCATAACAACTGTTCGTCTTAACAATTATTCCCGCCGGTCACAAACCCGGAACAGTGCTGGAGTTACTGACATTAATACTGAATTAATTGCCTAGGCAGCAATATCTTAACTGCAACAGCAATGGTCTGAATTTCACATTAGTTCCAGCGCTGCCTCTGCTGCGTCAGCACTTTAGCTTCCTTTCAGAACACAAAACTGTTCCTGAAACTACATTTTCTTGCACTGAAAGATTACATAACTCTACTTCAATTGCCATTTTACATGGTTCCTTACAAATAATATTTGTATTATCTCTGATACATGCCACATATCGTTTTAAACAAAGTTGTTAATTGAATCCCTTTAAATGGTGCTCTTTGAAATGTGGGAACATCTCACCTCACTGTTTTCCCTTAAGCAAAATTATTAATGAGATTTAGGCGACTTGTCATTTCTCTTCTTAAACCATTTATGCAAAGAAGTATTTCAGGAATAAATATAATTCCATTTTGACAAAAAAGAACACATTTAGACAGGGTTTACAGTTGAATTATTGGCTATTTTTAAAATAAGAACACAAATAAGGAGGTGCTGACAGTAAACAGTAAAGAATGAAAATATGAGCTGGGGAAAAAAAAAACTGAAACACAAAGTCCCATCTTGCCATAAATTTCAATGTCACATTCAATTCCCATTAGAAAGTGATGCTAAACAACCTCAGCTAATTACCTTTTCAGATTTTAAGACAAGTTCTATGGCAAGTTCTAATACAGTGAATTTTTATCACCTATAATTTAAGACTGAATGTATTAATTTTGGATTTTATCCAGATACTATCTCCCTTTGCACTATACTATGCAAACCCTATATTTCAACAGTTTGCATGACTTGGCACAGCACATCATGCACAAATTTGTGTCCAACTGTATAAATGAGTAACTCTAAACATGTATCACTTTGGATTAAAGTGTTTGATAAAAGGCTCAGTAAGGAATCCAGGGACTCCGCAGACCAATAAAGCAATGAAAACTCCTGGAACCATTTGGTGACAATGCATGCCTTGTGACATGCTGCGTTATGCTGGCCAGTACTGTTAACACTAAACAGAATGGCTAAATGGTCTCGTGTTGCTTGTGTCAAATTCCAATCCTGCCATCACCATGACACACAGCAAGTAGCACTGATGCTTTATAGCTCTGAGGGTTGGTTTGGCTGAGTGTTTGAATATGGCTCAGTGTAGCATTAGTAGGAGGCGCTTCAAAGTTTACAAGGGTTTCCTCTGGGTGTTCTGGCTTCCTCCCTCAGTCTCAAAATGGGTTTCATGTGAAGTGGTGACTCTAAAGTGCCTGTAGTGTGAGTGAGTGTGCACCTCTGCTATACAATGGGATGCACCCTGTCATATACCCTATGGTTCGGGGATAGGCTCTGGACTACTGTAATCGTGCTTTGGAGAGGGAGTTGTTGAAAATGGATAAATAAATGAATGATATGCATACAGGCAGTGCTATTGAGGAACAGTCAGACGTTATCAAAAAAGAAAGGATTGTACCATAAAGACCTAGAAGGGCATGTTCCTAAAGCTCATGCTTGTATGTGCACTTTCAGTGAGTCACCTCTCACAGGTGCTTAAACTGTTCCCGCTCCTGTTAGACACCCTCACCCTGCAGTTGGAGTTTCTGATAACATTCGTTCTTATTGTGTCAGACACTCAGGTCTGTGTCAGTCCTGGGGAAACGCTGTCATTACCTGAATAAGTGCACTTGTTTCCTCGCAAACTCTCTTCAATGAATTTGCACTTCATGGAGAGTCTCAGCTAGATATCACTTTGCCAAAGGATCCAGCACACACTAGAATCTTGCTAAGGTGCTATACATCCTGTGTGAACGCAAGTGTCTATAGAGCTGAATTGCTCCCTGAAAGATGCTGGATTAGTTATCCATTCACATCAAGGAGCACCCAAGAGATGGTTTCCCAAGGGATGTTCAGCAGCCCGAATACAACTACTGTTCTTCTGCTTCAAATGCAAATATTATGACCTTGCAAGAAGTATATAAATAAGGCTCTCTGGTGACTCATTTGAAACTCCTAAAAGGCTGACAGACCAACAGAGAGCTGTCACAAATGTGACACAAGACATCCAAACCCACATAAATTTAATTTCCTCAGACTCTGCCCAGACTGATCTTTATGAAATGAAAGGGCTGATTACACAACTTACTGCTTATTCCACCTTTAACATTAAGCCAGTTCCACAAATAAACACATCAGTAAGCCCAGTGGTGTTTACTGTCATTTAAGACAATTGATGATAGTAAAATAAATTGTTTTCGGATTTTATCCAGACTGAATTAGCATTCCTATAAGGATTTTGGAAGCTCCTGCATCAATTCTTCCAGCCAGTAGTGTGACTTCTTTCATTTGGTCTACATCAAATTCTGATTTTAGGTTGTAAAATGTCTATTAAATTATTTAAATGTCTCAATGTTCATTTCAAGAAAAGCACACACAAAAGACATGTTTTTCAGACTTGACTGGTGACTCTGAATTGCCCTTGGTGTGATACTGTGTTTTTGTCTGTGATGGACTAGCGTCTCATCCACAGTGTCACATGCTTGTGTCATTTCTAGAATAGGTTCTCGACTACTGTGACCAGATTTAATAAATGGTTGTGGAAAAGAATGAATTATGTTTGTTTTTATTGTCTTCTTTTTAAAAAATGAAACTTTTGTATTTCTGCTTTGACAAATGTTTCACAAAAAGTAAATATTGCAGAGTAATAACTAAAGCAATCATTTTTCATAAATATGTAATAAATATTGTGAAACTCTAGGCCAAAAGACAATAAATATTATTGGCTTTTTGATCAGATGTATCACTATGTTACTGAATGGAGAAAATCATATTCATCTTACAGACCACAATCTGCAGAAAAATAAGATATTTGGTTTGTGAGCAGTCTGAACACACTGGGTGCCATTTTGACAAAAAACCTTTCATATTCATTGGTTCATCTGAAGGACCCGAGTTAAACTGACGGTTTGGGGACTGTCAGTGAGCAGATGCTCTTTCTGTGCTGTGATCCTCATAACGGCTGCTTGTCGCCGTGTGAACCAGAAGGTTCGGTGGCGACCCCATGGCTCCTGGAAACATGGCCTTGTCATAATTGCAATAAATTAGAATCATCACCATGAAGGAAAACAGGAACTGACTCTAGATATCTTGGAATCTGAGTAATACAGGACTTTGAAAAGAGTCGCCAACTAAACAAATGAATGTGAGTGCCAGCAAGAGACACAAATGACATACTGCTAGTGGGCTGCTTTCACATCCCTTCGATGATTCATAGTCCTTCCATATTCAAAATTCCACAGCTGGGAGGGGGTCAGAGGATGATGGTCTAAGGCCCTTAAAATTCTCATGTAGTCCAGGCCTTCATAAATTTATATAACATCCGTTATTAAATTTTTTATATCACGAGTTCTGTGACATGAACAGTATTGGAATGAGGTATTTAGTGGCCTCTATAAAATAATGGTTTTATTTGTACCAGGTTGCATTTTTAATGCAGCAGCAGGTGACATTATTGTTTTATTCCTCTTGACCAAAAATATTACTGATTAAAATCCTTGTAGGTGAACTATTTTTTTTGGTGCTTAAGGTAGAAAGTCACACAAAACTTCCTCTATAAATTTATAGTTGCTGAGATGGATAATATTGTAATCTACATAAGTCACTTTTCATAAAAGCGTGAATGCATAATTATTTAAGGCTGTTAGAAATTTAATACTTGGACACATCAGATTTTTTTTTAAATAATTAGACCTTTTGAAATGTGTCACTGATATAAATTGACTCTTGGACAGCCATCTGTGTGAAACATATGTGCTGTTTGGAGACATTATTTCTATTCAGTTTAGTGAACTAATCTGCATAGTTGAACCATATTTATTTTAGGTAATGAAAAGTTGTGATGGTTCTGCATTTTTAGTTAAAGAATAAACAACAAAAGTAGATTGATTGCTTAAGTATATTGGAGGAATATGTCATGTTAAAAGGAAAAATATGCATTTATTTTACTGATAAGCCAACACAAAAATAAATCTTCTTTAAATCACAGTCCTATATTTATTGGCAGTACTCGAGAATATCCCTTTTCTATCAAATTATTGGATTGAGATTGACAAAACTACAGAATTATTTCTTCTAGTAAAATTTTCATGTCATTTTTAAATGTGTTTTTCATTTTCCTTCAATTAATCATTTTATGAAACTGATAAAAAGGTGATTAAGTAAGAAAGAAAACAAAGAAACCTCATGCCAAGGACTGCAAAACAATAAAATCTGAATGTATTGCTCTGAAAACACAAGCTTGACAAAAATTTTCTTACAAAAATGAACTATTTTGGTGCATCCAATATATTTAACTGGCACACAGTGTAATGTAAAGCATGCCAGATTAACACTGAGAAACTGAGAATGTTGTGGATGTGAATGGTGTGAATAATAGGAATCAAAATGTCAACCATTCTGTATTGGCTGTGACACAAAAAACTCTCCTCAAAATCAATGAACTAGTAAGTGGGATTTGCAGTTCAACAATGATATTTGTATCACTCTACCCATATGTAGCATTTTCCATTAAAAGGACAGTGGCTATGGTCTCTGTAGGATATAAATGTTTTGAGCAACTGTTTAAGTCAGTTACCAGTATAGATATGATGATTCATTCAGGCATTACACTTTCACCAAGGAACTAATATTAAATTGTTTTAAAATATCTTACGGAAAAATCAAACTCCTGAAATGTCGAGATCTTTCCAGAGAACGTCAGTAGAGAAAGAGAAATTTTAAAAAATGATTGATGCAACAATGCGTGGTGGAGGAAAACAGAGCTGATGGTGCTCCTCAACCCAAGCCACAGAGTTAGAATCCACCATACACAAAAATATGACCAAAATAAATTTTTTCCCTCCCAAATGTAGCTTGTTTTCCCTTTTTTCCATTCTGATGAAATAGGATTACATTGTTCCTTCTCTATTGCTGACTAATTTAATGGCCAACTACCATTTTAAAAAGGTAAATGTTATACAAAGATGACCGAGGAAGGATGGGGTGGACGTGTGTGTGTGTGTGTGTGTGTGTATATATATATGTACACACACACACACACGCACACACATATATATATACACACACACACACACACACACACACACACACACATATATATATATAGCAATCAAATTAAAAATGAATATTGTTTGTCATGCCCCCTGGTCCAGACCCTGCCTCTTAAGTACCTGTACCTGGTTTTGACCTACGCTTGTCTTGTGACTACGTCTTTTGAACATCTGCATGCGTCTGCGTTCTGAATGCAACGTTACATTGTTCAAGTACAAAATGTACACATTTACACAATTCCCCTCAGTCTTTATGGTGTAATACTCATATTCATGTCCAAATACCTAATTATTTGTGGCAAAAAGCATGAGCAAGCGTGACAACCCCCTCATCTTGGCCTCAGTGTACTTTACTCCACCAGCACATTTTGCTTCAGCAGTGCAAGCAAAGCAAGAGCCACATGCAGATCTGCTTTGTAAACAGCCAGGGAGAAGCGCCTGGCCCGCCGAGCTGCCGCTTCATATCGCTTCCTGCAGCAGGTGCAAGTGCACCAGCTGAGACAAGCACTTCACAGGGTGGAGCCATCAGACACACATTCGACAGGGTGGGATGGACAGAAACGTTGGGAGGATGGGGATTACCAAATCCTGAATCACAGATGTCTGAGAATTCCTCATCCAGGGGCCATAACAGAAGCAGAATATTGCAGAGAAAATGAGCTTTGTTTTTTTCATCTCTTGTGGTGGGGTATGAGGGAGACTTTACGGCACATACCCTGCTGATAGACAGCAGTGTATATATAAATGGGTTCAGCTAGAAAGAGGTTTATACATGCACTCCACCTACATCTCCCTGAGAACTGCAATGAGGGAAAAATTTAATACTGAAATGGTATGTGCCAAGGCCACAGTGGAAGGGTTACTCAGGGTTCTAATATCAAGTACATTAAGATGTGATCTCAAAGCAGACCCTTTAGTTTATTGTAAGATGAAACATCATGTGTGCAAGTGCCATTGAGCTGAATCTGATGCATATGTAACCACTGATGTGCTTTCTGAAGCAAGGAAGAACAGACCTGGGTTGTTACTCCCTTCTTCTGTATATGTTTAAGGGGTACTAACAAAAGAGAACATGTACAGTCCACATCCCCTGAGCTAGATGTGAACCCTTTACTTAATAAACATGCCCACAGCTGTGAAGCACTGGCTTAACCTACCATGCCACCGCACCCCCACGACATGAAGCTGTACGTCATATAAAGTAACTCTCAATATCCAAAGTCTCTATATCCAAATTTTTGCTGTAACGGCTCTTGAAAATTAGTATCTATGTATCAGTATCTGAATGTAAACTTTTGTTATAATAAATTTTTGTTCAAAACATACAGTGTACTGTAATAAAATAGCACTGTATATATTGTATTTAACTCTATCGTGTACTTTTACAAATTTATCTGAAACCAGACGCACGCCACAGGTGTTACCAGCTGTTTCCACCTGTTTTTCCTTGTCTGGACATGTATGCACCACCACCACATTTTTTTAAATAAACAAATTTATTTTAATTGCTGGCTGTTGAGTTAAAAAAGAGACCGATGTGGCGGGTTACTTTGACATACGTCTTTATTCAACACCTCCAGCTGCACATCCAGTGCATGACCCCTCTCACTGTGCATGCATAACATAGTGACACTATGGTGAGGCACTAACATGAAATGTACTGTAACTTTACATACTGTACAACGTGCAAACATGTAAATTAATGACAACATTAAGCATTTTCTAATTAGGTAACTGGTGTTTACAACATTTTATCTGATGGGCCGGGAGTGCTTTATTTAGTCATTTTCCTCATTTAAATTAAAGAGAAATAGGCACTTGGTATCCAAATAATTAGGTATTTGATGTGTTTTCAGGGACGAATTAGATTCGGGTACTGAGGGATTACTGCACATCACAAAAGGCTTCATTGACTAAGATAGCTAGCAGAAGAGGTAAAGTGCACACCCATACAGAATCATCACAGGTTCCAGTATTTAGAGCAAAGAGGAAGGCCAACTAGTGAAGGTATTCACAGTAAAGAGGCTATGGTCAGATGCAACTACATGCCAGCAATGTGTTCTCACTCTCCAGTAACTCACCATATAAAACGCATGGCAGTATAATCATGCAAATCAGTTCAGTATAAAACAAAAGCCACTAAGGAACATCACAACTAGTGCAGATGGCAACAGTGTGTTAACCATGGCAGTGACATCCTGTCTTGAGGGAAGTTCCAAAAGAGACAGATTTATAGCAGTGAAAATGAGTAAGAACAAAAGATTCCTACAAACAGTTATTGCTTTAGTGACGCGGACTGCAAGCGGAAGAAAAGCGATGGAGCAGTGAACTCCACGCTGCACAGGGAAATGTTTTTCATGTCTCTCGGTGCTCCATGCTGGTAGTCAGACACTGCCAAGGTAGCAGCTAGTCCGATCCGATCCAGTCCAGTCTACAAGAGCTTGGTGCTCATGTGACCGCATGATGATCAGTGTGTTTGGCTTTTCTGGGTCTAACTGATGGGTGTGGCCTGGTTTGCTTGTTAACCATGTTTGCTGTTTTGCCTGGACTTAGTTCACTGTTGTGTTTCACTGCCTTACTGTTTCATTTTGTTTCATTTTACCATTTTGGTTTGCTGTTTTAATTACCCTTTGACTGAGTTTCAGCTCTCACGTCACATCATTCTCAATCTGCAGGTTGATCGGTGGACTGGACTGCCTAGCTACGGACCACCATTTGGTTACATGGCGACCTCCAATTAGCAGCACAGTGCCCCGGGAGTCCTGGAAACCACTGCATTGCATAATGCAGAGTTCAATGGTTTCATTTTAATAGTCTGTGTCATTTGAGCATAGCTATCTCAGGGAATCTTTTGTTTTTACTGTGCGTGCTGTTTTAATGCCTTGTCTCTGCTGGCACAACCTTCAGATAGGAAGTTACTGCTTATGTGAACCTAGTGTATGATTGCAAGGGGTGCCCTGGTTGGGGTATTTAGGAGGTCCTAATGTGCTGTCCACATGGTGTGATTACATTGTGTCTTATTGTGGCATGAGGATACCGTGATGCTCATGTGGTCTATCTGAAATAGGTACTTTCCCCTCCCTTGTCCCTGCATTCACTAAGGTTCCCTGGTCCACGCAGATTAAAAACGATGTGATTTTAATTTAGTCGAGGGGTAATTAAAACAGCAAAACAAAGCAGTAAAACAACACTAAACCAAGCAGTAGGATAATAAAACAGCTTTCAGTAAGACAAACAGCACCTGTAAAAGACAACATAGCTCAGAGCAGGGGATGGCAAGCAATCCAAAACCTGAGAAAATAATTTACCTGGGTTGCAGGGAGTTCCCTAGCATAAGTTACCTCAGGCAGCTGCAACAGTGACAAAACCCAAACCAGCTTGCTCAGGGCAATCTCCACCATGAGGAAAACCTCACTGGTCCAGTCAGTAGCAGTGCAAGAGGGTGAAGCACAAATGCCTCCGGCAGACCCTGGGAGGTCTCTTTTATAAAAAGCTTGTACCAACCTGAGGATGTGAGGGGGAAAATGCAAACCATGCCAAGCCCATCAATTAGACCAAGGAAGCACTAATTCAAATCTCCTGGTCACATTCCATCTATCTATTCATATCTCTATAGCTATAAAGCTCGATCTTTGTCTGATTGTTCTTTATGTACGGCTTTGTTTTTCAAGACGAAGACAACGAATTTGGAACAGTGGCACTCCTCACCCTAAGTGAGGTTTTTGTATAGCCATTAAACTCCAAAAGGGCTGCTTACTATAATAAACACTTAAAATTTGATTTCTGACAAGGCTTGGAGATGAGGCAGCAGCGATGTCATTTGTAGAGCATATTTTCATGATGCCAATGGGATTTCTCGCTCCCCATACACAAAGCACGACCACCTCACTTGCTTTGCACACACACTGCTGTACCTTCTTACTGCAACACATGCACGAACTGGACGTTAGTAAAGTTTAATAAAGTACAGGCAATAAAAACGATTTATGTATCAGTCAACACATGCTGTACACACTCTATACACGCTCATGCACAGATGCTGACATACTTTCTTACACACACACAAGCACAGCCAATGCACATGCTTTACGCGCGTGCGCGCACACACACACACACACACACACACACACACACACTCTCGCACACTAAAGTACTAAATTCAAAAAGACAAAATTTGTTACTGCATGTCAGCAACATCTGCGAGTTTAGTCACAGAAGCCAATAGCTGTTAAATATGAACAAATATAAAAGTAAAAATTAACCTTTTTTTCCTTTCCACTTTACTATGACTGACGCGTACATTACTCTCTGTAACACCCAGCTGTTTGACAGAATTAACATTACGCTGGTATTAAATGTGACCACCTTAAGGGTAAAACAGTTTGGTGATTATATAACGTGTTATTACTTCACAGCACTTGGTAACTCATCTACTTTTATTTTTAAAAAAAGCCAAGGGGAGGGGTAAACTTATTTCACATGAAGGTTTGATGGAGACAGTGATAAAGTGTTGCAAGGTAATAGGTTTGGAGGACTTTCTTTTCCTTTCCAGAGCAGTTCATTCTCACAACCAGGATTCAAGGCCACTTGGTAATAGAGAATGTTATCCATGGAAATGTTATCCGTCAGTCAAAAGAAAAAACCTTTTGTAGAGAAACCAAATGAAAACAGAATTTAGTGAGGCCCTGGTTTTCACAAGTGCAACTGAAGCATTCTGGTTACTATAAATGCAAGCAAGGTTTTAAAGAAAGAATTTGATTTCCTTATGCCTTCATTGTGTGTGGCCTATTTGTTTATACAGTGTATGCAAGATGTAGGAGTTCCCTGGTACATTTATCACATTCTCACACTTAGGGGACAGCTGAGACCTCCTCGGAAGAACACGTCACATTGATACTGGCTGCATTTCTATACACTGTCATGGTGAAAAGAATAAACTTACTCATCTCAGTGGGCTCTAAAGCTTCAAGCGGTGCATACGGATATCTGCTGGTTAAATAGGACATTCTCATTTTGAGACAAAAATTGTACTGATGGGACAGAATGAGTTTAATTGAATCTAAGTTACATTTTTAATTCAATTATTTTATTCAAATTGTACACTGATTTTACATATAACATACAACAGCTTGCTTAGGCACTGTCCAAGTTCTCTATCCAGATTAGCACCTTTGTTTGTATA
>UFQX01000857.1:118947-187236 GCA_900497675.1 Arapaima gigas | reverse complement strand
ATCGTAGCCGCCGTTGAGCAGCAGACGCATCATGACCTCATCCCTCAAGCAGTACTGCAGGGCAGTGGGGAACAGCGTATGGCTGACCACCCTGAAGTAGCAGTTCACGTCCGCCCCCTTGGCCAGGAGCAGCCTCACGATCTCGTACCACCCGGCCCTGACAGCTACTGGGAGGCAGCGCAGAGGATCAGTGTCAGGTTTCACCCCAGTGTTGAGTAGCAGCTCTGTGCAGGTGATGTCTCCATTTGAAACTGCGAGGTACAGAGCTGTCCTCCGCATCTGTGTATTTTTTCATAGATGTGCTTCTCCAGGACGGCATTGATGTTGAACCTGCTCTCAATGGGCCCGGCCTCCATCTGCTGCTGAGTGAACAGAACTTTGCCCAGAGTAGCAAAGGTACTGGTAGTAATTGGGATCACAACTTTCCATGTAGGTGAAATGAAAAGAACCTGGGTCAGTTAAACTGTCAGGCCCTGTAGCAGAGGTCCCCACCCAAGTGCAGCTGTAATGCTGTGGCAACACTGCGAATGAGGCCGTCCTCACTGTACGACAGTGTACCCAAAAGGAAGCTGATAGTTTGGCACTGACAGGTTGCGGGCCTTTTAGATCACTCCATGGATGGGAAGGTGCCCCGGTCAGGCTAGGCAGGTTTGGATCAGCTCCACGTTGTAGCAGGAGATCTACACCGTCAGGATTCCCTGTGGTGTCCCATGAGGACACACTCCCGGTTGCTGTTCTGCGTATTCACGTTGCTGTTTTGCGGACCCACGGCCCTAGTGGAGTCTGAATTTATACGTGGGCAATAACTGATCAAAGAAAAGGAGGAAATAAGAACTAGAGACGTTCACCGTAATGAATGAGCACGTTCAGCTGCGATGCCCAGGGGGGGTCATGCCGTGGCAGTCCCTGTTGGAAACGCTGCCTCGGTTTCTTAGCAACAGCACGATGTGAGGGCAGCCCAGCTTGGCTGCCTCATGCACGAACATCCATCCCTTCTGACAGATCTGCTCTGCCCCAGCAGCGCTCTTAAAGCAGATGCCATTTCCAGGGACCTGTTTCTCACCGCTAGCTGTGGCGGGAAACATTCGTTGGCTGAATATACAGGCACAACAGCAGTTTACTCATGAACTAACATTTCGGCTGGCAACATCTGGCAAGTATGGACAAAACGTCTATCAGGTCTAGAGTCTGCTCAAAAGTTCAAGTACTTGCTCTTGAAGTATTATTAACTATTACTTACTGAACTTGGTTCTTAATAATAGCTGCAAAGTTATCTGTAAAAACAGCTGTCATCTGTTAGGTATGAGAGAGAAGAAGAGGCGCTATCCTCTAGGAGAGGGGACTCCCCGCTTCTGTTGGTGGTGTGTGGAGATGCCCTGTTGTCCAGCAGCACCTTCATGTTCCCCAACATGCCTACACCGCCAGTCAGGCCTGTCTTCTCTTCCAGGCTCACCCTGTGCGATGCTGTTGTTTGGGAAACAAAACCCACGGTCTTTTTCGATGTGCTGGTATAATGGTGCATAATTTAAACCTTCCGTTTATTTTATTGAGCGCTCAGGGTGGCAGGGACTGTAGGAAAAGCAGCTGCTAAAGAGTAAGCAAACTGGAAGCTGAGGGGTCAAAAACAAAAACAAAAAAAAACTCCCCAAGAACAGAGCAAGGGAGAAGAATTAATCTCTGGGGGTCCACCCCTAATGGACATTCTAATGTGTAATTCTATCAATTTATACAGCTAAAGACACATTCCTCAAGGTTGAAGTTCTAGTTAAACATCAGTGTTTTAATGTTTCAAATGTTTAATTGTTACTGTGCAAAAGTCTTGGGCACCTGTGGGAAAAATGCTATAAAGCGAGGATGGTTCCAAAAATAATGCCACAAATACTTATTAACCAATAAACCTTCTAAAAAGTGCAGTAGACAAAAAAACCTCAGTCAGATCAATATTTGGAGGGACCACCCTTTGTCTTTAAAACACCATCAATTCTCTTATGCAAACTTGCATGCAGTTTAAGGTAGAGGTGGTAGGTTCTTCCAAACATGTTGAGGAACTGGCCACAGTTCTTCTGCAGACTTTGACTGTCTCTGCATGTCCTCCCAGACTGACTTGATCATGTTGAGATCAGGGCTCTGTGGGGACCATACCGTCTGTTGCAGGATTCCTTCTTTTTGCTCAAGATAGTTGTGTATGACTGAGATTGGGTATTTGAGGTCATTCTCAGGCTGCGCAATGAATTTGGGACCAATGACAAACCTCCCTGATGGTAGATAAGGATCTACCTCCACTTCTCAACACACATTGAAGCTGCATGCCTAACACTTTTGCACAGTACTGTACATGTGAAGGGTACATTTTTAATTTAAGCCACAATGTTAACTTTAAACAATTGTTTTGCTCTGGGTCTTGATTTATCTCACCATAAACCACAGTTTCCAGCACCTCTGCCACCAGCTGGACTGTAGACCTGCTGTCCACTTGACTGAAGGCTGCCTGGGACTCCATCAACCCCTTCAGTAACTGCACCTCACCTTCTGGACTAGGTATCAACGATTTAGGAGTTCTGGGGTTGGTTTCCCATTTGGACTCAAGGAGAGACCAATGGCAGCTAAGATCTTCATGTTGTCATCTGCTGAGCATTTCAGTGCTGATGACATGTGGAATGATCACGTTTTAGACGCATAAGAAGAGGGAAACAGCATTCACACGGAACAAGAATGTAGCTGAACACTTTAACCACGTATTGTATAGTAACGTTAAATACCTGCAATTTCTATACTGCAGGTCATCATTATGGTCTGGAATGTTCACCTGTAACACATTCATTAAGGTCATCTTCATCCGTATCCTTAATAGTATTTATCTCCTTATGGAAAATGAAGGCATGAGACATTTCAAGAACATCTCCATTGCAGAATGACAATAATTCCACAAATTATCGAATCGAATGCAGGTCCGTCAAGAGGTTCCTCAATCCATATGCCTCAAAACTCAGAAAATGGTAATAAAGATTTTTAGATACTTTGTTTTGTACAGCAGCTGAACCTCAGCCAAAACAGAATTGGTTGCATTGTGTTCTGTTGTATTAAATAAATTCTTCTAATAAAATCGATTGCGTTTCACCAGTCCGGTCACCCTAAAGCCAGACTAGAAAGAGCCTTTATATTTGGAGGGGACCTTCTGTCATTGCAGCCAAATTTTGAGAATGCTGGTCACGTTGCCCATGTTGTCTAGTCTGTTGAGAACAAATAATGGCGCTAAGTTTACTGCATTCTAACAAGCTTTCGCACATTTTCCACGTGCAAATTGCACTCGATCTCGTGCTCGCTTCGTTAAAATGCCGCTTATGTGAAATTTTGAAGCTGCTTTTAAAATTTAAACGAAGTTATAAACAGCCTTTCACTGCTGACTCCTCTAACCGGGACGAGTTTAGAGCGTGTCGATCGATGATGCATTTATCGACGTTCGCGTCTGGATCGCGGACTCTGCGATCGATTCGCCCGCCTATCTTCCCACAATCCTTTGCTGTGATTTCAAAACGAGAAGCGCGGAGATTTTCAAATTATAAACTCCTGAGTTGGTATTTCACGCATAACGATGTCGTTCTGGTGTTTTCATTCACAACGATTGTGTTGAAGATCGAAGTCGTTTTGTGGCACGTGACGTGTATAGTTGCGCCAAAGCTTCGCTTGTCAGTTAAACATTGTCCATTTTTTAGCTTCATCGTTTTGTGCAAAAAGCTTTCCGCGTGCTTCCCGGAAGCGCCCCCCCCCCCGATAAAACGCGATTTAAGATATGTTGTTGAGAGTTTTCATACGTTTGAACTATCACTGTCCTACAAATTGACACGGTTAATTTCTCAAGTAATTTCATATTTATTCGTTTAGGCGGTTGCCTTGCCGTTATTGTGCTTTTCACACCCCCCCCCCCCCCTTTCGTAGTCATATTATGTTTAAAAAGCCAGCTTTCCGAGATCGCGGGGCCTCTGTGGCGCTTCTGGGAAGTGTCCATGTGGGAACTGCAGTTAACATCACCAACCACGCATGGAGCTGCCAGTCTGCGTGGTTAATGAACTGTAACCATATTTTGGTTGACATGACGTGTAACAATGAGCCCCCTTTACACCAACGTGGGTAAACACTCCTATTAATCTTTATGTCTATAAAGCTCAATGTCTGTTTGTTTGTCCTACATGGTTTTGCAAACCACAGACTTGAAAGTTGGCAGCAAACAAGTACCCTAGGTAAGGTTTTTGTGTAATCACACACAAACGGTGTTACACGCATTTGTGACATATGCCTCCAGGAAGTTCCTGGCTAATTTGTCAAGAAGAAGACAAATAGTCCACTTCACAAACACACACACACAAGGGAGGGGTAAAGGGTGGTTGTTGGAGAGAAGGACCTGAACTGGTGACAAGGAGGGGGTTAGAAATTATAAATGGCACCCCATGCATCTCTGAAAAGCCACTCACAAGTACAGTGGAAATTCCAGGTTTTAACAGTTCACAAGAATGCAGTTTTTATTTGTCAATACTAAAAATCGTGTTGCAGAAAAGCATATTTAACATTTATGTATATATGAATGCAGAAATGAAGTATTGGATTTTTTTTTCTGTTTCTGTTACAATGTGCATGTGCAGTTTTAAATCTTCATTTAAAGCAGAGAGCAGTCCTAAATTGTCAGTTCTGTCTAGCTTAGGGAAAATTAAGTTGTTTGAAACGGCAACTGTTTGTCAGATAAGATGCACAAATCACCCGCTTCTTTAGTACGCTGTGAGTAACTACCAAAGGAATGTGACTCAGTCTGTTTTTGTAAATTTAAGTACTATGTTATGGTTAGATGTTACCTTGTCATTTTAGATTATACAACTGGATCTTTTTGGATTAGTACAGATGAGCGGTGAAACACCACAAGCAGCTAGGATCATCACCAAGCAAATTTTATAATTCCTTCAACAAGTTAATTATGCCTCTTTTCTAATATTTTATTCACTCTTGTCCTTGTCGAGGTTGCAGTGATCCAGAGCCAGTTCCGGAGTCACTAGGAGGCAGGCTGCTAGGAGTACACCCCAGACAGGACACCAGCCCACCACAGGGTAGCACAACACAAATATTCACACACAAAAGGCAATTCAGAGTGACCAGTCTACCTGTAACACATGTCTTTTGGACTGTGGGAGGAAATCTACACAGGGAGAGACAATGTTTAAATTCCACACAAGCTGAACTGGATTCAAACCTATACCCAAAGCATTAGGTGCTGGTAGGCAGCAGCACTATTTATTGCACCACCATGCCTTCCACTTGATTTTCTTTTTCAGAAAATGGTGTGATGGATTTATTTAGATTCCAGTTAGATATCTAAATGATGGGGTGTGGCTACCATACGACATGTTTTCTGGTTAATCCAGTTTGGAAGATTCCTTTTTAGAATTTCAAGATTTTAAGTAACACATTTTTGAAAAAAAATATGCGCATCATCATATGATGACTTTTGTTGCACTACATTATAATGTACGTAATGATTTTGTTTCCTAGAACCTTATAAAAATCAAGGTGTACATCTGTATAAAGGTACATGAATCTCTCTCCTCTGCCAAGCCCATCTAGTTTGCCTGTTTGCTCATATATTTTTTTATTGAGTGGAATTATTTTACATTTTTTTGTTTTTAGGGTAATTAGCTAATATGTTCATGTGTTCCTCAAGTGCAGTAACTACATTATTTTTACAGGTTAAAACTAAACTACTACAGCCAAACTACTACAGACTGATGTAACATTAAAAACTTATAACCTCAAATAATAGAAGTGCCGGACTGAACTAACTTTAAACATAATACTTTAGGAATGTTCTAAAAACTTACATGTTAATACCTTTAGGAATTTTAATAATCGAGGAATGTATTCCTAACTTTGCAAGAAAATTAATTTTTTTTATTATGAACAGAGGATGAGAGGTAGTAGGTGGGATAATCTCATATGAAAATACAGTATAGGCTGCTAGTTATGGACTTCAGTGTAAAATGAAATGAGCACTGATGTGGTGAAATGTGTGAAAGTGTAACTATGTTCTATGTATGTACTAATGAGCTACCTTATTCACATGCCATCTTCACTTCCCAGAAGGCATTCTGTTCCATTTCTAAGAAGAATCAACAGGTGGATTCCTCTCACTGTCAATGAGTAAGACAACAACAGTCGGTGAATAAAAAAAACAGGCTAAACTTATTTGCCTGTATTTACAATTAAAGGATTAAACATTCAGATTTATACTGTTATATGCACATGTGCATTGCAAAAAAATTAAATCAGAATAAAGTCTTTTTATGTTAGAAGTAGTGGGCAAATACAGTTTAAAATGCCAGTATGTGACAATGTTTATTCAAAGTGACTCAGATGTTACATTTTTCCCTTTATATCTGTAAAAATTCTTTACTAAATAGTCTTAAGCTGTTGTTTTATGAAAAAAAAATCTTTGTACAGACTTAAAAAGATAAAATAATATATTGTGCCAGATTATTTGTATTTGCTCATTTGTTAATTACAGATTATATATAAAATACAGTTTTTAATAAACGGGGCATTTTTCAAGGTTGTTATTTATGTGTTTGCCCTCCTCTGAACTCTGTTACTTGACAGTAAAATTATTCCAGTGAACGTAAAATGATCCCAGCAACAGACTTTGGACTTTAAAGGGACCACATCACCTCACAAGTAAATGCTTCTCTAGTTCCCCCAAATATTTAACGCTTTTTTTTGTCTATTTTCTCACATTCTTATTTGTGCCCAATTTAAAACAACTAAATGGAAGTACATTAGTCCCCCCCCCCCCCCCCCCCCCCCCCCCCCCCCCCCCCCCCCCCCCCCCCCCCCCCCCCCCCCCCCCCCCCCCCCCCCNCCCCCCCCCCCCCCCCCCGCCAGTTAGATTTGAATTGTGGTTGTTGTTTTTGTTGTTTGTAGCTCCTCAAGAAAAAAAAAATCACTGGTACTCTAAATTTTGGAACAATTGCTGTAGGACTGATCACCAAAACTGTGATCAAGGGATGCTTTTCAGAATATTTCTACAGTTAGAGACCAAAAAATAAAAGTTGTAGTTTTCCTGACACATTTGGATACATTAGTCACTCACCTTTGCGAAGAGTTTGTCTGCTTTCCACTTTTTTCCCCAATCCAGACAGAGCTGAGACCGGTGGCACACCGGCTTCGGTCTTTGCTCTGCTCAGCCACTTGCTCAAAGCATAATGCTTAGTCATTTCACAGCAGTGTGAGTGTAAGCTTCTTATTGTGAGCCTCCTACTGTACTTCCTCAATGTATTAACATTAAAGCAGGGATTATTAAGTCATGGGGCTCATCTAAACAGCCAGTTAGAGGACAAAGGATTAGAAGTGAAGAGTTAAAAGGGATGTTGCACTTGCAGAGGGCAAATTCATGCACCAGATGGATCTCTCAATTGCTGGCAGCATAGCAGCAAAGGTGTGAAGAGATTTACAGGTTTAAAACATTAAAGCTTGTGTCTCAAATTGGAATGCAGAGACTAAAACCTTGAGCTTGAAAAATGCAAAAATTAATGAGTGACCTTTTCTTTGCCTTTTTTTCAGAAGATGTGAATATTAATCAAAAAGTTGAAGGAAAAAGGATCTGGAAAAGTTACACAGTGCCGTTGGAGGTGGGCTGTAAGATTGTGTTGTACTAATCTAAAGGGCTCGCTGCTTCTGGGCATGCTCAGTGGAACATTTTTAAACAATAAACTTTTATGGTTAACCAGTGCTGGAGGATAGCTTTGTGTGCGTGAGTAAAGGTGAGGGTCTGGAGAAAGATTAATCAGATCTGTGAGTATAAAATGTGTCTCCAAGGACCAGGTACCAGATCAGCCTGCCTGCGTGGAGACGATGGCTTTCCTCAGGGCTGCCTGGAACTACTGGAGGTTCATCATTGTTGTCCTCACACCGCTGTTGCTGCTGCCCCTTCCACTGGTCTTCAAAAACAAGGTGAGAAACAGCATCTTTGCTTCCACGCCAGAACGTTCAGAAATACACTGAGGTGAACAGAGATGCACTGCGGCACCTTGCAGACACACTGAGTAGGTGACAGATAAAGGCTCTGATCTGTTTCAGAACCATTCAAACTATTCGATGTCAATCGATCTTTTTTGTTTTAACTGAATCATTTACTGTAACATGCAATTTTTGGAGGAGTCGGTTGTAATGCTGGTCTGGGGGTTTTCTTGTTACCTCAGTTTCTGCACACGTGCAACCTGACAATAATGCAGAATGATGCAATGGTGGCAGGTGATGCCGAAAATTCAGATTTATGCACAACATTATTGCATCAAAGGCACGGCTCAAGACCTGTAGGGAAAGTACAAACTAATGCTATTTCAATAAGAGCCAACTAAGCCTCTTTATTTCCGTCTAGAACTGGTGCCAATTCCAAAATAATTGGTTGGAACAACAATTATAAGCCGCAGCTAAGTCAAATATTTGTAGGGGGGGAACTAGACAAGGGAAGGAGTGAATGAACATTTGTGTCAGTTGCACTAACGCACACTAAAAAAAGCCAAGAAACAAGTCGATCTTTTCGGCTCCGATTCGTTTTCAGAATAAGAATAATTTTTGGATGCATTTCGAGATTTGACAGGCAGCTTAAACAGTCCCAACGGGGTTCTCAGTGACAGCCCCATTGTGTCGTATCATTTCATGAGCATCAGCAGTTGCCCAAGTCCATCCGATTGTGTAGCTCACCTGCATTTCCCCTGGTCTCCCCACAGGTGGCAGAATGCGCCTTCACGCTGTTGCTCATGGCCATGTACTGGATGACAGAGGCGATGCCTCTCTCGGTAACTGCCCTGCTGCCTGCCCTTCTCTTCCCACTCTTCGGCATCATGAAGTCATCCGAGGTGAGCGGCACAAGTCGCCTTGTGTTTTTCTGGACTCAGTCTGTCTCTGCTTCGAGCTACTGTTACGTCAAACAACATCGCTGCACGAACACCTATATTACTGTAAAAGGACACACGTGCAGGTGCAGTACTCATTATAGTACCTATAAATACATATCATTTTTACTGGCCTTATCAAAAGACAAACTTATTGACAGCCATGATAAACGGGAACAAAAAAGTAGTATTTGAATTTCATAATTTTAAGTAACAAACACATTTCGGAAAAAATATGTGCATCATCAGCATGCAGTATTTGAAAAAGCACAGATAAACAGCTGACCAGTGTTATGGGCCATAGTATGTCAGATCTTCATTTTTTAAAAATATTTTTGCTGTTATATGTCCTGAAAGGCAGTTAGTTTGAAGAGATGTGACAAAAGTTATAGAAAAGTGAAGTTTTAAAAACAAAGTGGAAAGTCAACTTAGTAGACTTGGTCTGGTCCAGGTGGCTTCGGTGTACTTCAAAGACTTCCACCTTCTGCTGACTGGGGTCGTGTGTTTGGCCACGTCCATTGAGAAGTGGAACCTGCACAAGAGGATTGCTCTTAGACTGGTCATCCTGGTTGGGGTCAACCCTGGATGGTAAATGAAGTCATAGAGCCTTCGATAACAAACTCTTTTTGTCTGATGGGATAACTGCAGCAGCACAGAACCACACCTCTTTCATGTTTTTCAATAATTCGGGAGGGACCATCATGCCCTATGGGTCAAAGAATCATTTTCTCAGCCTTCTGAACCCAGTCTATAAATTATTCACATCTGCAAAAAAAGTGTGTTGTCCTAACAATGACTTTAATAAATAAAGGAGATGTTATACACCTAAGTACTTACTTATACATCTCTGGTGCAGCTAGATGATTCGTACTACATGTTCCCCACCAACGTATTTCCGGCTCTGCTGGTATGAGCGGATTTTTCATCATGCAGGCTGATGCTGGGCTTCATGGTGAGCTCTGCCTTCCTGTCCATGTGGCTGAGCAACACGTCCACAGCAGCAATGGTCATGCCCATAGTGGAAGCCGTCATCCAGCAGATCCTGAAGGCAGAGAGCCGGGTGGACATGCAGCGCCGGCAGGACCTGGTGGGCACCTGCAACCTGGGACTGCAGCTAGAAGGTGAGTCTGGACTCTCAGGGTGGTCCTCTGATGGTATCTTAACTGCTTTTGTAAGCCACAAAGACTGCAGGTTTCATCTTTATTATCTTGATTGAATTTGTAATTAATCTTTGTTTACAAATGTAAATAGCAAATATCTAGTATTGTTGGATTTGGATGGAAATAGACTAATGAGATATGTTTTTTTCCTTTCCCCACAGAGGTGAAAGAACAGCCTCCTCAGACGAAAGAAATAATAAGGTATAGCTTTATCCCTTTTTGGGTTATTCGTGGTCAGACCATAATTCCTAATGAGATTTGGAAGCCATTCATGTTTCCCTTTCCTCTGTAACGTGCAGCAACGGTGAGGTGCCCAAGGCTGTGCTCTGCACCATTGCTGAAGATCTTCCACCACACACTGAGGTAGGTGACTGTGGGGCTCTGGGTCTCACCCATATTGAGAAGCAAGTACCCTAAGGGCCACACACTGCAGCTTCTATGTGAACATCACCAAAGATCCACCAGGCTCTGGACCGGTACACTCTCACACAAGACCTAGGTGGGATTCGCAGCATATTTTAACAGGGAAATGGCCATGTCTCTCTCAGGTGCCAGTGCCTGAAGTGCAGGGCCGCTACCACAGCCGGAAGGATCACATGATGTGTAAGGGCCTGTCCCTCAGCATTGCTTACGCTGCCACTATCGGAGGCCTGACCACTCTGACCGGGACCTCCACCAACCTCATCTTCGCCGAGCAAATCAACCAGTGAGTTAGCAGCTCATCTCACGTTTGTACTTCATTACACTTTTGCAGGAGTGTATTTGTGTTTGTTTTTCTTTGTATCTGTCGTGTGAAATTCTCTTCTGAATCTCTGACCACGGTCCATTTCAGGCATTACCCAGACTGCAACTGCATTAACTTTGGCAATTGGTTCCTGCTCTGCTTCCCGATCAGTGTCATCATTCTGCTGCTGTCCTGGGTGTGGCTGCACTGGCTGTTCCTGGGGTCCAAGTAAGCATTTCCCACCTCCATATGCAGCCCTGCTCTGCTGGTACCGGAGTTACTGTAGGACCACCCCAGCCTCTTAATTGAATTACCACTCTTCTGTGTGACTGAACTTCCCAGCTTCAAATCGCTGCTGAGCTGCAGAAGAGAAAGGACTGAGAAGGAAAAGGCAACAGCCAAGGTTATCAAGGAGGAGTACCATGCCCTGGGGCCTCTGAGGTGAGCCCAGTCAACTGTCTGGCCCATTGAAGCTGTCTTTAAAATTTTTACTTTACACAAACCGTTTCCCGGGGCATCTAAAATGGCTTGTCACGTAGCTACGCACCTGCATCCGCATCTGCACTTTTACGGCCTGTTCGTGATGAAGTGTCTTCGGCACCGATAGAGAGTATTGTATTGTAATGGTCTTTATGAGACACCTGCCCCACATTAATGGCTCTGTGCTTCTGTTCTTACCCACAGCCACCAGGAGATCATAACACTAGTCATCTTCCTGCTCATGGTCCTCTTGTGGTTCCTCAGGAACCCTGGATTCATGCCGGGTTGGGCCTCCCTCTTCCCGGAGTAAGCAGTTCTAATCTCTCTGAAACCAAGTCACAGTTTACGCACCTCACTTCTTATATGATGGTCATATTTTGTAGTTGTTTAACCATTTACCAACTCTTGTTTTGACCAAATTTCATATTTTAACATATAATAGTCACATATTTGTGACTCAGATGAATATTTCTCACTTCCTGGTGATGATTTGTGTTTTTGTGTTGAATTAAGACTCAGTGTAAGTCTGTCACACTCGATTCTCTATGACTAACACAAAGTCCGTCACTCTCTGCAGCTATGAGGGCTATGCCACTGACGCCACAGTTGCCATCATGTTGGGACTGACCCTCTTTGTGATCCCAGCATATAAACCCTCCAACCCCAATTTTGGTAGGTACCACCTTCACCCTACTGTGCGTACAGATATATACGCTTTATGAAAAGTGCTTATATCTATTAAAATCCCATCTAGTGTTTGGTTCTTCTTTTGATCATGACTTCCAAAGTGCATTATTATTCATTCATTACTGCAGGACATTTATTTGAACAAGTCAAGAGAATTCATTTATTCAAAGGTGAAGTAGGAGCTTTCCTAGTGTTTGATCACGCAGGGACCCTCTCTTCTTCATTGTGATTCCTTGACTCTACAAAAATATTGCCAGTTGGTGCACATAGAGGCTCTAGTTATGTGTTTGTTGAGAGGGACTGCAGTTGTTCCTCCACCTTAGCTCCATGTAACTCCTTGCATGCCCTCTTTTGCCAGGCTGCGGGTTCCACCATGTCCACAGATGTTCGACATATGGTTGCATCTAGCCTCAATGTCACACAATCAAAGTACGGCACGGTGGTATCTCATGACCATCCTTTTGTGCCTCCCTGCAGAGACCCTTATTTCTTGGAAAGAGTTTCAGTCTTGCATGCCATGGGAGATTGGGATCTTGGTAGGCGGAGGGTTTGCCCTGGCTGAGGGCACCAAGGTACGCAGTTATCTCCTCGACATACTTCAGTGCCGTAGAACTTATTACTTTTTCTCTGTTATGGTATACTTTCTTGACGTAGACAGAACGCAGTAATTGATATACCTCCTGCTACATTTGGAACTCATAGATAAAGATATAAATAGATGAGAGCTTAAAGATATAAGAAATGAGCAATTTTGCAAGAAGTCTCTTGAATTCCTTGTATTTTTTTACGTGGCTCCTTATGTCTGTAGCAGTATGTTTGCGGAGACGTGCGTTCAGTATGCCCACTTCCAGCCAGAAGAGCTTAAAATGCTGTGTGTGGGTCCTTTGGCAGGTGTCTGGGCTGTCGTCCTGGGTGGGCAGTCTGCTGACTCCTCTGGGAAGCCTGCCCATTGGGGTGCTCATCACCATCACCTGCATCTTGGCCACCAGTGTGACCGAGGTGGCCAGCAACCCAGCTACCATCACCATCTTCCTGCCCATCCTCACTGCCATGGTATGCTCAGCTAGTCTAACCGTCCTCCCACCACATTCCCAGACAGGGCTCCAAACAACACATCTTTTAATTAGATTATATATTTGTCTGTTTGCCAAAGTTATTCTAGTTAGGTGTTTTTTTTCAGGGGCACAGTAGTTGTAACATGCGTGCTGCTGCATATAAGTGCAACTATTAAACCTCTTTTGTGTTTATAGTATTCAGTTCCTTAACCCATGCATCACTTATCTTACTTTTTCAACCACCATATTACCTAGTGAACTTTGTCTCTCGATCAGTATTTTCCCGTTTGCTTAGGGAAAACAACATATCATCAGTTCAAAAATTCCTTAGTTACAATTCTCCTTAGGTGCTCCTTAGTGATTGTTGGCATGGTAATGGTAGTTCATCTCGACTGATTTCCACTGTCTGCAGTTATTAACCGTACGGCCACTGCAACATTTTCCCTGCGTTTCAAATATAAGTTTACTCACATTTATATGTGGCTGGAATGTACACATTTATAATGATGGTAATATTTCGCCATACAATCATTTCCTTGCAGGCTGAAGCCATTCAAGTGAACCCACTGTATATTTTGATACCAACAACACTGTGCACATCCTTTGCATTCCTGCTGCCCGTTTCCAACCCGCCCAATGCCATCGTCTTCACCTACGGCCACATCACCGTGGTGGACATGGTGAGGCTCTATCGCTTGAACGTGCGCGAACGATCAACTTTAATAAGCGCCGAGTGACAAACTGAGGAAGCTGTTGTCAGGTGTCATTATTGAGAACAACCTTTCGATGTGATTTCAGGTGAAGGCTGGACTCGGCATCAACATCATCGGGGTGCTTGTAGTCTTGTTGGCTGTTTGCACGTGGGGAATTCCACTCTACGATCTGAACAAGTACCCTTCCTGGGCACCTACCACCTCTATCTCAAACACCACAGCCTTTTGATGGACAGTTTTTTTTAATATACAATAGGTATTTTTGTACTATTTTGAGTATTGTGGTTCACCTTTGCACATGATGTCATGAGAACATTATTATGACACGTTGGATGAAGAGATAGGACCTTTCTTCAAAAGGCACCGGTTATCCAGTGGTTAAGGGACAGGACCTGTGACCTGTTATGGGATGGGCTGAGGTTTAGATTCCAGATGGAGAATCATGGTCTCTTTAGGTGAGGTCCTTAAACCTGAATATGGTAAATATCCATTTCTGCAAATGGATATAAGTGTAAACTATGTAAATCATTTTTAAAGGAAATCTGTCATAATGTTTGTTATAGTCTGTAGGTGGAAATTTGTAGTCTGACTACTGTTCAGGAAACCCATTCTACTAAAAATACTCCTCCACCATGGATTTAAACCAATAACAGAGTTACTGCTCAAGGCAATTATACCTCAATGCACCTTTTACAATAATAACCAAAAGGTTGTTATTTTAATCCATTTTCAAGCCATCTTCTAACATTTTTTAGACCCAAGACTGGTCTTTGGTTAGATATCATATGGAGTCCGAAAAGTTAGATTTAGGATTACCTAACTGAAAGTTCCTGACAGGTTGTTTTGTCCTTATTAATGATCAGTCACTGGAATTTGTGATAATCTGTCAAATATTCTGATGCTGGAGGTTATGTAACACTGTGACCACCAGGACTGAGGGTGTCTGGGTGTATGTAGGTGTGTGGTGAATTGCACGTGCGAAACGTTGCTTCTGAGCAGGAAGCTGGTCTTCCTAAGGTGTGACTGGGGCCAGTGAGACGTGTTATGGGTATCACAGTATATAGTGTTCAGGGTTACAAGCTCCATTTTCAAGCCAGATACAAACTGAAGAGTTTGGTGAAGTAACATTGTGTTGTTTTATCAACTTTTGGAGGGAAAAAGGAGCAGTGTTGGAAATCAGAGGCATCACACCATCTGCTGGTTACTATGTGCAGTCTTGGCAGAGTTTCACACAGACTTTCTGGATCACTATGAAGCCGCTCTTTTGCTTCTCATGACCCCCAGCAGGTGGGCCGTTCCATACCACACCTTACCTTTACCCTCATGCTTAACTGTTTTTAACAAGTTATATATCAGTCAGTGGAGTAATAACTTGACAAGTATTTTAAAACCAAAAAACACTGTCAGCAGTATCCTACGTGGTTATACACAAATATCTACGAGGCTTGTTTGAACATTGGGGGGCACTTGTTATGCCTGTGTTCATACTGTATCTCGAAAGCAATATTTTAAATTCCACCATTATTTTTTACCGTGAAGAAATTACTTGGGAATTAGATATTTTATATTTTAATTTTTTATATTAGTATATAATGGCATTTTTAACTGAAAAGTTGGTGTGAGTTTAAGTAAAACGCACATTATGCCTTCCTTCCCTGGGTACGTATGTGGAGGGGCACAGTAGTATTCGTCCGTCTTTTCATGTGCGGCTCAAAATAAAAACTTATATTTACATACACTGATATGACTTTTGCCTTTCATTTATATTGGAAGCGTTCTCTGTATACGTCGAACATTTCTTCTCGGTATTTTGTTAACCCTGTATAACTTTTTTTGAAGATAGTTCGTACACACAGATATGTTACAAAACCGCGGCGAAGAAAACCCACTCGTTCGTGCAGGAATTTTTTACGGAGTTTACCATAGTTTTGCCTGGTTGCGTCATTCGGATCGTTTTGCGCAGATGCGCCGGCGCGCGAAGGGTAAAGCGCGGGACCCTGCCACGTGTCGCGCGCCGTGCCGTCAGTGCCACAGGTTGCCCACCTGTACCCACCTGTGTCGCCTCGCCCTCTGCCTACGGTTTTCCCGCGTGGTGGGGGGGCTTCCAGCGGCTCAGCTCCGCCCATATCCCCCCACAAAGTCGACGCGCGGTATTAAAAAAAAGGGAGCGAGGGCTCGCGCCGTCGTGCTCGCCTCAGTATCCCCACGACCACTTGCGGGAGTGCGGCGCTCACTTCCTCCCTCACGCAGTCATGTTGGACCCGTCTTCCAGCGAGGAGTCGGTCGACGAGGGACAGGAGGAGGACTGCGGGGATACCCCGCCGACCGGCAGCGCGGACAGGTTCACGCCCGCAAAGAGGACAAACTCCCGCGGCGGGAAGTCAGCAGGTGCGGCGCGACCCCGACCCACAAGCCCGAATCCGTCCGTGTCGAGCGAGAAAGACAACAAGGAGCGGGAGAAGGTGCAGAGCGAGGAGGCGGACAGGCGGGCGAAGCTGCAAATCTACGTGTTCGTGCTGCGGTGCATCTCGTACCCGTTCAACGCGAAGCAGCCCACCGACATGGCCCGCAGGCAGCACAAGGTGAGCGGGCGGGGTGGTGCTGGTGGTGGCCGCAGGCGGTTGCGGTGGCTGTGGTGATGCTTCCACAGAGCAGCCAAAACCACCACAAAAACGTCCTGCCTGGGGCACTTTTACCTGCATTTTTAAGTCGCTTGGCTCAATAGACTTAAGTAGTTTACCTCAGATTAGCAATTCCACTCTTTCTTTTTTGGAGTGTAATTTTTTTATGAACAGTTTTGCTTTACATGCCTGCTGAAAGCGAGAGTGCTTTCTGTAGGCCAACAACCACCTGAAGAATAATTGTAATTTTTAAAATCCAAAGAGAACTTAAATTGAGGTTGCACGGAGCCTGTTTTCTATGGTTGAACATTTTCTAAACGCACCAAGGCGTCCATCACCTCTTCAGCTGAACCAGCCTCAACCACCGGTGTGCATAACCTATACGTCCCATGTTGGTGAACATAAAATGTATCCAAGACTGGTGGTTGTATGGTGGTAAATGTGCTTAACTGGGTTGTTAACTGCATGGGTAAGCTGGTTTTGCAAAAGGAGTGGGTTATGGTGGGACGTGGCCTCTGAGGTTGCTATAAATTCGACGCATTGCTCACTGCTGAAGGACCACTCAGCCCCAGGAGTCACAGGTTCCATTTGAAAGAGGCTGCCTTATTGTACATATTCTTACGGCGCATTAACAGGTGTCCAAAAGCCAGGTATGAGAGCAGAAAAGTTTTAAAAAAAAAAGCCTTTTGAGGTTTTTATTAAAGACCCTTGAGGCAGAATTCTTGCCCAGTAGAAGTGAAGCCATAGCATGACCCATTCGGTATCCACCATCCACCTGTGAATGTATAAAAAAATCCTTTTTAGGGGTTCTGTTAGACCCTTGACAAAGAATTCCTGCCCCACAGAAGCCCTGGTGTGACCTTCAGCTCAGTGTCCACCTGTTACTCTGTAAAGCATCCTGGTTTTCTTATAGAGTGTCCAGGAATGAGCTGAAGTGTGTGAGGCTATATGACTAAAATACCAGAGTTATTCGAGTTCTACAGGTGCTAATACTCCACAGTGATGTCAGGTTGGAGAAATTTTGACATCAAAAATAATTTAGCTTGGCTGACACATGCTCCGAAATGCTGCCACAACTCATCTTCATCATGCTCGTGTTCAGTGCTGTCAGGGGTGACTTAATCTGTCGCTATAAATTTTAAAGATCTGTAAGACCCCCCTTTTGACTCATTCCTGTTTTTTAACTTGCACAAAGCACTGTTAAAACTGGTTTTAAGTGTCTTCAAGATGGCAATCTGTCAAAATCGCATATTACTAGGACTCAGTATCTAGGTTATCCTTTTTAGGAGTTTCCATTTTATTTTTATTGTTACAGATCTAAGTCACAGTTAGTTTTTTTTTTTTTTTTCTTCCTGCTGACCAAAGCTGAAAAGGACTTAACTTATTGTATAATTCATGACACACCTAAAGTCATACAAAACTGTAATGTCATTTTAAAATGCAGACTGTGCAGTGTTCTCTTCAATTACATTTTATTAGTTTACACAATTGTTTCTGCTGAACAGAAATAGCAAACCAATCTAATTTGCCTGCTTGTGTCCATTTTCTGTGGGGGGGGGGGCTTAAGTTTCAAACCAAAATAACTCCCATCAAGAGATCAAAAGGGCAAGAGACTACTCTGTGCTGAGCTTTGACATTATTAGCTGTGTTTATAAACATACCAGTGGCATTTAGCATCATGTAAAAAACCATGAATAATTAACTAAAGGCACAGGCTTATAATTTAATCATTTACTGCTAAACTGCTTCTTCAATTAATTAGTTTTTAATGAGTCAAATGACAGAACTGCCTAGATGTCTGAATGTATTTGTATAATTACAAGAAATAATTACTGTTAAGCAGATTTACTGTATTATTGTTACCAACTTACTTTCCAATGCAGTTTACTACAGGGCTAATAAATGGTCTGCAGCCAGGGCCCCCTACAGTGACCATACCCCAAAGACACGATCCTGTCCTACTGAGAAACCCACAGTGGACCCTGCACTGAATATTCCAACACAGTTTCTGAGAGTTTCACTTCAGGTGATTTTTCTTTGACTGGCAAGAAGTTAAAGATCCTTTGTGACTGTTTTTCCCATTGTGGTCCGTCTGTCATGCTGAAATGTCAAGGACAGGAACTGACAAAGCTGTGGTGTGGTGCAGAATGGCGTTGTCTTCAGTCGAACCCATTTGACAGACTAGTGAAGGTAGTCCGGCCTGTCTGACGAAAGCCCATCACATTCAACACCACTGCCAATAGAGCTCTGATGCTCCTAAAGGCATTGAGCAAGTCTCTTGCACCTAGCTGTAGATGTCCCATTTTGTTGGCTGTCTTTACTTACATTGCAGCTCCATTATCTTTTTTTTTTAAATCATTGCACAAGACAGCACCTCCATCCTCCCTCTTCTTTCCCCTCATTTCTTGCTCTGCTTGGCTTCCATGGGGTGAGCGTGAAAACATGTCCAATACCTTTTTTCCCCATAATGGGACTCCTCTCACTTACTTATTAATTTGGGTATTTGTGACACTCATAAAATAGATGTTTCTTGCATTTCTCAGCCCAGCATACCGACTGGTGTGGAGAATACTGGTGACAGCATCTCTGGGGTGGACAGAACAGAACTTAATTTTCTTTTTGCCATATCACTCCTTTTAACTTGTCACTTTCACTCTCACTGAAGTGCATGTCATCCATTGGGTTGCGTAACCCACTCCTGCTTTGTGAAAAACCCCTGGTCAGATGAACCAATTTAGGAAATGCTCACCCTCCGTTCTGACTGCCTGATTGCCCCAGGGTTGTTTATAAATGGATGGGAGGTTGTTTCGGGTGACGCCGCGCTGATTAACCTCCTTGAAGCAGCCCGATATCAGGCTTTGCAGGACGTTTTTTAGGGTTATGGGGCAAGTGTGAAATTTGCTGTATGATGGCAAAGCCATGAACAAGGCTTGCATCCAAAGCAGCAGCAGTTGGAAGGGGATCTCTAGCCAGTTCAGCCTCTAATCATCCTGCTCATTTGACTGTTTTTTTTTTTTTTTTTGACATGTTCAATTGGTTGCCTCAGTTTTGCAGTTATTCATTTTACATCTCACAAAGGTCATCTTAAATTCTCAGTGGGCAGCCTGCCAGTATGGCTATAGGACTACGTGGATGGGGGAAAAAAACCATGATGAAAGCCAGTTTGTGTCATGCTACAGAAATAAATGCCACCAGCCCCGTTTGTGTGGATGTCAGTAAGTGCTGGTTCAGCATGCGCAGCAGAAGTTGATTTGGACTCTCGTGTGGTCGAAGACGCTGGTGAGATGATCAATCTGAAGAAAAGCCAAACATCTGTCACCCTCTCGAACTGAGGCAGACCCCTCCCAGGCAGTTTGGGCTCACAAATGTGGCCCCTTAATTATGACATTTAATAGCTTCCCTCAGCAGTCCCATTTGTTTTCTTCTTTTTTTATGTCTAAATATTTGTAGTCTGTTTTTTATGTTTTCAGACAGCAGAAATACAGACCTTTGATGTGTTCCTGGAGAGGCTGCTGTTGCCTTGTGTTACCGTGAGCCTTCTGTAGAGGTAAACGTCACATTTGTTCCTTAGACAACATCAGGTCCTTTATAAGCAGCTCCAACACACCTCTTGTCACCCACGAAACACAGTGGGGAAGAGCAAACGGCTGCCCCCCCATTTGTAAAATCTTACATTTGAACTATTTAGTGGTGTTTACATGTTTGAGGTTAAGGTCTAATTGGTATATGGTCCCCACAGAGCAAGTGTTGGTTTGAGGGGTCGTGTTGTTTCACGTTGCTATGGGGAGCAGTAGGTTAGAGGTCAGACTGTTTCACAGAAAAACACAATATTACAGGTCATATGCGTTTTTAATTATGCTTTGTATTTGGTATATGGGAAACAATCTCACTGGTGCATCTTATGACATGTATTTTTTCTAATTATTGTACACAAAGGCTCTTTAAAACTGCACAAGCTGAATATTTATCCTTTTTGTTCTTAGACACACCAACATCTTCTCTCCAAAAATACCACACAACAGACAAATTTTCATCTTTTTTGCCTTTATTCTGTTTTGAATGTCTAACACCCTTCAGTAATTGTGTGTGTGTGTGTGTGTGTGTGTGTGTGTGTGTGTGTGTGTGTGTGTTAGACAGCCAGGTGACCCAGAAAATAGATTTTAAAAAAAAGTAGGACCTTAACTTTCTGTATTCAGGGGAACTACGAAAGCACTGCCAGGAAGCCGTGATGTAAAAGACTGCCTTGTTTCCATCACCATTCAGCTTGATCTCACACAAGAGTTATTACAGCAAGCCTTTGTTTCACTTTTCCTGGCGTCTTGTTGATGCATGGCGAGATGGTGGTGACGCACGGCTTCTCCAGTTGCTCCCTGTTTGATTGTAAACAATGCTTTGTATAAAGTTTGCTCGCCTTTCATGGTTTGTCCTTCAGGTCCATGTTATTTCAAATTGAATCTTTTTGTGCCGTCAACCCCTGTATCGTGCTCAGCTGCAGCCCACGGAGGAGACGCCGGCAGCTGAACGTGCTCTTTGATGTCATAATGAAACACTAGTGAAATTAATGACACAATGTATAAAAGGAAAACAAATTAAATGTATTGGCTAATTTAGCAAATACTGGGCTTAAAAAGGTATGTTCCAGTACAGTTGAACAGCTTTAGATACAGACACATGATATCAAGTGTATAAATTTCATGCACATTACAAACATAACTGGCTCTGGAGATGAGAGGTTAACGTCAGATGCGTGTTACGGTAGATGGTACAAATTTATATAGTGTTTAGGAGGTGGGAAGAAAAATATGCCTGGAACAGATGCATTTGAGACTCTTGAATTTTGCAAGGGATTCAGAAGATCTAAGGGACAGTATAGAATCTTATTCCACCACTTCAGGCCCAAAACCCCAGTGCCTATCTACAAAGCCAGATTGGGAACATAAGTGACAAATATGGGCAGCCAAGTCAACAGTGGGTGAAGGATGGTCAACAGGGCCTTCCTTCTGGGCGTTAAAAGTGTAGTCTCCCCAATACAGGCAAACCCCAGGGTTCACAGTGTATTGTGGGAAAGTGGTCCACCACATGCCTTGTTGAGTTGTATCAGTAGCCCAAACTCATGTTTTATTGCAGCATTCTGAATTAGTAGTAGAGTCTTGATAGTGGTTACTGGAAGCTGAGAAAGGAGACAGTTGTATTATTCTTGTTAAGACATCACCATAGCTTGGACCAGTAGTAGCGTAGAGTGTGATTTGATATATGACTTCTACAAATATAGTAGAGGTAATGTCTGCGAGGTTGGGCTATGGCTTTGGTGTTCTAGCAGAAGGAGAATCATGAATTGGTTTCTACTCCCAGGCCCTTGACTGAAAAAACAGATGCGGTGAGTAAGTTGTCCTGTTTAACAGAGCCTTGGTTCATGGACCAGCAGCATGATTGAGTCAGAGAGGTTGAATTGTAAATAGCGGTTAGTCATCCAGGCAGAGATGTCAGAGAGGTATCCTATGTAAGGGGATACATCTGTGAAGGTTTGAGGAGAAGAGAAGACGAGCTGCGGATCAGCTGCAGACTGGAGAGCTTCTCGCACTGTAAGGAGGGCAACTTCTGTGGATTGGTCCATCTTGGATCCAGACTGACAACTTTCAAGGAGATTATTTTAGGTGAGGAATGCAGTAACTCAGCATTAGTGGGAGAGGTCCAGTGTGCTCTGGCTTATTCAGAGCAAGACCTTGGGCAACAGGACCAGTCACAGCATTTGGTTCTGGTCCATCTAGCATAGTGTTCAATGTCATTCCAAAATCTAGACTTGGTGGCTGGTATTGTTTGGTTCCATGGCTGTAAATTAGACCGTTTACAAGGTTACTGAACGACAGCATGGAAATAGTTTGTTTTTCACAGCTTCAGTGGAATGCCATGGAACAAAACGCCCACTTTTTTATTACATTGCGTGATATAGTTTTTGCTCAGTAAGCATTGAAACTCAGCCCAGACTGTTCCCAGAGATGATTTTAGTAATGACTTCCTCTCAAGATCATTCAGCGAAACATAACCCTGCTAACAGTGGTAAACCTTTTGATGAGAACTGTCATTCCAGCTTGATGGTACATCTTGTATGTTGTTTGCTCTCCTCTCTTGGTGTGAAGGTCCAAGTGATTTCAAGTTGAAGTTTTGTTTTTTCATTGCTGCATGCAATAAAGAACATTTAACTCCTGCCTCACCTTTGACAGCTCCCCAGGAGAGAGACATCATTTATAGTGCACTGTTGTTAAATTGGTTTGCTTCATTCACAGCAGAAACCTGAATAAATGCACAATTAATGGGAATTTCCCAACATGTTCAACTTAAATTAAATCGACTCGAATAAAGAAGAAAGTCGGACACATTTGTTA
The DNA here is from genome assembly GCA_900497675.1 of Arapaima gigas. Classification (NCBI taxonomy): domain Eukaryota; kingdom Metazoa; phylum Chordata; class Actinopteri; order Osteoglossiformes; family Osteoglossidae; genus Arapaima; species Arapaima gigas. The sequence continues at coordinate 164,483 of UFQX01000857.1, read as the reverse complement.
AATCTGTTTTTGTTTGCCTTTCGGCTTTCCCTCAGTGTCACCGTTTTTAAATGGTGTGATTGGACCAGAGTCCTTTTTATCACTTGTTTGCAGATATGATTCATTCAGTCAGCCACAGTGAGTCAGCAGCCTGTGGCAACCTGTTTGATTGATTGAAGCTGTGCAAAACACCACTGAGACAGGATGTTTGCACAGTGCACAGAACATACAAAAAACCTGATTCGATGGAGACTCTAGGAGGCCCCCTGCACGATGACCCCTCTGCTAAAAGGCCAGGAGGTTGCATTGCTGTTGAGGAAGTGAAGGCTGCTACTGGTTCAAACCTTAGCAGGGGCTGGTGGTATTAAAAAAAAAAAAAAAAAATACTCTGCCTTGTCCACCCCCGTCGCCCGTGTTTCCAAGTGTGGCTTGGCAACTGTGGCATTTTGTTTACATGTGTGATAAAGGGAGAAATGAGAGGGTGTGCTTTTGACAGGAGCAGGGTGGTGTAGGCACAGTGCCTACCTGCAGAGCCAAAGTTGGGATCTTGAGTGACAAATATGGACAGCCAAGTCAACAGTGGGTAAAGAATGGCTAGCAGGGCCTTCCCCTCGGGCTTTAAAAATGTAGCCTCACTGATACGGGCAAACCTCAGGGTTAGGAGTGTATTGTGGGGAAAATGACCCACCACATGCCTTGTTGAGTTGGCTCAGTAGCCCAAAGGTCCTGCTGTCCCCACCAGATACTCTGAATTATTAATTCTGATATAGCGAGAATGCCAGACGTGTCCTCGAGACTCGGAGGCTCACAAAATGGTATTAATAAACTATCCCTTCAAGAGCAATTACACAGATTGCCAGTCATGGCATCTGGAAGACTGAGAGGTTTCAGAGCGCACAGAGTGATTTGTCATCAGCTTAGACAAAAGATGACTGGACACTGGCTGTTGATGATGACAGGTTTTGAACAACAGTTTACTTTATAGGACCCAACATGTATGTGAGACATTTGTGATTTTGACGTGGCCTAGTGTGACATCAATGCATTTGTGTTCTGGGAAAGGGAACCTGAGCACTGATGCCTTCTGCAAACTCTGACTGCCTGGTTAGCAAAGCTACAGCAAAATGCCATCATGTGAGAAAGGGGGCTAACCATTGTGGAGGTCCGTTAAGCTGCCTTCATACAAAGCCAAGAATATGTTATTTATAGCTGTTGCGTGTAAGTGGAGAGCTGGCGATTGTCTCTCGGATGTGTACACAAGTACCACTTGAGACTCCCAAGTTGTGCTCAGACCCTTACAGCTGATGCTGATGACGTTTTTGACCTTTCTGAAGAGATGGAGTTGGCCACCCCATACTAGCAAGCTCAGCTGCCCTGTTTGGAGTCACAAAATCTTGATTCTTCCCCAGATGGTAGATGATTCTTGTAGCGACCCTGTCCCTCATTTCCGACTTTTTTTCTTTCATCGCTTATGCCTTCTCTGCCATCTGAGATCAGCGGTTCCACTCCCCTCAGTCAGCTCTGTAATTTTCTGTTTGATCTCCATACATGTTGTCACTCGAGCTGTCAGGACCCTTGATCACGGTTTAATATATTTCATCTCTATGGTTGAGTGCATTATTATGAAGCTCTTGAACGTTCACAGGGACGAAAATTTAATTTCTTAGTTCGTCAATCAAGGGTCATTGTATGTGATGTCATGTTTACCTTGTTTTCACAAAGTTCTCCTAACAAGCAAAACATTTGTGAACACGGCAAGCATAATATTTGGCTTTGGTGCCAGAACAGGATGCAGTTTTGTTCTCTGACTTTACCTGTGCTGTCAGTAGGTATCCCCTGGGACAGGAGTCTGAGTTATGACTTTTCGTGTATACCAGTGAAATTGTTTAATAATCAAAGTAACACACCCAAAATGGCTGACATACACGTCTCTGAAATGCACGCACTTCCCATAATGCTCATCTCTTAAAGTAATACTTTTACATTATGTCTCCGACATTTCACTTTGAGTTGAATGCATTGCCATCGTAAGTAGGGGGAGTAGTGGAGAACACATTAAATTTTAAAAACAGCTTGTCTCCATTTTCAAAATTTAAGCTATTGTTTTGTATGCAGCATAATTTTATCAATTTTATTTATGAAAGCTGATTTGGCATATCACGCAACATAATGTATATATCTACTTTCTTCTCTAGACTTAAATAGTTACCATAGATTAGATTGGTGGCTTGTGATTTTCCATGTCAAAGGGTTAAAGAAGAACTGTATGATTTTCTTATCAATTCTTCTGTCAAACTAGCTAATTGATTGCGTTATTGTAAGGGAAGGCAAATTGTTGTGCTTTTAAAGCACTGTATTTTTAATGAATGGTTGGACATCTATTCTTGCGTTCTGAACTGAAGTGTGAAGGTACGTTTGTGTGTACTGTCAGCAGTGCTGAACCTGGACAGTTTGAAGCTCTGCGGGTGGTGTTTTCTGCGTACCGATGCTAGCCGATACAAGAGGGCTTCGGGAGCAGGCTCATTCCGGCCAGGTGGGTTATCAAACACAGCAACCGTGCGACCACAGGGAGCTGACACTGCCTGGGCAGGAGGCTAATGTTGCCATGACGATTGTCCGCCGTGTGATGCTTCAGGGGCAGCACTGCTAAAAAGTCAGAGAACAAAGAAAAGATCAACACCCTCCCCAACTCCCTTCTCAACATTGCCCCCTTTCTCCCTGCTACTTTCTAATCAATGGAAGATGGGTTGTTCGGATTGGATGCTGGAGACCAAACCGGGGGCCAAGGAATTAGTTGATGTTTGGTTCCTCCCACCAAGGAGCCTCATGCAGTACATTCTGTTTTCCCCAGTGCTCACTGCTACGTACGCAGGACAATGTGACAGTGCTGCCAGCACGGTGCCCCTGCACAGCACGAGCATCTCATAAATGTTCCCAGTTGTTTAGGGACTTTCAATGAGACAAGGTGTTACGCCCCCACTACTGACTCCTGTCTGGGGCGGTGGAGTGGGAGCATAAACAACAAGCAGTCCACACAAAAATAGTGAAATAGGTGGTTTATAATTTGTTTAGTGTTTGATACAAGTAACACATAATACAATATACAAGTATATACAAACAAAGGTGCTAACCTGGATAGAGAACTTGGACGGTGCCTAAGCAACTAAAGAAACAAAATTCTCCACTAACCTGATCTGTATTTTCAGTGTCTTACCTATTCCTAACGTAGTGGAAAAAAAATAAATATCTACCTAACTACGCTAGTCTAAACTAACACAGAATATACAGGGGTTGGCACCCGCCCACTTACCTAATGTGTCTAACAGTAAGTACAACCCTACGTGAAGGACAATGTAGGTGCGCGCACGTACTACCCTGTTCTCAATCCAAGCCAACAACCCAGTGAACAATGTGACATCAAGTGCGTGACTATTTACACCGTCGACTAGACCAAAATCCACTATCCAAAACCAGAATCCTTAAGCCAAAACAAAGTCAAACCAGAAGTCACACGTAACAATATAACAAAGTCAAATACAAGTAGCAAACAGCAATCGAACGAGTGAGCCAAAAAGCTAGCTTTGGGGGTGTCGCGGTGCTGCTTATCAAGGGGAAACCCGCCCCCAGGTCATCGGTTGGCACATTCCGATAGGTTGATTGTTGATGATTGACGGATGGAGCAAACCACCTGTGACACAGAACAGAAGAGAGACAGGGGAAAAACAGAAAAACAACCGCCAAACAGCAGGAGCAACACAGACACGTAACACAAGGTGTTTGCCTGATGGTCCAGCAGTTCTCCTTGGGTTCCTTTATTTGCAACATAGGTTTTGTGTGGCTTCTGCAGTCATGTGCTCGCTAGATTACGCAGGGTGACACTTTGCTCAAATGACTTACATTTGGTTTTACTAATAGTGACCATTCAGACAAATATGTCAGAAAAAGTGTTTTGTCACCTTATCTAACCAAGTTTGAATTTTTTTCTTCCAAATATATTCTTACTGGATACTGTAATCGCACTGTATACACCACCTGACGTATGCATATTAGGGTAGCAGTACACTGTGGATGAGATTTTATGACTTTATGTTCTAAGTGGTAATTGCATATATTCTTTCAGAGGGGCAGCTGAGTGCTTAGCGATGATGTTTCATAGACACTTGGATGTGGGTTCGAAACCAGCTTTGTCTGTGTGGAATTTGCATGTTTTTTTTTTTTTTTTTTTCCTTTTTTCACATGGGTCTCCTCCAGGTGCAAATATATGACACTAACTTTAGTGTGTATATTATTCCCCTGTGACTGATAGGCAACCTATCCAGGGTGTACCCTGTCTCATACCCTATGCTTCCAAGACAAGCTCCAGACCACCGTTGTTCTCTGGATCAGCGATTGATAGTGGATGGATGGACTACTTAGAGAGGGAAAACTATTCTTTATTTTTTACTTTCCCCCAAAAAGATATATTGAATTAGTTTTCGTGAGCATGGACGTGTTTATCAGGGTCAATTTTTGATGTGTTTTTGTGGTGTATTTTTTACTGCATATTACATTTTCCGTGGTGCAGGCTGAAGTCGTCCACTGATTCATATTTAATTTTGTTTCCTTGCAGTTGTGGTTTCCTTCGTGGTATGGAATTGCTGCCACTATTTAGAAGACGATGCCTTCATTTTTGTGCAGATGTGTTTTTATATAGAGGTAGTGGCAAGCTGCAATTCAATGTCATTAATTCATGCTTTAATGCAACAGTTCAAGGTTCCCGTTATTGTGATCATACGCAGATGTACAAGAGAGAATAAAATGTAGTTTCTCCTGAATTACAGTGCACCATACACTAAACAGACAGCATGACAACAAAATAAGGTAGTGTTGGATTACATCATATTTAATTCTCTGGGTAGTGTTCCACTACTAGTCAGCTCAGCTGTGTTGATTTACTTGCTGTAACTGTTTTAGAGAGGGCTTCTTGGTGCATCAATCAAAAGCAAAATAATGAAAATATACCCTGAAAGCAACAGGAGTGGGAAAACAGGGTGTCGGTTGCCAATGTATCTTTCACAATGTCTGCCATATGAAAGGGCTTAAATTTAGATTCTAGATTTAGATTATTTCTTCTTGTCTGAGGATTAGCTTGCAGTTTACAGACCTGGCACCGCCACAGCCTCCGCTCCTCAGTGTCGTAACGCTACTGAATATGTGGTGTGGAAAAAACAGTGTTCTGCTTGACACACTCTGCCCTCGATCTGTTTTTAAAAGGGGGAAAAAATATGGGCTTAGTGACATTTAGAGGTGATCCACACGGCATATTTAACTGCAGTTCCCAGGGGGCAAGGAGTATCAGGGCTGCCAGAGCACCGGGAATGCCCACCGGCATCCTCGCAAATCCTCTGAGTGATGCATTGCTGCTTGTGGTTTTGTCTCTCACCCTTTTCACCCTGGAAGCACAATGCCATCTTACTTTAAAAATATCCTGAAGGATACAGTGACTCATCCCTTTATTTACTGTTGTCAAACCCCAGCAAACGACAGTGATCGCATACAGCAAGATTTAGATCATGGTGGTTTTAACTGCTGGGTTCTCCATCAGGTAGTTTTGAGACCCCCAACTGTCATTCGACAGGGCCCACATTCCATCACAGTGATTTATGACTGACTAACGACAGTCTTGTTTGTAGTTTCCATTTCAAATGATATTGTTTTTACTCTTTTTGCTGTCAAAGGTGCTCTGAGATTTCCCAGCTGTGATATTGTTGAAGCAATTATAGGCCATCTTAAGATAACACCAATATCTTAGAGCCAGTTATTTATATTGTTTAAACCTACAACTGAAAACCGCAGTCCAGTTTTACTTGCATAAATCTAATACTGTCTTGATCTCACACTTCAGTGCACTAAATCTCTAGGAAACATCAACACCTTTATGGAAAAAAAATGTGGCTTGTTTGCTTCCTGAAAATCTGTTTACAGGAAGCAAAAATGGCAGCTGTTCACTGAGCTGTGGAAACTTTTCTACAAAGAGACGTCAGTGTGATCTAAGCCTCAGAAAAACTGGGAGCACCTCAGTACTGCAAAACCTTTAGCTGTGACTTGATTTCAGTGACTCAATCAGTATCAATTTCCAAAATGTATAAACCTTATGAAACCTGTATGGTTGGAACCACATCTTCCATGCGGGAGAAAGTGCTTTGAGTCTAACGGATAAACATGTGAGGCTCTTTAAAAGGCTGGAAACGTGTTTGATGGTAATCCATACATAGGGAACTACCGGTCTTAGAAAAGAAGTCTTTGGTTGCAATGTGGCAATAAAATTGTAATGTGAATTTAATTACATAAATAGCTGCCAGTGCTTCCAGCGAACATGAACGAACACACACGAACGAACACACACACACACACACGAACGAACACACACACATATATATATATATATAATTTTTTAAAAAATAAATACATGCTTCACTTCTCAGTTTAATTCATACATATGCAGGTACAAAGGGGGCTTATGGGAGTCTTGTTGATAAAGTCAAAAGATCAAATGCTGTTAAGAGCATCAACTACAGTTCCTAAGTAATTTTGGCAAAGTAAAGGGTCTGTTTATTCTAAAGGTCAAAACGGGTTAAAGAAAAAAAATCACAAGAGGATTTGTTAAAAATAATGGTTCACTGGGCTCAGCTCAGTAACATGCTGTAGAACAGAATCTCCCCTTTCTGCGATTAAAAGGTTTTGCCGTAGGACAACCATGAAGCGGTTTAATAGATAAGGTTTCACACCAGTTATGAATTTGAGCAATAATGCTGTTTGACAAACGGCTCACTCCAAGGTTTATTATCTAAAATGAATCTACTTCCCAATTAAGATGAATGGATGTGGGTGCACTTCTCTCGTGACAGTCTTGTCCTTCTCTCCCCCCCACAGCTGAATAAGCAGCAACTTCAGGGTGTGAAGGACCGCTTCCAGGCCTTCCTCAATGGCGAGATCCAGATTGCAGCAGATGAAGCCTTCTGCAACGCTGTCCGCAGCTACTACGAGGCAAGATCTCTCACCCATTATTGCTATAGCTTCCTATATTACAGCAAGGCTTCTGTCCAACGCAACTTAGTTTCATTTGTCAATGCAAGGGCATACTGTATTTTCCGAACTACAAGTTGTTCCGGAGTATGAGTCACGTATTTTAAGATGCACGTACTTGACGATTCAGTAGGTGAGTCACATGTAATAGGTATTGCACACGTAGGTCTACAATGCATTGAATGGCTGCCACGAGCTATACATGCATTCCTATCTGTAACTGCTCCCTGTAGACTGATTAAAAACAGGTTTTGCAGTGAACGCTCAGATGGCTTTATTCACTAATAATTTATCACGTTTTGGTTTTGCCATCAGTAGTGGAAAACTTAAATGTAGAGGACAACCCAAAGCTAAATGTTTAAATATCAATATACAGTATGAAATACATTATGAACACAGTGGTTCAAGACTTGGCCAGTATTGTTGGCCAAAAACTGTTAAAATTTTCAGTACTGGTGTTAAACTGTTCGGTCATTTCTATATAATTGCTTTTTACAGTTGCAAACCATATAACGTGCAACTTTTTTGGATTTTTCTTAGCCACATTTTATGTCTATTGTAAAACTTTTAATCAGCTCACAAAACAACTGTGTGTGTGTGTGTGTGTGTGTGTGTACACACACATATATGATATATGTTGCATCGACGTTAAACCAGCTGGCATGGTGAGGGAAAAAATGCAACTTATAGTCCGGAAAATATGGTATTTGTATCAGAGCATTTCTGGCTTTAATTTATCCTACAGCAGGAGGACTTGAACCTAAAACCTCCAGTTTGGCTTCAGCTCTCTTTAAACCCATGTTATTGGATATTGTACAGGATCAGGCTAGTTCGTGCTGAATATTACTGGTAGACAAGGCGCCAAAGTGTCACTGGAGAGCAAAACCTGGCCTTCCTCTTTATTTGTCCTTGTATCTGTTTTTGTTAAAGGGACCTCACTGTAGGGGACACAGTCCTGCAGTGAGACATATGATAATTTAGCCTGCAAGAATGTTACAGTCACTCTTTGGAGACCGCTTCATAGGTCACGTATTCCAAGACGCGGAGACTGTGCTGCAGGTGCTTTTATTACCACGCGAGGGTCGGAATGCATAAATGGCCACCTCTGCTTTGAGACTCACCAGATGCTCATTTGGTTTTCTCGGCGTTCTTCCCAATCATCTTTGTGATGATTATAGAAGGTGTCAGGGGGAGGCTCCACGCTGTGGATGGCACCGTTATGATTTAGTAATATTTCCTGTACATGGCTGCCTGCGTTCCTCCTGGAGCAGCTTACTAGCAAGGCGAGATGCAAGGGAGTCCTAAAGAGCAGAAGCTCCTTATAGTCCCACACATGTAGGATGTCTGTGTGATTATTATCTGCATGCGTGTTTATGCGCGCCTGCGTTTTGTCTGACTGTCTGCATATGTGTTTGTGCTTTTTTTTTAAATTTAAAAAATTTTTTTTTTATTATTAATCTGATTAGGTTGTCGAGGAGGTGTCCATCAGGACTCTCTGTGGCTGAGATCTTGACAGTTCTCCCACTCCCCCTCTGCATAGGGGTCATTTATCTCCCCATTGTAATCAGAACAGAACATTAAAGGCCAACATATGCAAATTGCTGCCGAATATTTGATAGTGATCAAAATCTCGTTGATTGAGCCTGTATTCCTGTACTATTTCAGTCTGAATCTGCTACTTTGATGCGGTATCACTGCTCTGCTCTTACTCCGGCCTGCTGCTGTTACTGTTCCTCGTTTTCTCAGTACTCTTTTGTTACTGAGCCACTGCTGTCTTCTTCACTCTGTCATCTCTGCTACTGTTGCTCTTCAGCTACTCTGTAAGTATGCTCCTACTCCACGCCACTGCGTCTTCAGATTTTCTGGGGTTTTCTACTGCGCTTTCTTGCTGCAGTTGTAGTTTCTCTTTGCCGTGTCCCACAAGCATCTCGTCACTGGCTAGAGCTGTGGAGGGTCTACATTTAAAAAATCAGATCAAGTCCTATGAAAAATGTTAATGTATTTTACTTTTACACTTAGCATTCCTAGAGAAAATCCAAATGATCCGAATGACATATTGTCCCTGTTGTAGTCAGGGGCAAACTGGTTATTCTGTTCTATCACAAGGAGACTCAAAGTTACATGCTGCTTTTTGAAGCTTTGACGATCTTCTAGAGTCCCACTGATAGTACTGTTTAGTGCTGCCGACATATAACTGTTCCTTCTTAATTTCACAATTCCTGCATCAAAGACTGTCTCAAAGGATATTCGGAAGAACTAGAAATACGTCAAGATTTGTCAAATTTAATTTGAATCTTGCTTCAAGATTCATTAGACAAGGGCTCCAACATTCCACAAGACATACCTGTAAAAGCTACATATAAGGAAGCCTGCGGAAAGAACCAAAACCAGGTTACTCTGCTGCTTTTCTGTAAGCTGATTTATAAGCTGAACAGCTTCAGATGCCCAGTATATAGTGTCTGCTGTGTGCCTTTTATATACAGGAATATTAAACTGCAGAGTAATTGCCTGCGGGAATGAGAGGTACATATAATTACTTATTAAGTGCTAGTGTGACCTTTTTATATGAACTTCTCGCCAGAAACTATTTTTTGCTGCTAGTGATTAAAAAAGAAGCAATTTTTTTCTTTTTTTTACTGTCAACCAAACCTCAGTTTGATCTACACCTTTGTAATACTGACTGCAGCTATGTTAATTACAGCATGCTGATTAATTGTTCTAAATCACTTTCTCCATTTAAACGGAAACCATTTTACTGCTGATCAAACCGCAGCAGCGACCTGAGGAGCCGGGGACGAAAGATTTTAGTTGATCCACCTCTGTTAGCCATTTCTGGGATAGACAAACTTGCACGTTGAATACGTCTATCCTTCTTCTCCTCTGAAACCAAAGCTACCTGGTGGTTCTTGAAGTTTTGCCAGAGGAAATTAATTCATTTTTCATTACTCCATTTCATGAAAAGTTGGAATTGGTTTACCTTTCATTTAAGTTCTCTCTGGCTAATGTGGTGTGATAAATGATCCTTCCCCAGTTGACAGTCAGCCTTTTGAACCAATTGATCTGCAGTCACCAAACGGATCCACACTAAATTCCCCCTGTCCTCAATGTTTGGCTGGGACAACTGAATTTACCTGTACCACAGTGGCCAGTATCCTGTGTTTTGCAGGTGTTATGCAGAGACAGTTTTCTGTTTGTGGGTTATGTAGGTACCTGGTCTGCTGCTTTAATACATGACTTGCAGTCTGTCCCCAGTGGCACAGTATAGGCCTGAATTTTGAAAAATTTTACGCCACCTGGTCATCAAATGTAAAAAGTGAGCAGCACTAAATCTGTTGTGAAAGTAGACGACAGAAAATAAATGATGCGTCAAGTGATTGTTTTTGCATTTTCCAACTCTATTTGCTTCTTTTTTTTGCATGTTGAGCTCCTCTTGTTTGGTTCCTAAGTGTTGAACAGTTTGGAACTCCTACAAAACTGAACAAAACAAAGAGGAGCAATTGGAGAAACCCTGGCCTCAACGCTGAAACCAAATTAGCAAACACAAGCATAATGTGCTTTATGTGACAAGTGTGCTGTAAACGAATTTGTCGAGTTATCTCTGTACAGCATTGTGCTCAGATGCAGTGAACCTGTCTTAGTTTAGATTTGGTTATTTCTGCCTGCCGAATGCAGTGGATTTAGTGAAGCACCGTAGGACTTCGGCGAGAAGGAGACTACGATTAATATTGTCAGACAAGTCCAATGGGATATCACCCTTTCAAAAGGTCAATGGATTCAGTGCTACCAATGAAGCCTTTGAATGGTTAGTGAGGTATGGCATCCATATTGATCACTTCAGCCGGGGTTTCTGTCACCTGAATTTACGGCAGAACCACACAACAGTACTCTTCATGTGTGACAGACATGCATGGTGGGTTCAGATTTTTCTTTTTGTTCCACTCTTGGTGAAAAAGGCCTGGTAGAGTTTTCTCAGCTGTGCATGAGACAGACTGATTCTTCATGCTTTATTATGCATCTCATTGCAGTCACATGATGTGGTGTGAAAGGGAATCTACTACTGGTAGACAGAAATGTAAGCTGGGCATAAAAATTGAATTTAAATCATATGTATGTATTGCAGACTTTTCTGGAACTGGAGTCATCATGACCAGATCTCCATTTCTTGTCCTGGCTTTGCCCGATATACTCCCATTGGGATGACAATGCTTTCACTTTTAGATCATGTAAAACACTGACCTCAGAAGGAAAAGGCTTTGCAGGGAGGGTGTGTGGGGTTCCAGTGAGTCAATGTGTTTGGTTCCCCGTAATAATACTATTAGCATATATTTGGACTTTTTTTTTTTGTATGCAGAATGGAGAATTTACAATTTGCCCGTTCTCTCTTTTACTATTTTTCTTTTAAATAATGGACTTCACACATCTAAATAGTTATTCCACCTGAATTTCTCTACTTTTACCTTCCAGACAGTAGAAGTAAGCTAGTATTGGTAAGCATATGTGGTATAATTATGAGTGTCTTTGTTTATTATATTTTTATAATTATAATTGTTATTTTATATTATATTTCATTGTTCTGTGACGTGGGGTGTATGTAATTCCTACATCAAACCAAACATTATTATTATTGTTGTTTTTGTTGTTGTTGTTTTTGTGTTGCAGAGCTGATGCTCTTAGCTGTGTTATTATTGGAGCAGGTCCAATAATATGCTTTGCTAACAGATGGGTTTTGACCTGATGACTCTGGGATAACAGATTGGTGCCCTTAATCTCAAAACTGATCTTTAACTGCCCTTAAACTTTAAATGATTATACATCTTTAAATTGTAATTTTTGGATGCGCAAGTATTATTGCACGTAGTGCTGTGCAAAAGTATTTGCCCCTTCCTGATAACCCCTATTATTGTATATTTGTCACACTGAATAGTTTGACCTTTAGACAAAAATGTAATACTAGACAAAGGGATCCTCAGTAAATGCATATGTTTTTAAATGTTTAAATTATTCCTTCATTTATTTAAGGAACAGAGTTATTCAACACTCCTATCAGTCGTGAAAAAATTACTTCCCCTATATTTACTCAATGACCAGATTTAATTGATAATTAGATTCAGCTGATTAAACACAGCCAGTCTTGACTGTAGAAGCCCTGTTGGGCCTAAACCTCACTATATATTGAATCATTACAATGAATGACAGTGAAGTAGTCACCACAAAGTTTCTACAAAAACACTATACCACAATCAAAGGAAATTCCAGAAGTGATAAGCAAAAAAGCTGTTGAAATATACCAGTGTGAAATGCTTTGGCAGCACTGTCGGTGGATGGATAGATGGACTTGTGATTCTACACATTTTTCAAACAAGGTAAACATGAGGTAAATCCAGGGTTGTGTGCAGTTCAGTAATGAAAGATGGCCTCATCAGCCTGAAATTATATGCACATGTAATAAATTAAACTGCCTGAAGAAACTGATTTTCATTAACATCTGTCTAATAGGGTTGGTAATTTGGGGACGACTGAATAGTTACAAAGCAACCTACATTTAAAAAAAAAAAAAAAAAAAACTAATAATCAAATCATGTTTATAAATATAATCATTACCTTAATCTGCACTGGCAAAGTTTTGCGCTTTTGCAAACAGACATTGGTCTGGGCTAGTGGTTTCAGCAGAGGGGGATTTTTTTTAAATCTTTTTTAAAAACACATTCTTAAAAAAGGAACTTTCAACTAAAGAAGCATTCCCCAGTTCTTCAGTGGATATTTCTCCTGCAGTGAAAACCACATTACTCCGTCAGAAACGGCAGTGTCCTTAGTGAGTGTATGAGAGCTACGAAAGGAGTAAGTAATGCACGTTCAGCATGCTGTCGAAGTCAAACGTGTACTTGGCTTTATTTAAAAAGGACAGCAGCCAAACTGAAGAATAAGTTTTAAGTTGTTGTTGTTGTTATTGTTGTTATTACTATTATTATTATTATTATTATAACAATAACAACAACAACAACAATAATAATAATAATACACAGTATTCATACTCTAGAACTGTACTGTACTCAAGGCATTCGTGATGGGGGGGGAAAAAAATACAGACGAATGCACTTTAGTGGACAGCTTTGGGACAGGACCTATGGCATCCAGCTCTGTGGGGTATTCGCTCTGCTGTATTTGTGTTTTACATGCTAGAAATCACCAGCTAAACAAAGAATAATGTGTATGCATACACTCATGTGAAGGTGTATTTCTTATTATTTATAAACAGTACTGTATTATTTGTGTACATGAACTAGTCCTCAAAAGTGTTGAGTAGGTATACAGCCTTGCGTAGCATTTCTGCATCCAAGTACCAGCTGCAGCTGCTGTCCTCCATAAAACAACACAGGACTGTATTAAAGTGATGCACCATAAGCCTGCAACTTTAATTTATAAAAAAAAAAAGTGTTTATTATAATAGACAGTGTCTTGTTACTAAATCCCTGAAAGAGAGTAAACCTTCATTAACTAATGGGACAAGTTCGTAGCCAGTTTGCGAGCTGCACCACGTAAACCACTAACTGCAATCATTGTTCTCGCTGCTCTGAGATGTGGTTCGTGTAGCAGTTGACTGACAAATGAAAAGTAACAAGTCATGCTGGTGGTGGTACAGCAGTTTAACTGGTTTACAATCACCAGAGGGACAAGTAGTGTGCATCCCTGTAACAAATGTTATTAGAATATGACCAGGACTGAAAAATTTTATCCACTAAAGCAAATTTTTCCACTTAGCTGAAATTTTGCCCCTTTGAAGTGAATAGGACCACAACAGTACCGCAGAGACAGTATCTACTTATGTAAATTTTTCACTTATGCGACGTCCACTTAAGTGGACTGGACTCTGCGGTTGGCCAACTGTTTACAAACTCTAATCTGAAAAATAGTTGTTCAATAAGCATATTATGCAATTTCCCTTATACATATATAAAATATACATTTATATATCTAGCAATGGACTGTGTTTATATATGTATGCAAGGTGTAGTTTCATAGCCTGGCACCCTGTGATTCTGGGACAGTCTCCAGACCACCAAGACCCTGACCAGGATACAGTGGTTAAGGATAATAGATGGATGTTTTTTTTTTTTTTTTCTTTCCCCTCTCTCGCGCTTAAAAAATAAAGCTAAATTTCTGAAACCTCAGCTGCTTATTGTTCTGCTCGACTTTACACAAACAGAGGAGAGATTCAAAATGTGACTCAAAGCATTTCTGCTTGCATTCACAACTCATATTTGGTGGTTTGAAAGATGAATCTTCCAGGTCTGGATGTTCATGTTTAGCTAAACAAACAGGTGCGCTTTATAACTTTATTTCAGAATGTGGCAGTTGTCCAGCATAAAGTCATTCCTTTTTAATATCTTTTCTGTGACCTGACCTGCCGTCTTTTTTTCTTTTGGCCAGTAGTGTTAACCCAGATGGTGCCTGGTCTTAAAATGTCATTTAGTTCAAGGATTTTATGGTTTTCACAGAGTTGATGTTAACTTTTTTTCACAGTTTTTAAGAATCGATCCCTTGCTATATGGAAGAAGCCAAGCAGACTGGTGTGTTCTCAAGGCCTACTGTAGGGGACATGCCCAGCTCTGTCTGTCTTCTGAAGGATCTTCTGCACTTTCAGCTGTGTAATAATGTCACAGTTCTTATTTTATTTACATAAGAATCATAGTAGGCAGAAGGAAAGGGTCCCCCTGACAAAAACAAAAATGTTAAATTTTTAGCCCTGCACCACATTACACTATTGCTCTTTCTGATGTTTTATGCATGAGGTAAAATATGAAAGTTTGTGGCCGCACATATATCTGCCATCCTGTTTCCTAAAACGGTGCAGTGAAGGTAAGAAGCCAGGTTATCTAATGGAGAAGATGCAGTCAGTGTCTTCATCTGCTCACAGAAGGGTCATGTAACTGGTCAGAGAAGCTCCATTTTATCTTGGATAAACTAAACATTTCTTTTTTTGGTATGTTTGTGTGGAGTGTAATGTGAGAAAAAGGGATGTATGATGCACTGTAACTATGGTAATGTCCCTTGATACAAGAATGCTTTTATACTTGTCTAAAACAAGCCATCTGTATAGAAAGACTGTTTACAGTAATTTGTATTTGTAGATTTAGTGCTCCTTCCTTTTTGTGGACAAATTACACATATGGTCGGTCTTCCTCTGAGTGCCTGTTTTGCAGTTATTGTCTTTGTTGCAATGTGTTGATAGCTGTAGAAGCAGGGCTCTGCCCTTCCACGTCAAAATAATTTTTTTTGGCGCTAGCTGCCAAACCGTTGACATCCGTGGCCACAGATTAATTTCTGTACATATTGGCTTTAATTACTCAATTTAAAAGTCGTGATCGGCTTATATCTGATTAATCTTTTAACTTGAAAATAACAGTGGTTCGGTTCACCGCGGGTTATGAATAATTGACTGTGATTTTAAACCCCCAATTAAGGCAAACAGCAGGGAGAGAGGAAGCCGCACGGTTGCTGATTCATTAGTAATAATGTCTGACATTTGTACCACTGCAGAATGGAGCCATTTAGTTGAGTCTGTCAGAAAGCACATGGCCGACTGCAATTATTTAAAATGTCTAATTCAATTTATCGGTGAAACAAATGGCCTGCCATCACCTTATAGGTGAGTGCGGGGAACCTTGGAGAGGAAATATTTAAGCAAATTAGTTGTCACTGTTACGTTTCATTTTCGTTCAACACTGCTGCTATTGATTATGTCCAACTGGGATGCTGTTGGTATTTTTCCATTCAGTCCATTTTTAGTGTCACACCCATTGTTTCAGTATTGGTGTAGAAGAAGCTACCAGGGTTTACTACCACAAACTGTACCTGATCCTGTAATATTATACAAACAACATGGAACGATTCTTTGATTATGATGCCAAAAATTAAAATTTACTTTACCGCAGTTTGGTTTTTGTCCCCTATTTATCCTACACTAATAATGGCACTGGAATAGAATTTCACTTGGAAAAGGTTCAAGGTTCATTTTGTTATCATTCTGCACTTATACAAATGTTCAACGCGGAACCAATTGTATTTTTCCTATACCACGGTGGACGGCACAAGAAACAGACAACGTAACATTGCGATAGAATGCAGATAAGATAGGTAAACAGATATGGAGATAAGATGTTGAATAATTAAATAAGTAGATAAGAAGGTTAGTACAAAGTCAGTAGTGATGGTAAAAAGAGAAGAGATTTAAATCAAAGGGTATATGGTGGTAGAACCATTTACTTGACCTTCTGAAGATGGAGAGAAGGGCAGCTGTCGTGTGACTGTGCTCTGAGATGGTGTCCCTCCTGCTTTCCGAGTCACAGCTGTAACTTTTTTGGAGTCGCTTTTGCTGCAAGGGCCCAGCTGTGGGATGAGACAGAGACCAGGTGTCTTCGGTCTGGCAAGACGCAGCCCGAGCACATGTGCATACCTCGTTCTTTTAATTAATTTGGCTGCTTCTCTGAGTCTTGGACAAATGCCTTGCCAGCTCTGTGCTGCTGTCGCTGGCTCAGCGGTGCCCCCTTATGGGTCAAGGATGATGTCCGGCCTACCTGCAGAAACCTGCGTTCAAACTGCCCAGCTCAGAGCAGTAGAGTTCTTTTGGTACCTGACTGTCTGTGTTGAACACAAAGTGTGTTTGGATGCTGTACACTTGGCCACCAAGCTGCCAGGCTTTTTAATTTGTAGTTATGTCTCATATTTTACAGGAACAGTAGTGTTTTATGGAGAATGGAAGACGGATGACCTTGCCACTTAAAAGAAGTGAAATTCGGCATTCACTTAGACTCTTGACCATCCAGTTAGACCGTAGGCCTCAACTTAAACATAACTGAATATTAGTTTATAACTAAATTTTTATTATTATTTTTTTTTTTTGTAAGTCTAGCCACTACACCCCAATCAGTAAAAGCTTATTTATAAGGAAGTCTCTCCATTTCTTCAGAACCTCTGTTCTCTAAAACACCAGCCTACCACAGGACTTGTATTAAAATTTATTGTTTTAAAACAACATGTACAGCATTTGTAAGCATCTGGCAAGTTTCAGTTTGTATTTATCTGTGTAATTAATGAAAATGTTGGAAATTAGGGACATAGCTTAATTTATTAGCTGGACAGGTTCTGTAAAAAGTCTTGGATATAGCGCTAATAAATTACAAATATGCTGTAAGACTCGTAACATTTTTTATTAACATTGACTATATAAAAGTCATTTTAATGACTATAGTTTAAGTAAAAAACGTGTATCATCTTGTCAAATCCTGCTCAATACCTATCATTATGGGATAAATAAATTAATGATTAAAAACATGTAATAGTTCAATGGTCACCAGCACTCATAAATGCAAGACGTTTGCTGCAAACACTGCAGCAGTGTGTTAATACCAATTAGTGGCTGGATGTGGAAATGCAGGTGACATTCACAGCAATGAACAATTTTTTGGGAACAGACATTTGAAGAAAATAGAATCAAAAATATATAAATTAACGAAACAATGTTTGGGCTGTGTGCTTAGAAATTTGTAACTTTTGTAACAAAGACCCAGTGTAGTAGTGAATGAGCATTTTGAGGGTGCTAATGCATACAAAGTTTATCTTCTGCATTGATGTTATAAACAATCTTTGAAAGAGACTTTTGGATATGATTGTTCCTCCTTTACCTGGGGCCACTGGATGATTAAAACTGATGTTTAATTGATATGGAGATCCCTCTTCCTTCGTTCCGGAAGCTTCTGTTGGAACCAGATCATTCCAGATGTTTCACTGACAGAATCTTTTCTAGCAGCAAAGTCGCAGCTGTAAATGTTTACCCCGGCAACCGACGAGCAAAGCTGTATGATTCTCTGAACAACTCGTCACACCTGCTTTCTCACTCGCCATCGCTTTGCTCCCTGCCCAGCTGTCCACAAGGAGGTGCTGTCAAATCCTGGTGCCATGCACATGTCAAAAGAAAACAATGTCTTAAGATGATTTTTCAGCACTGGTCTTGCACTCCTTTGCCACTTTTGGCTTGGTTACCAAATGTGACTCTAAAACATCCAAGTGTAAGATTCTTTCTTTCTTGCAACTGCATAGAAGGACACCGACTGCTCAACGCCAAGCTGCTGCGCACGAGTCTCCCAGGTTTAGACATTTTGCTGGCAGAAAGTGCTTTCGTTCCACTTCATCGGCCTCACTGAGCTCGTCTCCATCTGCTCCTTATCAAACCCCAGTAGTTTCCCTTCCTAGAGACACCTCTGTTATTCTCCCTTGTTAACGGTGACTCATTTTGACTGTCTCTCCACTTGTCTGTCTGTTGAAGGCCCATCCTCCAGTGTCCCCGTGTGTCCTCAGCCTCTTTGCTGTTCTCCAAATGCAGCCTAAGTACTTCTCAAATGTCAACCGCATGAAGTTACAGCACACTTTCTACAAGCCACCTACACTGGGCTATTCAGAGTCTTTATACCCACAATGCCCATTCTGTTTCAGATCTCAAAGCTTTTCATTAAATCTAAGGGAGAGATTACTTCTTGCAGGCATCTGATGTCACATTTTCCTTTGAGACTGGGGGCATGGCATGTAACGCTGTTGTATCGGTGTGCTGGCACTCTGTTGAAAAATGGGTTTGAATCTATAATGGTACGTGTAGAGTTTGCATCTTCTCCCCATGCTCGTGTGGGCTTCCTTCCGTTGCTGTGTTTGCCTCTCACAGTAGAGACATGTTTCAGGTGACCTGGGTGTTGGCTACGTTGCTGTTTTGTATAAATAGATGGATAAAAGTGTTGGCTAAATAACAGTAATCATGATAATTTGCTTTGGAGAAAAGTGTCTGCTAAAGGAATAAATGTAAATGTAGACTTGTGGTGCCATCAGGATGGCCCTGGCCAAACACCCTGCTGTTTTCTGCTCTCTCCAGGGTTTCCTGAAGAGTGACCGGGTGTCCCGCATGGTGCAGAGTGGTGCATGCTCTGCCTATGACTTCCGCGAGGTTTTCAAAAAGAACATCGAGAGGCGTGTGCGTAGCCTCCCTGAGATTGACGGGCTGAGCAAAGAGACGGTACTCAGCTCCTGGTTGGCCAAGTATGATGCCATCTACAGGGGTGAAGAGGACCTGCGGCGCCAGGGGTCCAGGATGCCCCTCCATGGCATGTCGGAGCTGATCCTGAGCAAGGAGCAACTGTACGAGATGTTCCAGCAGATCCTTGGCGTTAAGAAGTTTGAACACCAGTTGCTGTACAATGCCTGCCAGGTGAGCAAGCTTCACACACACGGTCCCTCACAGTAATGACTTGCAAGGTATGTCAAAGCTGTGACAAAGACTTCCAGAACTGCATATCCTGTTGTAGTCTCTGTGAATAGGAACTGTTCTGGAAAGAAAGACACTAATTCAAGGGGATAACAGAAAATTATATTTGTCTTGAAAAGTTGAGGATGATATTCAAGTTATTTGAATTATTGCTGAAACTCCAGATTCCCTGCAACGTGCATTACTGTGAGTAATTCTAACTTCAAAAAAAAGAAAATGGTAATGGGAGCAAGCACAGTTTTTAAGACAGTTATTCTGTTGTGTTGTTGTGCAAAGTTTTGTAGCTTTACTTTGCAGTTGTACTCAACCATTTGGATGGAAACTAATGTGGTTCCTTTCAAACACCACTGTCCCCTGAAATCCACACAATGACAATTATTATGATGAGCGCTGAAGTCAATGAGTTCATTTGGAAACCTACTGAATTCCTGTAGGGGGGGTGTTGGGGTGCTGTTCCAGCAGCCCTCGGTTTTTACTAATTCTCAGTGACACATTACTGTTATTATCTATTACAAAACTTTGTTGTGGCACTTACCCAGTTCACCTGCTTTGGGAAACCTGGACAGGTGCTTATTCAGCTGTTCTTGATCAGTTGCTTCTAGCTGCCAAATTGCAAAGTCTGTTCCTGTAATGATTACAGAACCACAATGCAGTTTGGTATTGAGTCCTTCAATAATGCACTCAGTTATGTCACCAGGACAAATGATATATCTCGTTCTTGAAAAAATTTAGATAACTAACTTCCTGGATTATCGATTGCGGGGAATGGTTGGCTCAGTAGTTTAGAGCGTATAATTATAGGGTTATGAATAATTGAGTAATTATTACCAGGCTTTGTGAGTCGCTATTAAAATTAAACGAAAACGGTATATTTGGGTTATGTTCAGTTTCTGAATCATTACTAATTTCTTTGTTTTCTCAGTTCAGGAAGCAAACTAAACACCTTAGCTATAAGCGGGGGATGAGTAGTGGGACCTTCTCGGTGGGGTAATGCGTATTGTCTGTCTTAGCACCGCCTCTCTACAACACAAAGCCCGTATTTATGGACTGACTCATCTGAGAGCAGTGTGTATCCTCAGGTCAGAAGTCTCCATCACAGTGATCATACAACCTTTCAAAACAGGTCTTTTCCTGGAAAGGAGATGAACCACATATTTTTGGGAGGCGTGGCTATAAGGATCTTGATGAAAATGTGTCCGTGATGGCACCAATCTCGAGTCAGTGGCTCGGCGGAGGGGAGGCAAGATCCAACCACAGAAGGAGGGCTATTCCATGAACTCACTGTGTGGGTCATCCAATTCTGAATAGACATACCTTCACAATCGGTGCTGCTTGCCCGTTCAGGCCCAGCTTGTCCGTTAAAATTTAAGCAGGAGGTTGTTGTGTAACACTGGAATCCTGATGTGGCCTTGGCAAACAAGCAAAGATTGAATAAGAAGAAAGTGGGCACAAAGTACAGGAAGGAGTTACAAAAACACACACACACCACTTTTCAGTGTGAGGATGGCTTTGGTCAGAGGATTGCATCCTATGACACCACATTGCAGTTTTTAATTGAACTGCCTAAAATCGCTGTCAGTCAGAGTGCAGCAACTCCAATTGCCGTGCCAGCCTAAAAAATTGGTACCAAGTCCTACACTACAGTTAAGACCTCATTTCCCAGAATCTCTCTACCATTACAGTAATTCTGCTGGACTACAGTCACTGTGACACTTTTGATAACCAGACCCCTGACCAGACTTGTAAGCTGCTCCTGCCTTTTGGGGGTGTTTTTATTTACATTGTGACCCCTAACCCAATAAGCACTTTGACCACATCCAAACCCAGCATTTCCCAAGATATTTTCCCACAGGCAGAGTTCCTGTAAATGCAGAGTATATTCCAGCGCTGTGACAACTGTTGACAGTCGGACAAGTTCATCTGCATTTCGGACAGTCGCCTGCAGCCTGGTAATAAAAATGCAGTTCAGTCTTAAAGCACCCCTTTCCCCTGTGAACACAGCTTTCACCCGTTAGTTCTAGGTAGCCTCAGAGTTCACGAGGCACCCCAAATGGTGCTGCCAGGACTACGGTCCATACCTTTAATAGGTTCCTGTGCTCCCCCCAGTTCCATCTCCCCACACAGGTGAATTCAAGATAGCATGTCACTGAGCTTAAAAGATCAGGCCACCACAACACATTTCAATGACATTTTACTGAGCAGATTAATCTGCTGTTGTCATGGGAATGGCAAACTCGCAAACAATACATGGGACACCAGTCAGCACCGTGTGTGTGTGTGTGTGAGTGTGTGAGAGACAGAGAGAGAAAACAGGCAGGTGAGAATGTGGTGCTTTTTCCCAAAGCAATATTTATACAGTTTTGAATGATGTTGTAAGCAGATGATTTTGAAGTGATCCGGGATCCCCTTCACTAATGTACTGGCTGAGAATGTATTGCATCAGTTGAATAATGTACTCCATACTCTCCAGAAATCAAGATTTCATTAACTGTGCCTTGTTTAAATCTAACTAAATATAAATGTTGTAAATTTATATTTACACATTTGGCAGATTATTTTCTGTAAAGAAACATACCAGTCTTTCAGACCAATAACGTGTTGAGCGAAGACATTGCGGAGATAACTGGGCCCCATGTTAATGCAGTTTATCTGTAACAGTCATGCAAATCAGCAGGAAAATTAGAAGTTAGCTGTGGTGGTCTCCTTGGGGGGTCATGTGTCTGTGTGCTCATATCTTGGTTCAAGATTCAGGTGATGGATGGTAGTGGGGCAACTTGGGGGAGAAAACAGCAGGATTTGCCACAGGGAATCATAAGTCTTTTTTTACCAACCCTCCTCTGGCAAAGCCATTCCTAGAAAACATATAATACTTCCCTTCACTGATGTAGGTGTTCTGTGGCCCATGGCTGTTCTACCAGCAGTGTTTTTGAGCCACAAGGCAGCCTCGACATGTTTTAAAAAAAAAAAAGAAAAAAAAAATGACACTGAATCCTCATACCACTATTTTCTACACATTTTATTCTGGCAAGCAAAAAATCCTATACTTCTGTATGTCCTTAGTTTAATGTGTGGTGCATCCTGAAAATGCTTCATTTTCAGTGCTCCCTCAAAGCGCTCTAATTTACGCAAATCGATACGCGGCAGTTTTTGAAATGTTCACCAGCACCTCATTTATTCTTATGGATAGTTGAGCATCTGCATTATTTATGCACAACAAATCGTTGGTGGCCCCCGGTGAAGCAAGCGCACAGCCTCTTGGCAGGTCACTCCAGAGGCCTGTGTTGTACAGGAATACACACAACTAGTAAATGCAGGGATAAGTAAAGGTGGTAAATTCTGCTGCTGTTTGTACAAATCCAGTTGTACAGCTGGCATCTGAAATTTCCTTATGAGCTGGTGTCCATATTGGACCGAATGCCCTGGATTTTGACAATTTGTTTATTACCATCATCACAACCCTTAAAGAATCTGTGGTAGTTGCATCTAAAACAAATCAAAGTCTACACTGTATCTTTATTCTTCTGGACTATGTGGAGAAGGAAGGTATCTGCATATGCATTATAAATGATCAAAATCCTAGTTTAAATGTAACACTTTTTACTACCACTCTAAAGTAATGTGTGATAAACATATAATGTGGGTAATTAAATATAATCGGTACTGTAACTGGAACACACACGCATACCTTGCAGTGAATTATATACTGAAAGCAGTGAGTAAGGGCCTGGTATAAATGACTCAGAACGCCGCTACAGGGGGCCTAGGGGCCACCTTCATCACACTAACAATGGAGATGGTTCTTTACTAAGACACAGTGTGAAACATTATTTTATGCGTTAATGTCGTAATATCCACAATCTATAAAATTGAGGTCTGCTAAAACGAGAATGAAATCTGAAACCGTTCTTCGAGGGGCCTGACATGTTTAAATGATCTAAAGGGGGTCTTCTTTTCTCATGTCAGAATAGTCCCAAAAACAGAAGGCAATTGGACAGAATATGCCTGTTGATCTGAATGGCCGTTTCATGTGGATGCGCAGGAATTTTTACCGTGGATATTTGCATTGAATGTTAGCCAAGAAAAGTTTGCTGTCTGGTGTGTCTTTCCGTCATTAGCAACGTATCAATTTCACCAGAATTGAGGGGGACACTGAGACTGATTCTGCCAGTGGCAATGGGGCGATAGAGACTGCATCCAAATCACCTGTCACCATGGAGATGCTGTAGTAGAAAAGCTACATTATCTCCAGTCCTTTAGTTCCTTTCACTGTTCAGGTGTCGCATTTTTATCGCTCATTATTTATTTGCTGTTTGGCTCCAGTATTTACCTAGAGAGGACTTAAAATTGTTTATAAAAATGAAGTTCATGAATCAGGAATACATGCGAAGTATATATTGAGGTTCATAACAACAAACACACCCACCTAATTGTGTCTGGAAAACCTTTTCTTGTGTTTCACTGATCTCACAGCCTGGAAGATCCACCTTGTCTGAAAGGTAAGGGACACCCTGAGTCCACTGAGTCCGTCTTCAAGGTGATGGATTCTCTTGTGTGGCCACTTAAATGGTGCAGCTGGTCTAGGTAGAAGTGGTTGATGAGGAAACTGAGAGTCGGATGTTTGTTGATATGGGAACATGAATGTTTTGCACTGTCTTCCACGCAGTAGGCGCTGTGTTTCCCTAGCCCTCGGGGCCTCCGTGCTACTCCGTCATGTGCCGGGCGTAGTCAAACCTCTTCCCCACGGAAGCTGCATCTTATCGAGTACAAACAGCAGTCTGCTGTGGGAGTGTGCGTGGGGGGAATCCTGGCTGGAAAAGCAAATTGGCAGTTCTCACTACGCTTTTATTTATTCCTTTATTTTTCCACTGTCTTTGCTGGAGCCACTGCAAATTACAGTAGAAACATCACAGGGTTTTATAAGGCAAAGGCATCCGGAAATGCTGGCTGGTGTTTCTCCAGCCTGAAAGCTCTGTGTTTGGCTGTAGCCTCAATGCTCCTGGGTGATATGAGTCTTTTGAATGGCCAGCAGGAAAGCAGAACAAACTGGTTGTTTTAATTTATTTTTGTCTCTCTGACACAAGTGGATGCATTTTCATGGGTGTGGTAGAAAGAAGGCATGCTCCTAAAATGCCTGTATTTAACTTGTACCTAAACAGTGCAAAAGTATCTTCCCGTTCAATTAAGGAAGCTGAGCAAAGTAACAAAAACTAGATTTGTAATCTCTGTTAACATTCATATTTACATTTATTCATTTGACTGTTATTTACATCCTGTAAATACCTCAGCCAGGGGTCTCCGAATGCACGGATACAAGTCACCCTAGCTCGCCAGAGGGAGAGAGACATCAAGACAGGGTTGCTCTGCTGATTCCCTAAAACCCCTCTGCTGCTTCCCACCACGCAGACATGTCCCAGGTTGCTGACATTTATATTTAACATAGAAACAGAGGGATGTACCGAGATGTATGAAACAGAGAGATGTAGATGCTAACACATGTTGTATAGTCCCAATATTTTTGGCAGCATGCATTACATCTCCTTATAGAATTGATAGGGGCCAATTTTTTCCCCAAACACCTGTTCCAGATGACTGACTGACCCCCTCACCTTGTACTTTCCCTCCAGCTGGATAACGTGGACGAGCAGGCTGCCCAGATACGCAGGGAGCTAGATGGGCGACTGCAGCTGGCGGAGCGCATCAATGCGGTACACTCCCATTCAGTCAGCCTCATGGCCCTACAGCACAGCCATCTTTGTATTTTATCACTGACACAGTGTCAGTTATTGACTACTGGAGTGTTTTAACCATATTCAGAAGAAATATGATGTGTTAGCAGTTCGATTGTTTGTTTGTTTGTATGGTGGTTGGGCCATTTCCTTACATTTTTAATGATTGGAGTTCAAGTTTCACTCCTGCTGTAGTCCTCTTACTTGCTATGAATTGCTCCAGTAAGAACACCTTTGTGGTTTAAATTATTAAGTTAAATGTTATGCTCAGTAGCAGATCCAGTGCTGATTAAATGTCACGTGTTGTGTTCTCAGGAAAAGAAGTTTCCTAAGTTTGTCTCCAAGGACATGGAGGCAATGTACATTGAGGAACTGAGGGCATCCGTGAACTTGCTGATGGCCAAACTGGAGAGTCTTCCAGTTTCGAAAGGAGGTCCTGACTTCAAGATGCAAAAACTCAAGCGTTCTTCCATTAACTCGTCATTTCTGGAAATGGTGGATGAGAACGACATGCTCCTCTCCAAGTCGGACGTGATCTTGACGTTCAGCCTGGAGGTGAGTTCTGTGGAGCAAGTGGACATCCATCAGTGTCTCCCGCATTCTGTTTTGGAGTATGTTAACACGCTGTAGGAATATCTCCTCTATTCTGCAGTAAAAATGTCCCATAATTTCACTTCTTTTCACTTTATGGACTGAGAAACACTTTTAACGTGGCAAAATTATGGATGTGCTTTAGATATCATATGTAAAGTTTGTCCCCACATACAGTTTGTGTGTACAGTATGTATGTGTCAAGATTGGTAAGTGGCGTACATGTAGTACATACAGATAGTTTACTTAATGCTAGAGATGATGTTTCCTGCAGGTCCCTGCTGTGAAAGGGTCACTGTATGTACTCGTTCTAGCAGCTGGTTGTTGGTGTTCCCAAATGCAGATTGTCATCATGGAGGTGCTGGGGCTGAAATCCGTGGCCCCCAACAGAGTCGTGTACTGCACCATGGAGGTTGAGGGAGGTGAGAAGCTGCAGACAGACCAGGCAGAAGCCTCCAGGCCACAGTAAGGGCTCCACCGGCCGTCCGGCTCCGAGCACAGCCACAAGTTGTGAAAACTGACACATGCTGCCCTAAGCATCCTGCAGAGAACCTCCTGGGAAGCCTGTAGACTGGAGTTCACTGTAGCAACACTGTCAGCTGTTGTTATGGGAAACAAACCCATAGAGCTGGCGCACAGTGTATCTGCCCCTGCAAAATGATATATCTCACACTCCTGGGCAGGGCTTGCACCCGTTATCGGGAATTGCTGCCAAGAACTTGGAGTGGTGCTATTAAGTGAGCAGCTCTGAGGCCTCCTGTATGTTGTAACACTGGAGAGGCAAGGAGTCACTAGTGCTGGCGGGCATTGTGTGTGTGTGTGTGTGTGTGTGTGTGTGTGTGTGTGTTCTAGCGTATCTTTTTTCTGCTGAACATGCCCTGCAAAAAGTCTTACAACCATAAGTAGTTTCCTATGAAATTCACTCTTCCGTTGTCATCAGATCATTTCACAGTCTTGCAGGGATGTTTGCTGAGGCAAATGGTTAAATTCTACACACAATACACACAGTACAGCATGACAAAACTACAGGAATAGAAACTGTATGACCGCGTATTCACAGCACACATCGGTATCAGTCTTGCTACAAGAGTCCTCAATAAGAAGACTGCATTCATAATAAAACTAGTAAAGGCTGGTAATAGATTTGGCACAGTATATATGGAGGTCTTTCCACTGTGAAGTTATTGGGCATGTATTTTGAAGTTAGGTGATGTTTTTGAAGGCATGGGTTACACGTTACATTTGCCAAGTGTGAGCGTTGTGTTTAAACCTTCTTCCTGGCAGCCAGGTGAACTCACTGGCTTCTGATTCAAATACCACCAAAATTGTTTGAAGAGTGTAAGAATGGTGCCATAAATATAAAGCTCCTTCACCTCAGCAGCGCGGTTCACGTACGGAGCACGTGTCACTGCCAGTAGTGCTGTTTCTGGATCGGCTGCGGCGTGACTTTCGGCTGCCTCTCCAGTCAGGTCGGATTAGCATGGCCTGCAACCGCTCGCCGCAGTCGAGATGTGACCGACTGTGTGTAGGAATCACTTTCCTTCAGCGCACTGTGACAGATCTGCCTGGGGCCTCTGAAGTGCATGGAGGAGCCCTGATAAGCCTCACTGCGTTGATAATGTAGAGCGAGCGGCCGCTGCTTCGCCTAAAACCACGTGAGGCCACGAAGGCCGTGACTCGTGTGTGAAATTTGCTGTTAATTGAATAGAAACCAGCTTGAGAGAACGACACTCAATAAAATGTGAGAGTAATTTAATGTCAAGCAGTTCGTCTGACCTGCACAGAAAGTCTCCTCCACTTTGTGCACAGAAGAAATGACGGAAAAGTGGTTGTAATGTGAAACCCGTGGTAATGCTTTGATGAGGGAATGGCAGCTTGCGTCAGAAGCTTTTTTTGTCATGGAGAGGCCTTTGAAGGCTTTCAACTCCAAGTTCTAGTCTTAATTGTTAATTTCCTGAAATCCCACTGACTTTACAAGTGATCAGTCCAACAGAGCACTTTTAGATGAACTAGTTATTTTGTTTTCTTTCCATATTTCCTCTGCTTCCTTAAAGATACCTACAACTTTACCACTTTTGTTGTAAAGCGCACACATAATCCACATTTATCTTTCAAGAAACCCATAACAGATGGCGGTCATAAGGGGTCCGGTCCAATCAGTCCTTGTGAACATTAACTTACTATGAAGATTTTATCGGTTTTTTGACAATGCGGTCAACGCCTGGTCAACATCTGAGCTGGGAACCAATGATCTGTTGGTAACAGCACTTATTAGCTAAATGCCCGGCTGGATTAAGTACCCCTCCTGTGGTTCGATTACTGGAACCATTTTAAACAATGGCAATTTATAGTTATTTTAATACATTTTAATTAAAATAACACATTGCACATTAAATATAAGCACCAGAGTTGTGAAATAGAAAACCCTAACATATGTGTGACATTCCCACTTCCTCGATTGCCGCTACACCTGAACCGTGTCCGTTAATCTTTGTATTTTATGAACTGATGAAGGATGGGAGGTGTTGCACCGTGGGGCTCGGACTGGTGTTTGTGCGCTTGTTCCCGAATGCCCCTGTGTCCTGTTTCCAGTGCATTTGCTGCGCTATTTGTTCTGAGTTTTTAAACAAGTCCAGCCTCGCGCCTGGACCCCGCAGTGCCAGTGTGCCACTACATTTTAACATAATGTGTAATATTTTATTAGCTTTCTCAGTGATGTCATATGATGCAAAACACAATGCAGTTTAGCGTAAAAATGTAAACGATAGATGTGTATATGTTTTAGAATTAATTCCACTGTATTTTTATTTCCCTCCACGGAAAACGCAGAAAACTGGGAAGCTTTACTTTTATTAAAGCTCAACGTTAAATTACACGTTTAGGTCTGTATTTGCATATCATTAATATTTTATGTATAATGTAATGGGCGGCCTGTAAGCAATGTATATCCATGAGCTGTGTCACCTGTACAGAGACTAGTATTAGTAGGCTGCACCTGCTTGGTCAAAGACATTGTGTTCAAACATGTAAGTGCTGTCCCTAAAAAATAGAATGGTCCTAAATTGCACCATTCTTAACAGTGTATGGCATCAACCAGGCAATGACTGTATTTGCATGAATGCAGAAAATGCTGGGTTTTGCGCTGAAGAACAGAATTTAGGCGAATATTCATCCATCCATCCATCCATCCATCAATTATCATCAACTGTGTTATGCCCCCACTACTGACTCCTGTCTAGGGTGGTGGAGTGGGAGCATAAACAACAAGCAGACCACACAAAAATAGTGAAATAGGTGGTCTATAATTCGTTCAGTGTTTGATACAAGGCACACGTGATCCAATATACAAGTATATACAAACAAAGGTGCTAACCTGGATAGAGAACTTGGACGGTGCCTAAGCAAAGAAAGAAACAAAAGTTTCCACTAACCTGATCTGTATTTTCAATGTCTTACCTATTCTTAACGTAGTGGAAAAAAAAAAAAAAATCTACCTAACTACGCTAGTCTAAACTAACACAGAATATACAGGGGTTGGCACCCGCCCACTTACCTAATGTGTCTAAACAGTACATACAACCCTACGTGAAGTACAATGTACGTGCGCGCACATACTACCCTGTTCTCAATCCAAGCCAACAACCCAGTGAACAATGTGACATCAAGTGCGTGACTATTTACACCGTCGACTAGACCAAAATCCACTATCCAAAACCAGAATCCTTAAGCCAAAACAAAGTCAAACCAGAAGTCACACGTAACAATATAACAAAGTCAAATACAAGTAGAAAAAAAACAGCAATCAAACGAGTGAGC
This sequence comes from Arapaima gigas, assembly GCA_900497675.1. Taxonomy (NCBI): domain Eukaryota; kingdom Metazoa; phylum Chordata; class Actinopteri; order Osteoglossiformes; family Osteoglossidae; genus Arapaima; species Arapaima gigas. The sequence continues at coordinate 134,999 of UFQX01000857.1, read as the reverse complement.
CAAAAAGCTAGCTTTGGGGGTGTCGCGGTGCTGCTTATCAAGGGGAAAACCCACCCCCAGGTCATCGGTTGGCACATTCCGATAGGTTGATTGTTGATGATTGACGGATGGAGCAAACCACCTGTGACACAGAACAGAAGAGAGACAGGGGAAAAACAGAAAAACAACCGCCAAGCGGCAGGAGCAACACAGACACGTAACAAACTGCTTTATCTTGATCAAGGTGGTGGCTGTCTGGTGCCTATCCCCGACTCTCTGGGCACCAGGCTACGAGACTACACTCTGGATGGGGCACTGGTCTGTCACAGGGGGGCCGCGCACTCGCTCTGGGCAATTTAGAGTGACTACCTGAAACGCATGTCTGGACTGTGGGAAGAAACCAGAGCATCTGGAAGAAACCCAAACAGACACGGGGAGAACATGCAAACTGCACACATACTGAACCTATTTTGAACCTACACTTAAACAGCCCAGGATACTCACTGAGCCACCATGCTACTCGGTCAGTGTGCACCGAGGTTGGATCCAATGCCCAGGCAGCCTGTTTGGGTGCTGTGGATGTGCAGAGCTCATTGACACTGTGGTTTCCTGGGCATCTTCCACAAACGCTGAAGGTGGCAGTCAGGAAGATCAGTGGCCAGAGGCCTTCCCTTGTCAGAGCAGACAGGGCCGGGAAATGCCAGCCAGGCTCCTTGGTGCACAGTGCTGTGTGGGCTCACTGCCACCCCACTTTCTGGCAGGACCTTAATGAATACTGATGAATGACAGAGACTTGTGCTGCCACAGGATGGCAGCTGTGGAGCTGGCAAGCTGATGATAGCAGGGGTGGTGGGTAGGGTGCAGTCTCATGTCAGGTGAGCAACACACACAAGGTTTCCAAATAACTTTTTGCCCCTTCTGTGAATTCATAACTAATTTGCGTCGCTCTCTGGAAATTAGAAACAGCTGTGACACAACCCCTGTGTTACCATGGCAACTGGGAATCAAGCCACGTTTCTCTCTGTTTTTGTGTTCTGCTCTGGTGGCAAAAGGTCATTTTGCACCCCGTTTAACACGCGTACGTGTCCCATAAGAGTGCTTGCAAACCCCTGCAAGCAAACTTGTGAAAAATGTCACAACAGCAGCTGATATAACTCAGAAACAAAACTGTAACAAAAAGCCATAAAACTTGAACCATAATACCACACTGTGAGTTGATGATTTTCCACTTGTTATGACCTGCATGGCAAGCTATAAAGAAAGGGAAATATAATGCATAGCATTTCTCAGAGAGAAGCAGCAGAAATGGCAGGATGCCACAAAGTAATAACTGCAGAAAAATGATTTAACACACATCCTTGGGGCTGCTGGACATGTACTGTGGAACATGCAACATGTGGTTCTCTTGTTTAGTCCTCCTGAACCTGCAGGGTTTCTGAGAATTGATGTTATGCCTGGATTCCTGCTGAGTGCCACGCTTCCCTGGGCCATGTGTTTTTACAGATGGGGGACACAGGGAGACTTCACGACCACACACCCCCTACCGGTTGTTAAGGTGAAGCTCTACACTGAGAGTACAGGCATGCTGGCTCTGGAGGACAAGGAGCTGGGCAGGGTGAGTTTCAGCTGCAGCACCTCAACCGTTGGTTGCACGTACATCACTAAATTAGTTGTGCCGAGAATGGATGAAGAAAAGTGGAAAGTGAGTCGTACTTGGCAACCGAGGTTTCTGTGACGTCTCAATGACCTGTCCAGAAAAGGATTTGCATGTATATGCACACATAAAACAAAGTGAGAAGTTTGAGAATGGTTTCAAAACTCTACAGAAATACCTTGAATTGTCATGCAAAACATTTCTTCTGGCAGAAGAAAGCTTAATGCTTTAGTCATCCCTGTATTTACAGTGAACTTTAGCTGTGAACTGCAGCCATAAAATACATTTCCTGGACAAATAATTAAGGAACGTAGGTTGAGGGCTTTTAACTTCATCAAAAGGACAATTTGTGTTGTGGTTTAATAAGAGCATAGATGGAGACAAATAAGATTATTATTTTTTTTTATTAAAGGTCTTTTGGAGTGGTTGAGAGAACCCCTTTCCAGCAAGCTTATATCTTAGCATGTTCCTAGAGTAAATATACCAATCTCCAGGGTGGCCTTTTGGGCAGTTTTACCACCCAGACTTGCTGTTTAGCTTGTCAGTCAGCACCTTTTGACCATCAGAATCAGTTTCAAGTGGCTGTTGCCCAATAAAGACCTCAGTGAAATGATGATTAGACAGCTTTCTCATTTTGGATTTCATAGTGAAATAAAAAATAGCTTGGTTCCCTCAAATATTTACGGAGATAATATATATATATTATTATAGGTGTCTGTCTAATAGCCTCGGCTCTCATTCAGACAGAACGTTATTTAATATGAACAGTAAGCAGGGAGCCAGCATCCTACTCATCCACACAGATGGAGATTGACTTTAGCAGAGCGTTGATGTTCTGGTCCAGCTCTCCCAGCTGGATCAGAGATTGAGGAAAAAGCACACAGGTGGCACTGTCTCACTGGGAACCACCTACAGCTGAAATGAGTCAAAGATATTCAAACTGTTCCTTTTATTTGTGCATTATGTTGTTGGGATCAGAAAGGGTTCAGGTCCTCTTGGATCTAGGATTTATACTGTTTCACTCATGTATTTGGGTTAATAAATAGGATTTTTATTTATTTATTTTTTTTACAACAACAATTATTGTTTTTTTTTAATAAACTGATGATCCACTCCTACCTATGTTAAGAGCTCAGTCCTGGACATCTCCCCTACCTGCCTACTGTGATAGGTGGTGCTGAAGCCCACTACTAACAGCCCCAAGGCAGTGGAGCTGCACAAGATGGTGGTGCCCAAGAACAGCCAGGACGCCGACCTCAAAATCAAACTGGCTGTACGGATGGACAAGCCCCCCAACATGAAGCACAGCGGGTAGGACAGGCGGAGGGAGGGGCTATTTCCTGCTTCTCTACCTGCCAAAGTGAAATGGGCTCTCTGCAGACACCCCTCGGCTGCTGGTCTCACTAGGAGCCACTGACGTGTCCTTTAGTTTATATTAATGGGCTCATTCAGAATTTCAGGGGCTGTTTGCTCCCTGTGTGGTTTTTTTTTTTTTTTTCTTTCCCCCCTCCTCCTGGTGCATTAAACACAGCCGTGTGAAGAGCTCCGGTGCCCCCTGTCGCTGACAGTGAAGTCATTTAGACGCTTTATTGCTTAATCTGACTCTATACTGTAGACAACAAGAGCTGAAACTGAATAAGAAAAGCAAAGGGAGTGGATTTTAACCGATTCTACCTTTTAATTCTTCGTAAAGAAATGCTTGGTCGACAACAGATGTGGACATGTTTGGACTTGCCTGGACGTCTTGGCAGCACTTTGTTTCACTACAACACTGTTTTGCACAGTTAACAGTTGTCACTGTTTGCCAGTTTATTACAGTCAAACATTAATTTCATACACTTTCTCCATTTGAGAACATGTAGAAGCATTTCAGTACCATGCTGGTCTCAGATCAGAAATCGCAGCAAGTTTATGTTTGTTCCACCTTGTGTGCTAAATGTTTTCCCAATGAGGAGATCATTCAAGAGCTTCGGCTCGACAGTTTTTCATCTTGTCTTTGAAAATATTTGGATGAAGCGAGAAGAGAAGCTGCTGAGTAGTTTACATGTTTATGAATGACACACAGGAGACTATAAATCATGATAAAGTTTCAACTAGTCTAGTTTGTCTGCCACTCTATTTTATATATAGACTGACACCCATTAGTAATGACCTGTCGTGATATTATTACCTTTGTTTCGTCTCGTAACTGCTGTTTGCTGTAACTATTTGCCGAGCTTTGTCAGCAGCAGTGAAGAATTACACATTAAACTATTACATTTAATACAGTATAAGTATTGGAAAGAGTTATTTGCACACTTGTATTTGTCTTAATGGGTGCCCCTTTTAAGTTGTCAACAAGAACAGGGGAAAAAAAAAAAAAAAATCACTAAATTTACCAAGAACGCTTTACAGAGATCACCTGCTAAACAGCTTAATTAAAAACTTTCATTGCAAAATTTCACTAAATATCCTGAAAAATTCAGACTCGTGTGACCCACGTAGCCGAGCTTGCTTTTTCACCACGGTCAGTTAGATTGGAGTGGCCCCCCGTGGCTCGGGAAGCGGCTGCAGGAACAGGGTGGCGGAAACGAGCCGCAGCATGGGCTCCACGTGGGATGAGCTGCGGCGCCGCAAGTCCGCGCCACTCAGGGCCTCGCCAAGCGAAGCACCATCGGACAGGGTCACGAGAACCTCCCTTAACGATCGTCTCGCTAATTAGCAAGGAAGCCTAGAATGTTCTGTGAATGGCAATGAGTTGGGAGCAGGTCCCTCTAATTGGCGGGAGGCTCTTCAGATTTTAATTACCATCTCAGCCGGCCACTCGAACAGTTGGAACAGATAGCAGCTGAACCTATGAGACATGCAACCACACACACACACTCAAACAGTAGAGTGTGTGCACAGCTAACTCATTGATGCATCACACACTACTGAGGAAGTCAGTTACACTTGCAAAGACCACACACCGATATATTTGTTGCCTAATCGGAATGACTCTCTTCCACACACCTTACCCCCCAAACCCCAGGCCCAAAACAGGAGGAGGAGGAGGAGGAGGAGGAGGAGGAGGAGGAGGAGGGGGCTAGGGAGTGGGAGGGATTTTCAGGATGAGCGCTCCCTTCTAATGCGGCCATCTGTTGCTGGGAGCCGCCTTTTCAGCCTACTCCTCTGGCCAGGAGCCGGGGGGGGGGGGCACAGAGCTGCTCATTAGAGAGAATCGGGAACAGCCCAGGACGATGTCCACCCGTTAACCACACTGTCTCACACTTCAACCACCCACCATACACACACATTCACACACACCTTCGGGCCTCTTTTGAAAAGGCCACCCGTGTGTGGACACCCACGTGTGAGGTGGAAAGGTCCCACCGAGGGTGTGTGGCAGCACATGGCACCACGTTGGAGCTCTTACGTTGTGTTTGCTGCTGGCACCACAGGTGCCAGTGTCTCTTTTTTTCCCTTCCTTGCGTGTGACCCCCACACCATTGTGTTTTCGTTATTTCATAGGAGCGCACAAGTTGCACCACCATTTTATCAAGAGAGCCTACCTCAAGTGAAACCGCAGTTAGTTTAGTGTTATTCAAACCCCGAGTGCTAAATATCCTCGTGTCAGACTGTCTTTTTAAAAACTGAGACACTGCACCAGTAGTAAAGTCAGGATAAATGGATCAAAGTTCATTCTGGATAGTTAACTTCAGTGTTCAGTCAGTTGTATGAAGCTGTGTGGGTGACTCTGCATATGCATTTGTCACACCTTGTTTACGTATGACTTTAGACGACCACACGCCACGTATGTTCTGTCCCCGCCGGGCCTCTGCTCAGTATGTAGGAGCGTAACTTCAACGACAGGTTCCGATGGTACGGCTAAACGGGGAATAGGTCACGAAGAAGGGTATTTCTCCTTTACCGGTTCCCGTGGTCAAGGGCACTACAGTAGAAGTGGGATTTGAACCAAATTTGCAGTTTGCAAGCAGGCTACCGGCTGCCTGACCTCCGCGATAACCACCAGGGGGCAGTAGCGCTGCAGTTATAGTCCCGGCCGTGTTCCTCGCACAGCGACGCCGCTGCAGCTTTTGAACACAGTAGCAGAAACGCGACAGTAATTATCAAGATAAGTATCATAATTAGATTAAATAAGAGTTGAACAATTTTTTTCTTCAAAGTTTTATGTTATCAGCACGTTAATGTTTTAATTTAAAAGTTATTCATAAAAATGTGCCGCATTTAAACGAGAACATGGATTCGCTCCCCTGTAAAGTGTTTGGAAGTTGTATTATGAGCGCGCGGTTGTTTGGTGGCGAATCTAACCGTCGACCCGTTCCGAATTCGACACGAAGGCGCGCGCCCTCGATGACTGCGGGGGGCCGCGGAGGGAAAGATTAACTATCACATTAATTAATTGCTCGTGCCCGTCACGTGCGATTCGCTCTGCTCATCGCCGCGCTTGTCGAAATGATCACTGTTTTACTGTCGCGACCTGACAAGCAGCCGCCCAAATGCAACGTAAATTCTCACGCCGATCACATTTCAGGTGTTTATTTTTTAAGAGTCCAAATGTTTGTCATTTTGTTAGGCAAATTTTAAAAAAAAATGCTTAGTTTATTTTATTTAACCTTAAACTGGACGGCTCGACGGGACCGCGGCGTGCGTGCGCGCGCGCGCTCGCGGCCGACCGGCCTCGTCGAAAGCGGCCCATTGTCGCTGCCTAAATGGGAGCACGAGTGTCTGAAAAGCGCCCCGTGAATGGACTTAAAATCATTTTCACAAGTGGCTGAATTACTTCTGCCACATGTTAACCCAACTTGAGCAGAATGGCCCCGATCTGGCGGACTGCACTCACTGCTCTTTCAGCCTTGACTGTGCGGTTTTCCGCGCCGCCTCCTCGCGCTCCGCGCACGGCGACTCTTTTCTCCCTTACAAAGCGTCTCGGCGCCTATTGATTCCCCCGCACTCGCACATATTTCGTATTGTTTGATTTAGCCTCCAGATTGCTTCGTATCACACACTTCGATAATAGGTTTAAGCCCGACAAGAGGAAGTGGAGAAAATAGATGAGGACTTTAATTTACCATCTGACCCTCCGCGGCTCCCGATTCATCCTCACAATCGCTGTTGTACTTTATCCCGTGACAGGAAAATGGTGCTTCTAGTCAGAAGGACGTTTCGCGCAGGTTTTCTTCGTCTCAGAACAGCCTTTCTGCCTTTTTTTTTTTGGGGCGGCTTTCCGTTTTTATTAACTGCACACAAACTAACAGAACTCAGTTTTATTTAAGGTAGAATGTATATTGATAATTTTTGGAACCGTATATATGAATCTGCCCGTGATGGTTTGACTCCCTGTTGCAGAGCAGTTTGGTTACAGAAAACAGGGCAACTGTAGTATCCTTCAGCTTTGTACAGAACTTACTCTAGGTGTTTAGTGTTGGGGTCGAATCAGGAATTCACTAGTTGTGGGACAGGTGCAGCTCAGGCAAAAATGAATGTGAAAGGTGACCTCAGCAGTGGTCCTGCTGCTGAGCCTTTGAGAAGGTACTAAAAAAAATACAGACCGTGTCTTGATCCTCCGGTATCTGGCAAGGTGTCACCCCCCCGTGTAGAACAAGTGGCTTTCAAACAGGCCAGACCCATTCCTGGGTAGTTCTTTTCCCCCCGGCTCGATGTGCAAATCCCTGCGACACGTCGCACTCTTCGGTGTGTGAGCAACAAATCCCCACTCCTTTTCAAAGGAGTCCATTTCTTTGCCAGCTAATCCACTGTAACACCAGAGATTTACAGCACTGCCAGTGTCACTCTGGAGGACCAAAGTAACATCTGTAATGGTGGCTCTCGGGTGGCTCCAATAGTCGTAACTAACGTGTACCTGAAAGCGTTGCTGCCGGTAATAACTCGAATGTGTATAAAATATTTTTAGAAATAAAAACTACTTGTATAACGCCCCTTGCTCCAAACCGAAGCATTTCATATTTCAGGTAATTTTAAATAATTGTGTTTGAAAACAATTAAGAAGATTCGGTGACATTTCCCTGTGCTTTGTCTAACCCTCGGTTCAACAACTTCTAACATTATTACTCATATCCTAGGTCTTTTTCTTATTTTCTTTCATTTAAGAGGGCAGTGACTTTTGACGTGTACTATTGTTGTTTAAATCGCGATGTTGATTTTGCAGTTTATTAAGTTTGATGAATATACTGTAATATATGTCTTTATTTTAAAGGTATCTGTACGCTCTGGGACAAAGGCTTTGGAAGCGATGGAAAAGGCGGTATTTTGTACTTGTTCAGGTAAATGAAATGTTGCAAACTGTAAAAGTGAAATTAAAAAATGTCTCCTACAAACTCTCCTTTATCAATTTATTTTTGAATTTTTAAAGATTCTCCATTTTAACATAAATCTGCTTTTATTGTGTCATTCGGCATCTTGCTAGGAGAATTTAAAAGAAGAAATATTGTCAGATTGTTTTTTTTTTTTTGAGAATTTTCACCATCACACCATATACCATGTCTTAAATACAAGTAAAGCTGCTGAAAATAACTCAAGACATGGCTGTGTTCCATTGTTATTTGTACCATAAGTAATGTCACAAGTTTAAATGCAGGTAATTGGCAGTCATAACACTGGCATTATTGATGACTTGTATAACAGTTTGATGAGCACCAGCATTAGCAGTAACCAATATTAATACTGCTCAGACACGACATTTTATTGCTCAATTGCTTAGGTGCAGTGAACACATTTTTTCAGCTTTGAGACAGTTTTGGGGGATATTCAGACATGAATCGGTAAATTATTATGGGCAGTGTTGAATAGGATACATGACCCTTGTGCAGTATCTCTAAAACTGACAGCAGCACAAAAATGTTTTTGAATTCTGTGGAGGAAGAGAATGATAACCTTGCTCTTTGTGCGTTTCCACCAGTGTTTTGTATCCAGATACTTAGATCCAAAGCATGCAGTAGCAATAGAAGGGGAATTAGTTTATTTAATAAACGGGAGTCTTTTTAGTCCCGTCCAAGTTGTGAAACAAATCCCTGAGAAGCACGGAATAATTTACATCTGTTGTAAGGGCCAAAATGTAGTCTAGCTAAAAGCATAAGATGTCAGGGTACTTATTTCATGCCTGTTTTGTGCATGTAATGTTTGGCCTGATCTGTTGCGTGTGATTTCTGGAATCTCACTCTTGCTGTATGGTGTAATGTGGGTCTGCCGTGTGCTACAGGTCAGCCAGTACACCTTTGCCATGTGTAGCTACCGGGAGAAGAAGACGGAGCCACAGGAGCTGATGCAACTGGAGGGCTACACTGTGGACTATTCAGACCCCCAACCAGGTAGGCTGTTATTTCCAGTCCTTTGAGTTACATTGCACCCATGAAATATCCAGCCACGTAATATAATAGGTAATGCTGTAACTTGCTTTGCATAAAAGCATCAACTAAACAAATGTATTACAATACTATAGTTACATACCAGTGATGATGCACTTTTTTTTGGTTATTACGCCTGGGTGGATATGTCTGGGCTGCTGTAGGTGGCCTTGGTACTTGGTAGATTTTTTCATGTTCCTCTCTGTTGTGAGAGTCAGAAAATGACAAGCAGGTTGTCCTGTGCTTCTACCCGGTCACCAGGTCTCCAGGGTGGTCAAGCATTCTTCAGTGCAGTCAAGGAGGGCGACCTGGTCGTGTTTGCCAGTGATGATGAGCAAGACCGCGTCCTGTGGGTCCAGGCTATGTACCGGGCTACCGGCCAGTCATACAAACCAGTCCCACCCTCCCAGAACCAAAAAAATTGCAGACATGGGAAACTTCAGGCCGACGCTCCTGTCTCACTGCTCAGTAGGTCTTTACTGCTTTCAGAAAGTACTCCTGCCAGTGTTTGCCATGGATATTATTAGACTTTAATGGTTACTGTCAGAAGAAAAGCTGGCAGAGGGTGGATCATTTTGGTTCATGATAATGTGATTCAAATGATCTATGAATGTACAGGTATCCCTCGAGATACTAGTCTTTGATTTATGAGTTTTCACGTAGATAGTGAAATTATTTAATACAGTTTTCTAATTTATGACCAAACGTGAGGCCTGTTTTCATGTTTATAAATAACAAGAAATGAGCGTGAGGAAATTTTCAATTTAATGACATCTCCGATTTCACCTTACGAGTTGATATTTGGGAACACATTATGCTTGTAAATAAGGGGATACCTGCGTGTGTGTGTGAGTGTGACAGGACAGGGAGAACCTGTGTTGGTCAACATATGTACATACACTCACATACAATATTTCCACGATTGTTTTGTGGAAGAGGAAAAATGGTGGTGATGGTGACAGTTTTTTCATCAGCCTGCGACAGTTTAGCTCCATTCCAGCTGGTGAGGAGGAGGCTGCGTGCCAGAGGGACAGCATTCACAGAGCAGTCAGGGGTCGTCTCTCTGAAACAAACAAACTATCTGATTGGATGGGACAGAGCTGTCACCACGAGATGCTATTAAATGATACACAGATAGGCTGTGTGGCTGCAGTCGCCAGGATGTCAGCATAACACTTGCTCATCTGTGTGACCTTAGAAACCTGTGCAAGTTATGAGATGGGTTGAGCCGAGCAGTACAGCTACGAATGATTGTTTGATGAAATATCATGAAGAAAAAAGGAGTAGGTCACAATGTATATTTTTTCCATTTATTAGATGATCACTTAAAATGACATCAGATACAAACTGACAGAAGAACAGCAGCAAAAACAAACTGCCTAGACACAAAATATAAACATATCAAACAAAACTGGCATACTCCTTTAAAAATTCGTAATATTAATCATACACTTTTAAAATGCATGCATATAAATTCAAATTGCCTAAACTGTAAAAACCCAAAATCATCTTTTATCTGACACCATATGAAACCCACTGAGCATTGAAATGTTAAATTGTGATTAAAATTAATAAGACTTTATTGTTTAAACCTTCACCAAGTGACCTCACTCGAAAGGTCTTCATTTCTTCCAAATTGCTCATCACTGTTATTACTGAATTTAAAATCTGTCTTAAAAATGTAAAGAAATGAAAGCAAGGCTGAAAAATACTATAAAAATTGTTATTAAAATAATATTTAAATATTTTTTAAATCAACAGCCCCGCAACTTTTCCAAGGAATAATTACCCTCCTTGCCAGATCATATGAAACGTGTTCTTTCTCTGTGTGTGTGTGTGTGTGTGTGTGTGTGTGTGTGTGTGTGTGTGTGTGTGTGTGTGTGTGTGAGTGAGAGACTTTTGTTTGCCTGTCAAACGGCACACATCACTGTGTGCTACAAGACATGCTTGTAGAGCAACTTGCAGCATGTCGGCCTTGTGCTGGGAAGCCTTCTGCTATTGTTCAGTGCTGCTGTGTTTGGTCTTTGTGAGACATTCTATTGATTCCTTGGGTGCTTCTGTAACTGATTTCGGATGCCTGTCCATGAGAGATGTAGGTGCTGGGTTTTTCCTCATGAAGGAGTGTGTATTTGTTGCTCAGAGCATTCTGCAACCCACTTAGGGCATTTGATAACAGCCATGCAAGTCAAAAAATGTAAAGAGGTACTTGAGGCCTCTGAACTGGTGTCCAGGGAGAGACTGTGTCAGTCAATGGTAAAACAAATCAAAGTATTATGTTTTTCATGAAGGAAAATACACTGAGGTTTGTGAAAGGAAAAAAGGATAGAATTTTCCATTCAGATTTACCTTCTTTCGGTTCTGCCTTTATTTTCTTCATTGATGTCTGAGTGTCACTCTTTACTGCTTTGCGTTCCCCCCACGATCACACAAATATTGGGTTTTAATAATTTGTAAATTTTTATTAAGCTAAAATTCTCACTTATTTTAGTTTATTTCTTTATTTCTTCCTGTTTCCTGCGCTTGTTGTAACTTGGTGGTGTGTGTATGTATTATTTATATATGTGTGTGTGTGTGTGTGTGTGTGTTTCGTTATGTATTCTGGCATTGTTTTAATTTAGTTGGAAATCTCATTCTGTTGTCATCGTCACGGAGCATGATTTTCGTACAGATGATATGTGAAATGATAGATGTCCTGCAACCGAGGATCCTGTCCGTTTTCATACATCTCGCTCTGAGTGAGATGCCTGTCGAAGCAGCCACTCGTGAATCCCGCTCGTACCTGTAATATTGCCCTCTGCACCCCCTCCACACCGTAGAACACTAACCTGTCATTTTTACCATCCACCGTAAGCTGGAGATGCCGCATGGATGTGACGGCCATTGTGACGGCAGCGGTGGAGGCTGACCTGCTCCCTCCTTTATACAGGGTCTCCATGGTCCTTCAGCTCCGATTAAATACCCCCTGCACAACCCCCACCCTCGGAGTTAAAGATGACACGAATCAATATGATTTCTCACCATGACTGGATATGTTAACATCATGCCGCCAAGATCAATATTACGTTTCTCTGTCTCTGCCATTGAGTTTAATCCATATGTCTTTGTCTCGTTTCTTTTGAATTTCCCTGTTGAGGCTTTTCTTTTCTTGCTCCTTCCCCTTTGCTTTCTGAAAATGACATTAAGGACGATGCATTTCCTGTAATGAATGTAAAATGACCTATATCGGAATTAAGGAGGACTTAAAAGGGGGGCCGGCCGTCTTTGTGCAACAACTCAATTCCCAAGTTGATTGCGGATTGTACTTCTGCTGCCGCACACTTAAAAAGCGTCGGCTGGGGCTAGTCTTTTCCCCTGCCCTTGCGGGCAGGACGAGGCCTTTCTCCGTCTGCTCCGCGTGCCCGCAGAGTCGTCCGCATGCCAAAAAGGGCAACGTGAATAAAAAAGCAATCGCTAATGTTCATCTTTTGATGGACCCGCAGGCGTCTGAGGCGTCGCCTGATGCATTTCCAAAGGCCTGGCCTTTTGAGGCCCTATGTCTCATGGGGAAGTTTTGTCCAAAATGTATTTTCACAATACAAAAAAAGAGCTGTCAGGCTTTTGATACCTTCCACTTGCAGCCATTAGCTAATATTTATTTATTTATTTATTTAAAAGACGTTTTGGGGGGTTGTGTGAATAGACTGGAAGTGAACCGGACACACTTCTTTCACATTGCTTCTTCTCTGGCTTTTTTTCCCCTCATCATGAGCATCCTTAATCTTTACACTGTACTCAGCTTCGGTCCATATTTCCACGGTCTGTTGTGTCTAACATGCTATCTTGTTATCTTAACAAGTGAAAACTTATAGTGAGAGGTGTAGCAATAATTGAATGAGGAGCAACTCTGTTAAGGCTGGTGAATAAGGAGTGCAGGCAAAATGAGAAGCTGAAAACAGACAGGGTGAGTGTTGAGAACCACTGGTTTATATAAGCTGTGTCTCGTCGCATCCAGCATCTCTCAGGAAGTGAAAGTCCAAGTCCCACCCAAGCAGCTGGTGAAATGGTGTCTGGCTGCGGTCGGTGCTGCTTTTCTCTTAATTCAAATTCAATTTCTACTGAATTACACAACTGAATCAGATGAGGTTAAGTGCCGTGCTCAAAAGTGCTCCCAAAGGGCCCTTCATTTGGAGTTGAACCAACGACTTTCAGTTTACAAGGATGTTTGTTTCCTTAGACATTATGCTGTGTGCCGCTTATAGGAACCTGTGTTCATTTACAGTGGAGGTTGTTACGGAGGCTTCCATATTCGGAATCTATATATTAAAAAAAAAAAAAAAAAAAAAAAAAAAACCTATGATCATATGGCAACCAGAAAATCTCAAGCCAGTAAGAGTGGGAAGCATTATTAAAATAGAAAATAAGACTATCAACATTGTAGATGTCTGATTATGAACTTTACTGTTTTATGCAGATATTGTGAATCTGTTGGTCTGCTTGTTCATCAGAAGTAGTGTATGTTTGTTGTGTACGTTACATTATCGCTGATGAACTTGGTTCCTTCATTGTGCACAGCATATGAAGCCTTGCAGCAGGCAGAAAAAGACTCACTCGCCCTGGTCTCCATGAAAGCAGGACACCCACAGGAAGCAAAATCAATCTGTTCTACACCATATAGCAGCTGTCTTAGCTGAAGGATCAGTTGTCTTCTATTGCTCAGTTTATAGGCTAATTCCGATTCACAGAAATTCATTTTGTTGCTGTTGGTAAACAATCTTAAAAAGTAGCATAGCTAAAGCTGCTGATGCTCATCTTATGCTCTTTGTGATTTTTTTTTTTTTTTCCCCCCTCCCTGCTTCTCCCTCTACCTCTCACTCTGTTTCTGTCCATCCCTCTCACTTTTGAGCAGGTTTGGAGAGATCGCACAAGCAGGGTGTGGAGGAGCTGATTTCAGCTGTCCCGTGCCGATTTGACCATGCCGCACTGTTCAGCACACTGCAGAGACACACGCTGCAGCATCGTATGAATGACTCCTACTCTTGCCTGGTGAGTTCTGCAAGGTTGAAGGTCATGGAAAAAAACATTCTTGTTTGGTGAAGGTGTAACATATAAGTTCTGATGAGCGCAATGATTTAGCAACATTTTAAGAAAACACAGTATTATTTGTAACAGTGCCGTACCCGACACGATAACCAATGTTTATATAGGTATATCAAAACTGAATCTGTGTTCTTGGTTTTAACACTGTGGAGAATTTCTTGTATGTGGCCAAGGTAGAGGATTGGGAAGGATGGCCCCCCTCTCTGTCCTCTCCTCCCCTGCATGGAACCCCCAAGGGCTCTGTGGTCATACTCCACACTCAGGAAGGGGACAAGCCATTCCAATCAATACAACCCAAATAGGGAAACAGTCCTGCCTAGGGATACTGGAGCCCCCCAGTGATGCAGACACGGTCTAGGATGGGTTTGTCTGGTGCAGAGAGGGGGGCAGAGGAGGGCACTACGCTCTGTATGGGCCTCGGCATATTTAGTCCTTAACAGCACCAGAACAGGACACAATCCATCACCTGTGTTTATTTTCTTCTCCTACCTGTCCACATGTCAGCCTAACAACATACCGCTTAATGTGGCTTGTTAGATTTATACATGACAAAGGCTTGGTTAATTCTTTCACAAATGACAAAAGGACGACTTAAGTTTAATGAATGACAAAGGCTTTGGTAATAAGTTCTTTTGCCCCAACTGCCTCGGGCACTGATGTTTATTTGGAAATGTGCTTATTAACCCAGTGGGAGTTTAGCCTGATTAGAAAATAGTGTAAAACCTCACTAAACCATGGCTAGAACATGCATTAATAGATTAGCAGCAGAAAGAAAAAAGGATTCAAACCTCAGACTGTGTAGTCTGTGGAAGGTTGTATTTTTTAAAAAGTCTGTTTAATGAAGTTGGCTAGCTTCATCAATAGAAAGGGCTCCGTGAACTCTTTTGGAGAAGGCCTTCAAGAACCCCTGGGGTCATATTTGAGTGTGTGCCTGTGCGTCTCTCTATTTGTTGAGAGAAAGTAAGTGTCACTTAAAAAGAAAGCAGCACTGGGGGTTTCGGTGGGCGGAGGACCACTCTGCCTCGGCCCCCCACCCTGGGCTCATGTGCGCACTGGCGATAAATAGGAAATTGCTGAGCGGAGTCATGCTTAGCCCCGCAGTAATTACTGTCACAATGTCGCCACGCTTGCCTCCTAATTCCAGGTCGGCATCACGAGACACACCTCCGTCATTGTTTCCTACGGGGAACACAATTAAAAGCTCATTAATTAGACATATTGTGCCAGTAAATAGGAAGCAAATGGCTGTTAATTGTGCAAAGCACCGAGGTGCGCAGACAAAACGGCACACACTCGGAGAAAGCTGTGAAAATAAGACGATAAAAACAGTGCTTCCCTGTTAGGTGTCGGCGTAGAAGCAGTATTAAAAAAAAAAAAAAAGGCAGCTACAGCAGGGGGAGTTCTGGTTTATTATGAGGCCCAATGGTGTACTCCGTTTGAAATGGAATGGCAGCATCTTTTTTTTTATTTTTATTTTTTTTTTTTAATGCCACCTCTTGTGTCAACATCAAGGACATTTATCTCCATTTCATTGGGTAAATTGTCTTATTTATAATTTACTGATTTTTCCTGTACTTTTTATGATAAATTATCCCTTAAAGACTCCATGCATTCTTCTGTACAATGGTTAATGGAGCCCATGTTGCTTTATGAGAATAAGATAAATAATAGAGATGAAGCAGATATTAATTTCTTTTCTATATGCTTTAAGCCAAATTGAATTAAATGTTTCTTCTTATGATTTTTTTTCTGTCTTTCCTTGGCATAGATTGAGAAAATTATTATTTTCTGTGTTAAAATTTCAGCTCAGTGGGTGATATCACCCTAATTATCAATTGACACAAGGATGACATGACAAAGATGATGGCATGTTTACTAAAGATTTTGCCAAAAGGTGACATGTGCAAAAAGAAAACCAAAGCTTTCCTGATTACTGCAGGAAATCGCTTGTAAACATTTTTTAAAAGCTTTTTTTTTTTTTTTTTTTTTTTTTTTTTTTT
>UFQX01000857.1:103571-118904 GCA_900497675.1 Arapaima gigas | reverse complement strand
TTTTTTAAAAGTTTTTTTTTTTTTTTTTTTTTTTTTTTTTTTTTTAAACAACAGAAGAAACTGGAACTTTGGAACTGAACTGAGGGCGACATAGGAGGCTCGGGGAAAGGGCTCAGGGACTCATGGGAACACTTTAATTGGAGATAATGAGGTGGTCATTGCCTTGGTGGAGCGGTCAGTACCAAGGCGGCTTGCTGGCCATCTGTTTCACTCCATGCGCAACGAACAACTTCTCACCTTGTAATTTCTCTGCCAGGCAGCAGGTAGATATTGTGTATTATTAATAGATCTGTGCAGAGGTCTTTTGTTGGATGTGGGAGGAGAAGGCGGGCAGTGTCTGCAATTGTTTCCACCTTACTGGTTATTATTGTCATCCTCGGAATCGACCGTGGTTTGAGGTGGCGTTGCGGTGGGGGGCCGAATAGCTGTGAACACAGTGTCAGTTTGTGAGGGTCTTTTCAAAGGCACCCATAATTAAGTCTGAAATTCACTTGTAATTTACTTGTTACGTGATGGATGTACACTATACTGGCTGCCATCACTCAGAATGGCTTTGGACCACATGAATAGCCTGATGCTGCTGGATAGCCGTTTCATTTTAAGCTGTAAATATTAACCACATGTACATTTAGCCAGTTTATTAGGAGCACCATTCTAGTACCAGGCAGGACTTCCCTTTGCTTACAGAACAGTCTAAATTCTTCATGGCATGGATTCAGCAAGGTGCTGGAAACATTCCTTAGAGATTCTGGTCCATGTTGACATGATCACATCACGTAATTGCTGCAGATTTATCAGCTGCACATTCATGTTGCCAATCTGCTGTTCTACCATATCGCAAAGGTGCTCTGTTGGATTCACATCTGGTGACTAGGGAGGCCCCTGAAGTTCACTGAACTGTCATGTTCATGGAACCAATTTGAGATGACTTGTGACATGGCACATTATGGTGCTGGATGTAGCCATTAAAATATGGGTAAATTGTGGCCAATTTGTGGCTGTGGTATTCAAATGATGCTCCATTGGTCTTAAGGGGCCTAATGTGCGCCAAGAAAATATTCCCCACATCATTACACCACCACCAGCAGCCTGGACGGTTGACACAAGGCAGTTTGCGTCCACAGCTTCACGCTGTATATGCCAAATTCTGACCCTGCCTGTTGCAGTGGAAATCGGTTCATCAGATCAGGTGACATTTTTCTAATCTTCAGCTGTCCAGTTTCAGTGAGCCAGTGCCCACTGTAGCATCAGCTTCCTTTTCTTGGCTGACAGGATTGGAACCCGATGTGGTCTTCTGCTGTTGTAGCCCGTCTGAAACCCAGCTGAAGTTCATGACCTGTGTCTGTGTGATTTTAGGCTCTTGTCAATGTTCAGTATTTTCTGACGTCTTGTACTCTGTTAATGTTGACTACTTTTTTTCCCTCTCAAGTTGAAACATGTAATCTTGCACTAGACTTGTTTTCAAGTCATTACTGAACAGATGTGTGACGAACAGGAGCTCCAGGGTGCCGGTAACTCACTGTTGTCCTGTTTTCGGCAGGGCTGGTTCAGTCCAGGTCAGGTTTTTGTGCTGGACGAATACAGCGCCCGGTACGGAGTACGGGGATGTCACCGTCACCTGAGTTATATTAAGAACCTCGTGGAGTACTCTGAGAGGGGCGCCATCATCGACCCCACCCTGCTGCACTACAGCTTTGCCTTCTGTGCTTCTCATATTCACGGAAACAGGTATTCAGATGTGCATACTTGATCACTATTGACATGGGCTGTTCAGAAATGCGCAGGCAACATTTAACCTATTGTGCTTAATATAACAAATCCAACAGGTTGTTAGTTTAGACCCCATGCCTTTGTCTAATATCTTTCCCAAGTATCAGCCACAGTTGACAATTCATATTTGACTGGGCAGTTGATGGACAGCTGTCAACTGTGGTTTTTGCCGTTGTTGCTCTCTTAGTGAGATTTTTACTATTGAAAATAAATGTTTATCATTTATCAAACTGAATTTTTTACAGGACCATGGTGTCTACAGGATTTTTAGGCTAAAAATATCATGCGGGAGCTCCGAATTCAAACCGAATTTTTGCTTTAAAAAAATGAGACATTCTATAAGAAGGATGCAAATAAGGCGGACGTAAGCTGGGGTACGACTGTAGTATTCAAAGTAGCAGTAATATAGTGGCTTGCTTGAATATTGCCCTCGATCATCTTTGATACATTATGGCTATATGCAGAAAAATGGCCAACAGTTCCTCCTCAGTTTCCATTTACTTAATTTACTTGCCAAACCCCCGTTTTGGACTCCGTGTGGAGCTGCTGAGGATGCCAGCAGTAGTTTATTTTTTGTGCAATTAATAAAAATTTGGAAGTTAATTACATTTTCCATGTTTAAAAAATGGTATTATTTTTCCATGACTCGCATCCTATGAATTTCTCATGTCGGATATGACATTTTAAAATGGACCCTGAATGTCGTTACAGAGACAGTATTACCTCTTCTTAGTATGCTGTGGTAATGGTAGATATTTGATCTAAACGCATTGTAAGAAAACTAATGTACCAGAGAAGTGTAAAATTGTGGAAACACCGAGTGCAGACCAGTTGCAGTTAGTTTAATTCCCCCCCTTAAAAGAACAAATTAAGACTTTATATACTGAATTAGAAAAAAATAATAGTGTGGTTTTATCAATTGTCTGTTTTTCAGGTAACAGCTTTCTCTTAGTTATTAGTTGGTGATAATGAAAATATGCTAATTTAAGTTTCTGTGCTGCGGAGTCTCTGGGTTTCTGCTTAGGCAGGTAATTGAGCCAATTAGTATCGGTAATTGTTAATTTCTCTCGCTAATAGCCTCTTGTGTGGGGGAATTGTTTTTAACTGGCTTTTTGTCGGTCAGCCGCCTCGTTTAGGTAATTAAGTTCAGAATGCGAGAGTGTGAAAGCAGCACCACAGGGCGGTTCATACAGGGTTACGTGAAGAACATCAGAGAAGTGTGTTTTTCCAGTATGTGCCTTCTTGCACCACACAAAGTAGTGTAGTACAGAACTGAGCTGTCAACTTATGTAAGTGATTAACATTTTAGCTTTATCAGAGATGTTTCAAAGACCACTAAGGAAGGTTAATTAAATTCAACTTGTACTTTAGCACCACTAAAGCATTTTTCTTAAATAGCCGCTTCACCTGGCAGGCCATCTCGTCCTCTGTGCCACTTTGAGGATCTCGTCATCACTGGTGAACGTTTGTAGCAACGAAGGGCAGCTTTGGAAAACCTTCCATCTGGTGACAGGTGGGTGGTGGTGACACTGCACTGGGGCACTGCAGACCCATACAGAGTCTTCACCACCTGTCACTTTCCCTCTTGCCCTCACCCTCTCCCTGGACTGGCTGAGATGCACCTTGGCGAGGGACCTGACAGCAGGAACGTAGGCCTCCGCCACCTTGAAACGCAAAATCCCGTCCCAGCCCCCATCGCCCCAGGGTGTTCATTGGCCACCAAAATAGTCGGGGAGGTAGGGTCCCACAATATGGGTGCTGAGTAGCAACACTCGCCCTGTTGGCCTGTGGCCTCCGCAATGTTTTCTCCGTTTCACACTGATAATAATATTCCTCCCATCACGCTGTTGCATCTCGCTGAACTCCAACATGTGCAATACAGCATGATGGGAAGTTTGATCTGACTCACTGAGGAGGTGAGCTCTGCTGTCAGGACCCCTACTTTCATGTCTACAGGTGCGTTTTAATTGCCCACTAGGATATTTTTAAATAGTTGCTGATTAAATCATAATTGGTGAACATATTTCACTATACTGTTGTAAGTAGAAGTATATTACTTAAATGTTGAAATGAAGTGAGCAAAGTAGTCCGTTCTTATAGTTGTATTTGTCCAGACTGAATCAGGGATGTAAGGTGATGAGGAAAAGCACAAAAACCCTACCTTGGTGTAACATTACAGCATCACAAATGACGTGCTGATGCACAACAGAGATGCTACGGTTGATCCTGTCATGTCACGGAACAACTGCCTGTGACCTGCGGCGTAATCCTGTGTAGCTCAGTTTTAGGCTCGCAGGCCCCCAAAGTCCCACGGGATTTCATTTCTTACTGTTGGCCGGTGCTGGGGGAGGCGCGGAGAAGGACACAACTTTGTCCTTTATGGTAAAATGAAAGGAGATTTACTCCCTGTGCCATACCCAACAATGGGAAACAAAGTTCGGCAAGAAAGCTGGCAGTCAAACCGATGTCTTTCTTCTGCCAAGGCTAACAAGGGTTCACAGCAAAAGAGCCAGAGTAGTGGATTTCTTTTTCTTTAAGCAGGGGGTGGAGGAACAATCAGCTAACAAGTTGTGTTTTAAGTGGTGGTGCTGAAGCGGGGGACAAAGGCCACAGTGTGAAAGAATGAAGGGAGGTTTAGCTGATGCCTAATGTTCAGAACGGGACAAGCTAGCACGCTATGTGGGTTTAGGAGTTGCTTCCCTACAATGGCTTAGTCCTTCAAAAGCTCTTTATTATTCTCTTGATTAATTTTTCACCTTTGGCTGTTGTTTTTTTGCCTTTCACTGACGGTTTTGTTCTATATTCATTTATTTTAACACATATTAGTGCAGTTGATCATTTTTGCACAGCACTGGTTGGTAGGAAATATCAGTGTACGAAAAGATGTGTACAAGTATCCCCCTACTTACGAGCATAATGCGTTCTTGGAAACAGACTTGTAAGGCAAAATCTTCGAGTCATACGTGCAAAATTTAGTGAGTCAAGGATAAGGACCTTGAGGGTTACCTGTACTTTTCAGTTATTGATTTGATCTGATCCGTTACCATCACCACTCTGTATTTCTCTTTCGGTGGAACTCTAAAGGACAGTGCAAAAAATGAAGGACACGATGACGTGATGCTGTGATGAAACGCGCAGCTTATATGGCCATAATTTACTTTTAATACATGTGTATTTGTTGTATCCCTCTACAAGTACACAAAGAGCGGAAACGTCCAAACAAATGAGCCATATGAAATTATCAAACAACTTCTTGGTAAGGATAGCCTAATATACAGAAAATGCTACTGCTGTAAGTGGACAGTGGAAGATGGAGTCCAATGTTGTCTTTTACAGACCGGATGGGGTGGGTACTGTCACCCTAGAGGAGCAAGAACAGTTTGAAGAGGTCAGAAAGCGGCTTTTAAATCTACTGGAAGACCAGATTGTTAATTTCAGGTAAGGGCTTCCTCTGGATTATGCACAGGCAACAGAGTTCTCTGCTGGACTGTCTGTGTGCTGTCACTCAGCACCTATGCTGCCCATCTCTCCTTGTTTATGCCTCAGTTTGTGTAGTGCTTTTGCTCTTCACATGCAACCAACAAAAAGGGCTTTTCCAATTTGTCTGGGACATAGGGGGGACAGTATAGTGGTAGTCCAAGTCAAACTCTTGGTGGCCCAAATCAGATGGAGTCATTTACAAGAGACCCTCAGTAATTAGTTAATAGTAGTGAACAATGCCACAGACAATGTGTGGATTATGTAAATGTATTTGCTGCTGGCAGGAGCTGGCTGAAGAACCTCCTCCTCTCAATGAAGATTAGCAGGAACAAGCCAAAGCTGATTAGGGCTGTTTGAATAGTTAGTTAACGGCCTTCCGAGGATAGATGTGGACGATAGCTGGGTGGATTGTTCTTATTCACATGTACGCACGGTTTATAACAACATCTACCCTATCAACGCAATGGACAGCAGAAGGATGTTAGTTTTTTTTTTTTTTTTTGGGAGGTCAACTAGCATCTGTCTTTGGCCTGTACTTTTCATCATTAACTGCCCCTTATCAGTTGTCTCCATTGTAGCAGTATTTGCATCATTTAGTGACTGATTTTAGGTAAAAGTATATCTGAAACACAAGTAAATGACCCACTTAGCATCTCAGGAAGTGCAAGCTGTAGCAATAATCCAAAATCTGTTTTAATATTTAAAATCTATACATTGTATTGTTAAAAAGCTTCTGAATCCTGTTTGTATATGGGAGTCTAATGTATTTCAGTACTTTTGTATCATTTTAAACTGTATGCAGGTTTTTTTTGTCATCTGTAGATGGAAGGAATCTTGATGAAGTTTCTTGCTTAATAATGCACACATTCCACGGTGTCTACAGGTACTGCTTCCCATTCGGAAGACCAGAGGGGGCCCTCAAAGCTACGCTCTCCCTTCTGGAGAGGGTATGTCTTTGCTCCATCTTTGTTCCACTTCACGTCTCCTTTTGGCTGACAAAAGGCTGCTCCCAGGGATGTGAAATCAACAGGAGAACTCTACAAGTGTGCCGTATTACTAACTGCATGTATTTACAAAGTGTGTAGTTCTGAGCACAGATATCGTTCTCAGCTTTTGCAAGCAAACAGTTTTTCCATTACATCGTTCTGTTTCACTCTATTTCCTTTTGCCACATCCGTGTTTCAGGTTCTGATGAAGGACATCTGTACTCCAGTTCCACCTGAGGAACTCCAAGGCCTTGTTCAGAAATGCCTGACGAAAGCGGCGCAGGTCAATTACAGCCAGCTCATTGACTATGCCCGCATTGATGGTTGGTGCTCTTCGTTCATGTTGTCCAAGTGAACGTACTCTGTCGCAGTATTTTTTCACAGCAGTAGCACTAGATTGCACGTTGGCTTTCTGGTGCTATCGCGTAGTGATACGGTTTGTGTGTTGTCAGGGTCAGAGGTGTTTTAAAGTCGGTTGTAAAGTTTTGGACTTCATTTGTATGTTAAAGGCACTGAAATGTTTGTAGCATTGGTGCACGTCGGCGTAACTATACTGCAGCTGGAACGCTATTTTTTGTCTTTGTGGGGACAACGCAGCGGACACTCAAGCACCACCAGAGAAACGACTGGACGACATGATTCGATTAGCTGGCCTGGTTGTCGAGGTCCTGCAACAGAATGATGAGTACCACTCGGAGGTAAGTCCTCACTTCAGCACTTTTCCTCAGTGTAACACCACACCATCATACCTCAGCCTGTTATACGGTGCATTCTGGGATTTTTCTTTTCTGGAATGAAAAAGAAATTGCTAGTGCTAAATGTTCAGCAGAAGTTCAATTTTCCTGCAAAAATATAATTAAAGTATAGCAATAGTATATTTAGCTGTATTATAGCTGTATTTCAGGTATGTGTTTGATATAGCAGGTTTTCAATTCAGCTAATGAATTTTGGATACAAATTTTACAATTCATTATAGCGAATATTCAGATAGCAAGAGTTTGGATAGCCAAGCATACCTGTATTTGCTTTTGCTCAGTAGAGCACATTTTGATTTATTTTTAGAATTATAACAGTGATTTCTGCTGCACATTTGCATATTGTGATTTCTTCAGGGGGGGAAAAAAATCAATCACAGGTGTTGTTATTGTTGGTAGCAGATCACCTTCAACATCTGTTCCTGCAGCACTGCTCACTATTTATATCCAGAATGTTACACTGCTGTCAGAATGACAGTTTAACAGAAGTTTGGACTTAACTTTGACCAAACACTGGGAGTTTGAGTGGCATGTAAGCTGTTTCCTTTTTGCACTGAGTTGTTTGACACCTCAGGATATAATCTGAGAGCAAGGACATCATAAACCCACTGGAATACACCATGTATTTCATGTACAGGATTAGATGATTAGCAGACGAGTGTGTAATGTGTCATGAAAACAGATTCCCTTTTTTTCTCTCCTTCTCTCCTCTGCATTCATTAAGGGACATGAGGTACGTGTCGGTGTCATGAAGTGTGACGTAGAATAGAAAGTTTTTCACTTATTTTTTCACCCTTCTTAAAACTGCAGATCACACACTCCCTAGGTGTGTCTCAATCTACCTTGTGTTTGTGTGTGAAGACTATTGGGTGCAAGTTCACACTTTCAGGCCCAACTGTGAATCAGAATATGGAGCTGGAATAAGGAAATGTGTAATTTGGCTGTTCAAACAACAACAATGTTCCAAAGCAACAGTAGTAGTTTATGTATTTGTACTCCTACAACCTGAGCAGATGAGCTGTCCAAGCCATTGTTGTAAAGTCTTGGGAGGGTGTAATATCCAGCCTTTTGCTGCACATTTCCCGCTACAACAGTGATTTTTAGTGGTAATTGAATGTAAAAGACATGGTTAAAAACCCTCTGAGACTGATCTGTCTATTCAACAAGTATTAATTAATTTTGTAGAAACTGTACCATCCTCCAGTCTCCCTTCTGTAGCAGGTCCTGCGTGAGCTATGGTGTTCAATTGAGGAGATTCCCCCGGTACCATTGTCTAAAGGCATCTGTTTGTTTGTTTGTTTGTTCATATTTTTACAATTGAATTGATTTAGCCAGCATAAGGTTGCTTGCATTTTACATATAATCCAACTCTGCCTTTTCTTTCCTTTTCACTCATTAATTTTTAGTAATTCAACTATCCGTATGTTGACTGAACTTCAGTTTCACATGCCGCAGGTCCCCGCATATAGTCGGTCTCTCCAATTTCTAGCGTCTCCCTTCCTTGTGTCTTAGCTCCTTGTATTTCCAGGGTTTTCTGCCAGCTGTTGATTCACTTTATATTCCTCTTTTGAAGCTGTTTCCTTATATCCATCTCAGCACTTATTTTATTTCTTTTAGTGGTTGTGTGAAAAGTGTCATTGTTCTCTTGTCACACATAGGTTGTCTTATTTTACTGTGGTCACGTTCCCCCCACACTTCCCACTATCCTTCACTAAGGCTTTCTCCTGGTGGCCAGAGGCAATGGCAGGGCATGCTGAGACCTTCCTGTCACGATACAGTACATACATGGACCCCGTGCTGCAGGTGCAGCCCCGTGACTCCTGGGGCAGCTTTCCACTTTTCCAAATCCTCAACAACTTCCTGAGGATTGACCGTGAGTTGGTCTGCCCATTTATACAATTTTCCAAGGCCAATTGGTTAACTCCAGGGGTATTGAAAATGTCAAGCCTTGCTAACACAGCTTTTTACTTTCTCTACTTTTATGTAATAAAAATTAAACTTTAGAATAGATATATA
Source organism: Arapaima gigas (assembly GCA_900497675.1). Classification (NCBI taxonomy): domain Eukaryota; kingdom Metazoa; phylum Chordata; class Actinopteri; order Osteoglossiformes; family Osteoglossidae; genus Arapaima; species Arapaima gigas. The sequence continues at coordinate 109,897 of UFQX01000857.1, read as the reverse complement.
TGCAGTATAAATGTTTTATTTAAAGACAAACTGGTATTTTGGAATGGGTAATATTTGCCAGATAATTAACCCTTGTCAGATACAAGTTAATGCAGAAAAATGTACAGGTCAAATCCCTAAAGAAATAGCTTGGTAGAAGTTAGTTAGTTCACTGTGCTCAGTCATATTGTTGAGGGCCTGTCATAGATTCTGTTTGCAGAAGGCTTAGGTAAAATGCAACTCTTTTTAAGACAGTTAAAGCCAAAGCAATGTTTTTGTTCAATAAAATGTCTACATCTAATTATAGACTGCAGCGGTATATCAGACTGGACATGCAGTTAAAACAGAAAATAATCTTGATAATGTAAGATGCAGAAAACAGATGCAGTTTTCATAAATGCCCATGTATGTGTATCTGTTCTTATTTCTTACACAAGACTGAAGTCTGGACAATAGCGTCTATTTCATTATAAATCGGTTAAATCGTTTAATTCAAAGCAATACATTTTTAATTTTGGTTGGTGACTTTTAAAAGGGATTCTTTCAGCAGGGTTCATCCATGTTCCTTCACCATGGTGACAACACTGCTTATCGTTCCTGTGCACACCTGCATTGAATGAAATACTAGACTCTGTGGTCTTATCCAAACAGAGTGGCACTATTACTTGGACACCACAGTGAGTTATTGCCATTTTCTCGCTCCAGCTCACCTTTGCAATGGAGTGTTCCACAAGCACCTGCAGGAACTCTTCATGCCCTTGGTGGTCCGCTACACTGACCTGATGGAGTCTTCTATCGCCCAGTCTGTCCACCGTGGTTTCGAGCAGGAGACCTGGCAGCCTGTCAAGTAAGGCTGTTTGTCTGCCCCTCACTGTGTTTGATGGCCTCTTTCTGTAGCCTAATGCATCAAGCGCAGGGCCGCAGAGCTGTGGTGGAGCTCCTGGGAGCACGTGGCACTTGGCGGGAAAACAAAATGGGGTATGCTTAGACCACGACAGAGAAACGGACAGATGCTGTCTTCCCCATTTATTTGTTTACAATGTTAAATGATCTTCTTGCTTATGATGTTGTTCACGTTCCCTGCCGTGTCCACTGGAGTACCTCAGCAGCTGGGTGTGTCCCCCATCGATACGCTCTCTGTGTAGAGCTACTTTCTGTGCATATGTACGTACATCAACAGGTACCCTGCTTTTCGCAGAACATACAGCCTACAGGGCTACACTGATCTGTATTACTTGCTCCGAGTCTGGGAAGAGCATTTTACTGGCCGTGCCACTCGGGAGTCCCCTGTTGTGATTATTAAATTGATTTTCAGTTGTTATTGCTGTGAGTGTTGTTTTTATTTCACTTAATCTCTGATTCTTGGATTGAGAATTGTTTCCCCTTGAGGAAAAGGCTTAGCAGCACATATGGAACCCTGCTGGGATTTGTCATCTGAGTAAAATCAGGACTACAGCCTGTGTGTAGATGACTGTGCACTGTGGGGGCTTTAGCAGGGCGGTTCCCTCAGTCCACTCTGTTATCTCCTCACAGGACAATAACCGACAGCCTTCCTAATGTGCCTCTGCCTAAAGTGCCCAGCCTGCCCCTGTCTCTCCCCCAGCTGCCCAGCTTCTCACCGCCCTCGTGGATGGGCCCACTGTGTGACAACACGTGTGTACGGCTTGGCCCTGGGCTCACCATGGGCCCGTTCTTTTGGCCTGTGTTGTACCACTAAACAAAGCTTCGGTGTTTAAACATCTCTCTCCCAAAGGCATGAAAAAGCCACATTTTTGAGTAGAATCTAGCCCCAGTTATTAAGGATATGGTTCCATTGTTGCTTTTAGATTAAATGTGCAATAGTTACAGTTTTGTCACATTTAACAATGAACTGCTAATATTAAGTGTGTTTCAGACAAACTGCAGTGTGTTTTCAGCCTCCATTCTTAGGAGGATGGTAGATTCGGCCCTGTGGAGGAGAGTATGTCTCGGCTTTGAGTGGGACGTGCTAGGATGCTACGTGGCTCTTTGACATATTCCAGTATTTGTGACATGCCGCATGTTGCATGGTTTGAATCTGTACACAGAAATAAAGCATGTATTAGTGCCCCTTGAACTTGCAAAAATAATGAGTTTACCCAACAGCTTTTGGTGAAGTGTATTAACACTCCCATTAGCGATGTATACAGAGAGCTGCAGTATTGCATGCTAGATGTTGAGAAAGAAGTTTAAAGCGAAAGGCTATGAATCTCTGTGTGTTTGTCGTTTGAAGTATTGTGGTCTGGTCACCTGCTTGTGTCCCACTGCTTGCTTGGTCTCATTCCCACTCTCCCTGTACCTAGTGGCTTTGATTGTCTGACATGTTATTTTCAGGGTGATGGTGATTAAACGTAATTTTCCCCCCCATTTTCAGCTTGCAGGGGAGTAATTTACCTGATCTTTCGTAAGTATGCTGTCCATCAGACTGATTTGTTCACCCAGACAGAAGAACATTTTTCTTGTGTGTTCTTGATTTGGGCAGTACTTACATGGCAACATACGTTCACAATTAAAATTGTGAATACCTGTGATGGAAACTTTTCACGTGGCATTTTATGAACAAGTATAACCAGGAAATGCTAAGATTCATCTGTGTAGTTCATCCCATTCAAGTGTTGTCTAGGTCCCCTCAGACTTTTGACTGCTACTGCCAAATGCTACCTTTCCTTGCCCCCTTTAGTTTGCTTCAAGCACAGCTTCATTTTATCCAGCCTGCCGAGGTTTCCATCCTTTAGCGAGTGGGTGTCCATCAACAGTTGGCTTGGTGAGCCGATCACGACTGTGTCAGTTCTTAGTTGACGCTGAGTTTGTTTTCCCATTCGTAGTACCAGTTCTTGACTCTTGTAGCAGCTCACAGTGGCGCTTCTGCTAGAAAGTGTAGTCAGTGGTGAACTACAACTGGTGAATTTCCTGCAAAAAAAAAAAAAAAAAAAAACAAATCCACCGGTCTGAAAACCAACGTGGGCCAAACCTCAGCTTCTCACTGAATAGGCAGGGGTAAATTTAGGCCACACGTATAATTTTGCGGAATAGTCTGATTCCATGGAGTGCTGCTTGTGAGGATGCTAGTGTTTAAAAGAAAAAGAATGAGTGCAGCCACATCTCCCCCCTTTTCACGACTCTACTTTTTTTTCTTTTTTTTTTTTTCACGTGACAATCCCTGTTTCCGTATGTCCCCATGTGAGCAGCAACAGACACGAGTGCAGGACAACACTCGCCTTGTCTGTCCTTCTGTTAAACCAGAGCCTCGGTGGAGGAAGAACCTGTGAGGGGTTTAAAACGAGCAGCTGGCCATATTTTATCTTTATGGCTGTCGTTACACGGGGAGACGATGTGCAATACGAACAGCAGCTGAGATGGCAAGAAGACATGTTAACAGTATTGTAGAAAATAGGCAAATTAGGAGGGGCAGTTGTGGTGAGAAGTTGCTGTAATTTTTCCAGTTTTGGTGCAACCTACAGGGAACTTTGGTTTTGACAGACAGGTTGAATATTAATAGCATCATTCCCTCTAAGATGCAAATTAACAGTTGGGTTCTTTCAAACAAATGGCATCATTTGCTGTGGTGCATGTGCAGATTGTGTGTGTGTCTGTATGTGCGTCTGTGTCGAATGGAGAGGATGCCGTGTTTTGCATTTGCGTGTGCCTGACCATGAATCGCCATTCCAACATGGCTTTTTGGTGAATTCTCTCCCAGCAATGGCTCGGCAACGTCAGAGGACCTGTTCTGGAAATTGGATGCTCTGCAGATGTTTATTGTGGACCTGCGCTGGCCAGAGCCTGAGTTTGCCAGACAGCTGGAGCAGAGGCTCACGCAGATGGCCAGTAGTATGGTGGAGGCCTGCGTCAAGAGGTCAGAGCAACAACCTGCACTTTCCTCATTCCCTGTCCCCATCTGTCCAAATTCTCCACAATGGTGTGGCCTCTGGGTGTTTGTGCATAGTTCTGTGGGCTTTGAAGGTCCCCAACCACTTTATCTGTGATGATGTGCTCCTTGGGCATCATCAGCCCATCCTATCCTCCATGCCCTCCAAGTGGCAGGGCAAAGTCTCATACAGATGGTCAAATCCAGTCTCATTTTATATGCTGACAGAATATTATTGGAAGATCAATTATGGTATTTTATTTGTGTTTCATTTTTTTGAAACTGACTTAAAGGAGAATGGAAGCTCTCTACTTCCTTGGCCTCTGTAGGAGTGTGAAAAAGAACTTTCCAGTATCAGTGTTCATCAAGTGTTAATTTGCAACTGTGGCATCTAGTCACGGTGTTACTTATTTGAAAGGTCTATGGTGAGCAAACTAGAACGTACTAGACCAAATCGGGGCGAAAGCAGCGTGAGGCAATGAGACAGTCTGTTTTTAATTGGTCTCCAGAGAAGACCCATTTCCAGTGGCCTTTTTATCGCTTCTCGCCAGGACAAAAGCGGCTTACGATGCCAAGATGCAGAAGGCCAGCAAGTCGACGGACTTCCGGGTGTGCCTCTCCGTCTGCACCATGTTCAACGTGCTGATAGATGCCAAGAAGCACTGCTCCAAGCTCTGCCTGCTGGACACGGGCCAAGAGGTAGGCCTGCGGCCCATTGCCTTGGCGCGGGTGGGGTTTAGGCTGTGGAGGGGGGGGACCAGAGCTGCCGCTTGCCTCCTGCGCTGCTGAGTATGGGTGCCTGGACTCGAGCTGGAGCGTGCTTCAGAAGCTGTTTCACAGCCCAGGCTGTGGGCGGAACATGAGGGAGACGTGGACGCGGGCAGCGCGTGGCCAGCCGAGCCAGAGGCATCAAACGGATGACTTTTCAAAAAGCCTCACCCGGTACGGTTCGTTTAAAGACCAGCCCGAACATTTCATGGCCCACTGGTACCATTATGTAAGGAAGCGAAAACTACAGAGTGGCTCTATTGCCAAACTATCATCCTTTATACAAGTCTTGAACACATTCGGCCATCTCTGTGATAAGTGCGTTTATCTCCTCTCATTCACAGACTCTTATGAGCACGCCCAGCAAATATTAAATATTCTCTGCCTTGGCTCTTTACAGAGAGAGGCTGTGTTAGGCCGTATCTGCCACAATGTTAAGTGGACTTCACCCGCCCTTTGTCTATAAAGCCTTGTTCCTAGCAGCTGGCAGTTAGCTTTCCTGACGTCCAGTCCCAACTGCACGGTATTCGCTGATTTGACTGCTAGACCCCAGAACCGGTATCTCATCATAACCTTTGCCTTTCTTCTTCAGCCTTGTTCCCAAAAAATGGCAGCAGCTTCATCAGTCTCACACTTACTCCCCAGACCAAAGCAAAAAACAGCTTGTATTAACTTGGGAAATTTTGCCTTGTGTCCTCCTGAGACAGTGTATTGCTCCAGAACTATTTAATGGTGTTAGCTAATGTTACTGACAGCCGATGCACAGTCCAGTGATATGCGCATTCAGTCTAGGATCATCGTGCTGTCTGTTAGCTTGCTTATTACATGCACACTGTCGATAACACCCTTGAATCATTGACACGGAGTCATTTTGATAAGTTGGTGTGAAGTGTTGGAATGGAAACAGCCCCCTGCTGATGTTGGAAACCAGGGCTACAAAACACGATGGCCTACAAATCGCTAACGGACCCAGTAGGGTTCGGGTCAGTCTGTGTAAATACATTAGCATAGCCATTAGTATAGCCATCTGTCATTGATTGCACCCCCTGTATTTGATCTCGTAGTCTTATTTTTGGTCTTTTTTGCTCCGGTGCATGCATTTCACTTAATTCTAGCTCAAACTTCCATCGTTGCTTCTCACTGTTCTTACATTTTCCCCATTTTCTTATCTTTTGCTCATCACTTGTTGAATCCAAGGATGACAAACAATGGGTATGTGTCCTTTTGGATAGATGACAAGCGCCTTTGTCATAACTTTCATAACAGCTCTTCTCCTGACAGGTCCCCCCCCCCCCCCAACCAATTACCTTCTTATCTCAGAAACTCTTCAAGCCTTACGTGACCACATGACATCTATTCACATTTTCTTACTGCCAGTGTTTTCATAGGCTTCCAAAGTTGACACTTTTTAATTGAGTTATCAATTTAAATTACGAAAAATTGAGTGCAGCCCTGTGTTTTACTAAATGTACAACCTGAAGAACAAAGTCATCAAGGAGAGTGATGGTTTCTTTTTTTTTTTTGTACTGGGTCCTTTCTCAACTTGAGAAACTGAATAAACAGGATGCATTTTCAACAGTTCAGTAATAAAATTCTTTCAAGAGTGGAACTGATGTCACGTAGAAGAAGTAGAGGCCGTTGAGAAATTTTTTTTTTTTTTTTTTTTTTTTTTTTTTTTTTTTTTTTTTTTTTTTTT